>CATNEM010000316.1:1255000-1677648 GCA_950096795.1 Macrostomum cliftonense | reverse complement strand
TAACCCTAACCCTAACCCTAACCCTAACCCTAACCCTAACCCTAACCCTAACCCTAACCCTAACCCTAACCCTAACCCTAACCCTAACCCTAACCCTAACCCTAACCCTAACCCTAACCCTAACCCTAACCCTAACCCTAACCCTAACCCTAACCCTAACCCTAACCCTAACCCTAACCCTAACCCTAACCCTAACCCTAACCCTAACCCTAACCCTAACCCTAACCCTAACCCTAACCCTAACCCTAACCCTAACCCTAACCCTAACCCTAACCCTAACCCTAACCCTAACCCTAACCCTAACCCTAACCCTAACCCTAACCCTAACCCTAACCCTAACCCTAACCCTAACCCTAACCCTAACCCTAACCCTAACCCTAACCCTAACCCTAACCCTAACCCTAACCCTAACCCTAACCCTAACCCTAACCCTAACCCTAACCCTAACCCTAACCCTAACCCTAACCCTAACCCTAACCCTAACCCTAACCCTAACCCTAACCCTAACCCTAACCCTAACCCTAACCCTAACCCTAACCCTAACCCTAACCCTAACCCTAACCCTAACCCTAACCCTAACCCTAACCCTAACCCTAACCCTAACCCTAACCCTAACCCTAACCCTAACCCTAACCCTAACCCTAACCCTAACCCTAACCCTAACCCTAACCCTAACCCTAACCCTAACCCTAACCCTAACCCTAACCCTAACCCTAACCCTAACCCTAACCCTAACCCTAACCCTAACCCTAACCCTAACCCTAACCCTAACCCTAACCCTAACCCTAACCCTAACCCTAACCCTAACCCTAACCCTAACCCTAACCCTAACCCTAACCCTAACCCTAACCCTAACCCTAACCCTAACCCTAACCCTAACCCTAACCCTAACCCTAACCCTAACCCTAACCCTAACCCTAACCCTAACCCTAACCCTAACCCTAACCCTAACCCTAACCCTAACCCTAACCCTAACCCTAACCCTAACCCTAACCCTAACCCTAACCCTAACCCTAACCCTAACCCTAACCCTAACCCTAACCCTAACCCTAACCCTAACCCTAACCCTAACCCTAACCCTAACCCTAACCCTAACCCTAACCCTAACCCTAACCCTAAACCCTAACCCTAACCCTAACCCTAACCCTAACCCTAACCCTAACCCTAACCCTAACCCTAACCCTAACCCTAACCCTAACCCTAACCCTAACCCTAACCCTAACCCTAACCCTAACCCTAACCCTAACCCTAACCCTAACCCTAACCCTAACCCTAACCCTAACCCTAACCCTAACCCTAACCCTAACCCTAACCCTAACCCTAACCCTAACCCTAACCCTAACCCTAACCCTAACCCTAACCCTAACCCTAACCCTAACCCTAACCCTAACCCTAACCCTAACCCTAACCCTAACCCTAACCCTAACCCTAACCCTAACCCTAACCCTAACCCTAACCCTAACCCTAACCCTAACCCTAAACCCTAACCCTAACCCTAACCCTAACCCTAACCCTAACCCTAACCCTAACCCTAACCCTAACCCTAACCCTAACCCTAACCCTAACCCTAACCCTAACCCTAACCCTAACCCTAACCCTAACCCTAACCCTAACCCTAACCCTAACCCTAACCCTAACCCTAACCCTAACCCTAACCCTAACCCTAACCCTAACCCTAAACCCTAACCCTAACCCTAACCCTAACCCTAACCCTAACCCTAACCCTAACCCTAACCCTAACCCTAACCCTAACCCTAACCCTAACCCTAACCCTAACCCTAACCCTAACCCTAACCCTAACCCTAACCCTATGTCGCATCTGAAACAACGTACTAAAAAACTGAAGCCATTTTTGATCTTCCCACTTTCACAATTCTTTCAGTTCAGACGCTATAAGCTTTCTAAATTTCTACGCAAGAAGAAAAATGCAGACTAATAGTTTCACTTCATTGAATTTATTACTTGATTCAAGGCCTCAGAATAAACAATCTCGAACGCTCACCCGTTATCCATTTCAACTTCACGACCACGGAAATTCTTTATTCCAACATGTCCGCCCTGCGCTGGCGATCTTCTTCTGTAATACGGAAAACCTCCGTCCGAAAGTATAGTGGCGATTTGGAAATCCTTCGGAAATCCTTTGCTACACACACCCTTTTGCATACACACGCAAGCTGGATTCATTGAACCACACGGACCATGCATCATGTTGTCGGCAACGGATCTTCAACGAGGCTAGGAATTTCAGCGCTGACAACTTGATCGTAACGGTCTGGTGTGACTCTGTGCTGCGCTGACAGCCACAACAAGACATGAACATGCGGGAGGCCTGCAGGAAGGGATAAAGGGTTCAAGCAAAAATTGACAATTCATTCTTCATCCTCTCAAATTACACAATTCCGTCTAACCTGCTCCCCCACATCTTCCACATCGCAAATGTTTACAAATGGAAATAACCGACAGAACGCCAAGAACGTAATTTTCTTCTCCAATCAAACAAGAATCACACTCATAAAGGAAAACGAAAATCCATTCATCCAACCAAAAGGTCATTTTAATGCAATGCACAGTTAATATTTTCACATCTGACTAATTCGTATTATATGTAACGTAACATGACAACGTAAGCTTCATCAAACATTTCCTCACCTCTCTTCTGGTACTCCAGAGAAAGAACATGAGCCACCTGCACACCGAATAGCGTCTTGAGACGTTTCATCAGCGCCTTCTTTTTTAAGTCGAACACACGCATCACCAGATCGGGTCGGTCTGCAGTTGTCTGGCCGGGAAGCAGCTCCTGAAGAATCTCCTCCCATTTCGGATTCGCGGTCATGGTGATAAATAGATCAGGTCGACCGAATTGCTGAACATAGCTTAAAGCATCTTGCTGTCTTTCCCTTAGATATCGAGGGCCACCAACAAAGCTTGACGGTAAAACGGTGACCCGCTGACCAATTTTACTTGCGTCACCATTTGCAACAATCAGTGCGTCTTTCAAACCGCTGTAGGTTTCTGAACGCAAGTCGTCTTGATGTTGTGCGATATAATTTAGTCGCTCGCCTTCAATTTTCGCAGCTTGGTCTACTATGTACTGTTGGAACAGACGTCTTCCATAGTGCAGAGGGTTGAACACGTCAGCTCGAATCATTAGCATGTACGCATACATTGCTCTGGGTGTCAGCCTGCTGCCATTGGAGTTTGTGCGACCTAAGTACCAGCCATCTTCTCCTCTCGCATGGAACAGTACATACTCCAGAGGATCATAGCACCGGTGCGTCTCATCGATAAACTGTGGACTGTCTCCGTCTCTAAGGCGAATAACGATATCTCGACTGGCTGGCTGACTTCCACCATCGGCTCGATCAACAGTTGGAATCAGCACAGCGACCTCGCTTGCCTCGGGCAAATTGAACCGTCTGTCATTCACAAAAAAGGAACAAAGGTGCGATACATTCAGTCAGAAAGGCACACAATATTACCTGCAATATACAAAAGTGCAAAAAATAGATGAAACTACCGAAAGAAGTATACATTAATTGCATCTCAACATCCACGCTGTACAAGTCCTGAACGCCAAACGCGCTGAACGCCTAAGGCACTTCATTCACAGAAACTCACTTTAAATGTTCACCATCCGGTCTCCTATCCGCATGAATCACCAGGGATGCATCTTGTAGCTCCGGATCCTCGATTAGAACTTCGATAGCAGCTTTGAAACTCCGCACGTATGAATTTTCACGATGCAACATCGTCTGAAGAAGCTCCAGTACTGATCGATCCAGTCCCTTAACCAGTGCCATCCGATTGTCTAGCTCCGAATCGCAAAAGAAGATCTGGCAGTATTTCGCGGGCCTGCTTTCAGCGGGAAGCAGACTTCCGATCTTGTGATACAGCTCGCCTTGGACAATAATGTTTGCGCAGCCTCCAGGCATTTGCCGCTCTGCTACTCCAAAAGAAGTCATGTGAAGCGCAGCATTGTACTTTCGAATGTTATTCAGAAAGCTGCTACTTCTCTCATGCTCGCCCTGGTACAGCTTTCTAAGTTCTTCTGGTACGTTCAGTGGGGGTAGCTCAACTTTTCCTTTGCTACAGCACTGCCCGGGAGTCTCCAATTTCCACTTGAGAGCACCACATGTCGCACAGGTTGAGTCCATCCGGCCACATCGATGTGCAACAGTTGATGGCCTGAAGTGAAAAATACAAATAAAAAAATTGCTGTGCAGAGCAGAGCAGAGCAGAGCAGAGCAGAGCAGAGCAGAGCAGAGCAGAGCAGAGCAGAGCAGAGCAGAGCAGAGCAGAGCAGAGCAGAGCAGAGCAGAGCAGAGCAGAGCAGAGCAGAGCAGAGCAGAGCAGAGCAGAGCAGAGCAGAGCAGAGCAGAGCAGAGCAGAGAACAGAGCAGAGCAGAGCAGAGAACAGAGCACAGCAAAGCAGAGAACAGAGCAGAGCAGAGCAGAGCAAAGCAGAGGAAAACAGAGGAGGCATAGCAGAAAGTGCGGAGCATATACGCCATTAATCAACGTACATAGGTCGGACATGTCCATTTTTGGCGCGCACCCCTGTGGCTCCACCAGTTTCAACACCAGTAGCTCTTGCAGGCGCTCCTTTGCGGACATATTCAGATCCCGAAGTACCAGCTCGGCTTGAAGTTCGTCGACGCCTGTAGCTGGGAGCACGACCCGTTTCACGCGTCGCTGCTGATTGCCTGATACGAGTATATGAGTATAATAATTATGAATACAATACGGAAAATATACTAAAGACAACAAACCGTTGGATATATACATTAATAAATAACAAACTTACCTAACAGTTGGCTTAACAATGCCTGAACCACTATCACCTGCAAACCGCAGCGAGTCATAGTGTCGTAGGTGCCTGTTAAATAGAAGTCGTACTGTGGCCACTGGAGGTTGTGTGGCAGCCAAGCCATCTGCCACTAACAACAGCCGGCTGTTGTCACTGGCACAAACTTGATAAACAGCGAAATTAACATCCAACAATTCGTGTAGAAGGGGTGCAACGTAGTCATGCACCTCAACACTATTGCGCTGAGTATCCTGTACTACCTGTTCTACAGTAAGACCTTCAGCATGAAGAAGATTAGCCCGAGCTTCCAAAAGTGGACGTGCACGCTCAGCAATAGTTATTCTAAGCTGTTCATGGTCCATGAACAACGGAGTGCCTCTCAGCTGGTCAGCAACAGCATGGAACCAGCAATTGCCATCGCCAGCCACATGTGTCACTTGTGAATGGCTGCATGGCACATACCTAGGAAATATAGTATTATGATCAATTATAATATATATCAATCAATATCAATATGATCAATTAGAAAATATATATATTGCATACAACTCACAAGTCCAGACTTCGTGCATTACGGTCAGAAGAAAGCCGACGCCTCCTTAGCTGATCCGCCTCCAAGCGGGCCTCCCGCTCGTGATACTCTTCAGAAGATCTTCGCTCCGCCTCTCGCTCACGTCCTGCATCCAGACGAGCTTGTCTTTCAGCATCCGTTTCGCCAGCTCTTCGCTCCGCCTCTCGCTCACGTCCTGCATCCAGACGAGCTTGCCTTTCAGCATCCGTTTCGCCAGCTCTTCGCTCCGCCTCTCGCTCACGTCCTGCATCCAGACGAGCTTGCCTATCAGCATCCGTTTCGCCAGCTCTTCGCTCCGCCTCTCGCTCACGTCCTGCATCCAGACGAGCTTGCCTTTCAGCATCCGTTGCGCCAGCTCTTCGCTCCGCCTCTCGCTCACGTCCTGCATCCAGACGAGCTTGCCTTTCAGCATCCGTTTCGCCAGCTCTTCGCTCCGCATCTCGCTTACGTCCTGCATCCAGGCGAGCTTGCCTTTCAGCATCACTTTCAACCAGTCGCCTTCGCTTGGCCGCGCGACTTTTCTTTGCAATGCTAGCACCACGTCGAGTCATTGAAAACTGTATAATAAGCTAAGCTATAGGAAAATTGTTGTTTAACTTATGACTTAAACCATATACATGTCTGAATTTCTCACTGCACACGTGAGTGTACACTTCAGTAAACGAATTCAGTCAGCCAGGGTCGGGGTAGGCAGGACACACAGACGCTCAATTCAACGCAATTGGCAGGCAGGCAAGAAAGGTACACACATATATGCACATTGGTTGGCTCGCCTTCATTTTTTTACCTATACAGCAAGGGTAAGAGAGAATGCATTTCAGGCACTGATGCAATCAAATAAAATTCAAAGTTTTAGCAAGCCAGAGCAGCCGAGAAGGCTTGACCTTAAATAAACTCGACAAAAAACTCGTTTTTCGAATATTTAATCCTCTTAGAATGGAGCAATTTCAACCAAAAAAGTTGTGCATCGATTCCAGGAAATTTCTGATCTAATGGTGCAAGTTTTAAGAAAATTGGTTGAGCCGTTTTTGAGAAAATCGATTACACGCACACACACACACACACACACAGCTCAAGATTAGTATATAAGATTAGTCCGTCATAGTCAAATAAGACAAGCACCCAAACAGGTGCGTCTAATGGCGAGCGTAGTCTAGAGGATATACTCATAATGGCAGGTACTTTCGAAGTAGAAATATTTATTGACAAAAATTGCTCTAAAAGGATAAAAAAAATTAAAGCCAGAAGGCAGAAGCCTTTTACGAAAGAAGAGAACTTTCTTCGCAGAGAACACCCCAATCTTTCCCTGTGCCTCTTCACTATTGGACCACCGCCATCGAATCAGAGACCGTTTCCGTAAAATTCTGTGGAATTCCATAGAATGCTATGGATTCTATGCGCCATTCCGTTGCAAGTACTGTATAAGCCCAAAAGCCAAAAGGCCATTAAAAGACTACATTTCTAGACACAGATGGCATGACAGGTTATTCAGACTTACCAAAAGTGATTCTGGAGTAAATCTTTCACCACAGCAAAGTATCTCGTCGTGAGATCTAAAGACTTGGAATTATAAGCTCAGCATATATGCTAATTAATTTCGGGATTTACTTTTCTAATACAGTAGTACTAGTAAAACAGACTTGCATGCGCAATTCATGCAGCACTCTTGGTGTTTGAAAATAGTCTCGACTTTTTTAGATTTTTTCAAGCAATCTGACGACATCTTTGCGTCAACAAGCTGGCGATGGCCGAGGCGCCATTGTGGTCCTTTATCAACCGCGATGGGCAGCGGTGACTTCTGACTTCTCGGGACTTGGACCGGTTTATTGGCTCCAAGCTGCAGGAGGCTGGCTTTTACCGCAAGCTCTACTCGGCCCACAGCCTACGGAGAGGTGGAGCTACCTGGGTGGCCCGTATGAGCCTGCCAGTGGCGGCGATTCAGCGGATCGGAGACTGGAAGAGCTTACCTGTGCATCGTTACTTGCCCGCTGCAGGCGTTGCTTCGTCGGCTTCTGCGTCTGCGCGCTTTTCTGCAGCTCTTGGTGCCCAGTTTTGATATTTATTTTGTATGTTTCTTCCCCCTTTTTTGCGTTCTCTGCGGCTCGTTGTTGCAGTTTTTTGTTCCCGGTTATGTTTTTTTTGGCTTGGAGGCTTTTCGATGCGGCCCCAAATGCGTCTTCGTTCTGTCTTCTTGCAGGTGGGGGGACCTAATGAGCCGGTTTGTGCCGTGCGCAGTGCGCACAAACCGATGTTAGTGCCCAGCGTGCGTTTGTACATTGCCCCTCTTCCCCTCTCGGCTAGCGGGGGGGTTTAAGCCTGGTCGCGGCTCTCTCTCGGGCTAACTTGCTCTCTCGCCGCGGGATTTTTTTACTCTTTTTTTTCTTTCTTAAAAACCGGTCATTAATCTGTCGTTAAACCTATCGAATTTAATAAATATATATTGCCTATTGAAGCTCGAGCCGGAGGCTTTTCGATGCGGCCCCAAATGCGTCTTCGTTCTGTCTTGTTGCAGCTGAGGGGCACTAAATTATATATTGTTGCATCTACCATTCATTCCCAAAATATCACCGCAGCGCAAGTTCAACGGGCTCATGCCACAGTCTCTGATGGCATCTTAAGCCCAACAGTCTGAGCGAGTTGCTAGACTTGGCCGCCGCCATTCTGCTGCAACAGCACTGCAATTCTACCAGGCGCGCGACTAACCAGCAACGCTGAGGAGCCTGCACACTGTGACAGCCTATTTGGATTCCTATTTGGAACCCAACCTAACCCTCTCTTAAACCAACCTAACGCTTCAACTCTAACCACTACCCAACAACTTCTTAACCCTACACAAAATTTCAACTCCGACCCAACCTTTTAACTCTAACACCAACCTATCCTCTTCTTAACGCAACAAAAACACTCTACTCCAACCCTAACCTATCTTCTTTCAAACCGTAACCCAACCTCGTCATAACGCCACTCAACCTCTTAACCCCGACCCTAAACTTACTTAGTTCTCAATCCCAGCTCAGCCTCCTAACCCGAACCCTAAACCAATCTTCTTAACCCAATCCAAACTCTTAACTCTTGAAGTTTTAAACGAGGTAGATTAAGCCATTTGAGACTAAGAACAGTTCGTGAATGAATTACTGAAGCAGCACAGCAGATATACATAAAAAACAGCTAATAAAAGCCGCTGTAAGATAGGTCAGCATCTTGTAATTAAATCCATTAAATTCGTTTTATTTTATTACGTATATCCGATTGGCTAGACTACCTTGAATAAATTAATTTAATCTATAATAATTTTAACACAAAAAGCGAAGTAAATCTATAGTATCTGCTCGATCTGAAGTATATTTTATCAATTACGTCGCTCTCTCCAAACCCAGTTTTGTCCTGTGGGCAAGGTTTCGCTGACGGCGGCTTTCCAAATGCAGCGATGACGGCACCTTGTCAGGCCTTGGATGATGTGGGTGGGAGCTGAGCAGGGCCAGCTTTTCGAGTAGACAGCCAATTCGAGTTAGTGCCTCGGACAAGTAGAGATCCAATGGCGAAAGCAGAGGCTGGGGCGGCGCTGCATCGGGAAGCTGGTGTGTCTGTGGATTTTCCCAGAAGTTTTGGGGTTATGTGTAATGTATGAATTTTTTACATTAGCTGCTTATTATACTGCAGCCTCAGTCTAAGCTCTTCAAGAGAGTGTGCATGCATATAAAAAATATGATCTCATTGACAAAAAATAATGTACAGAATGCTGAATACTGACTGTGCGCTGAAGCACTGCCTTTAGAGAACTATTCTTCAACTCAAAACACTACGAGCAGAATTTTTGCCATGCCAACTTTGCTTCATTGTTCAGACTGAAACTTGTGACCAACTATTTCAACGATGCCAATGACTCCTGTGACTTTATGGGGCCAATAATCCAAACGCCAAGCAAAAGGACTTTCCTAACAATTAAAAGGATGCCATGACCGAGCGTTACACATATGGTAGTCAGCTTCTGTGCTTTGCCTAATTTTTATCTATGGCAATAAAGCCGACTGTCATTATCAACAACATTGTCATTAGTATTATCATTATTGTCGCAAGGCAGGCCCTCTGGATAATGAATTTGACCTCTGGACAATGCTTGTCTATGGTCCATCCTGCCTAGAGACAATAAGTTTAGTCGCAAGTAAGACTTTAGGATAATGGGCCCATTCTCACCTGCGACTAACTATCCCTTATCAACAAAACCGTGTCCAAGAAGCCCGATATGCTAAAACTGCTGCAAGAATTGGCTCTCATGTGTGTCCGCAATGGTAGATTGTACAAAGCCACAGACTATACAAGTGCATTGTATTTACACTGTCACTCAGAAGGCTCTCATTATTCCACACTTTTGCGGCCATTATTACACACTTTTCAATTGCGTTTGAGAGAAATTCTAAATACAATTATCTCGATTTGCTACTTGAGAGTTCAGCACGCACTGACGCAACCCCACCACCCGTCATTTTCTCCATTTTTAGGTCACCTTTCTCCAGCAGCTGCCAAGGATTTCGGGCCCCAAGCAGATCGCCCGTTAGTCATTAGCCTCTTTCGACTTTCCCCGACAGATGCTATGTCGCGAAACCTTCGACTGGTGTGTCTCAGGACGAGTTCGACAAAGACTAGTACTTCAGCCACAAAGTTTTTGCGCCTCTTACAAACCTCGGTACGACGCTTCAGGCTTGGTGACTCTGCGATGTAGGTTTCCGCACGCAGCCTGCGGCGGGGCGGTGCCACTTAAGGTCTCCGACGGTTGATCAAGGAGATGACAGTGGTTGGCGATTTGCCTAGCGATGTAATGCGCTGCTACCTTCCTAACGTCGCGATGCATTTAGAACGGTTCAGAAGATTGCTCAGGCTGTTGGGCACATTTCTTTACCGTGGTGCTTTTTGTGTATTTTTTGGGTGTGCTGCTGGCCTTGTGCACCGTGTTTCATATTTTTGTTTTATTTGGTTTTTATTCTCTACTCGTCAGTTTTATATATATTCTTTTGCTTTGCTTTGGTCCTTTGCTGTGCCCACTTGTGTTTCACCAGCCGCTGATCTGTTTCCTTTCCTTCACTTGAGGTAGCTAATTACCGGTTTACCTTCAAAATATCACATCGAACAGAAAAGTACTTGGAAAATCTTGCTGATCCAAGCTACAGGAAAGTATCAGCGGGATTTCAACTTGGCAATCACAAACTGGCATGCGACACAGCGGTCAGTAAAACCGAAAATTCCCAACGAAAATCGCAAGTACTTTAAGTGCCAAGATGAAGCAGACAGTGAGGTGCACATTCTATTAAACTGCAGACGGACCGGCTATAGATACCGAAAGAAGGCGCGTTTGGGTTGTGGGCTTCGTGTGGCTTTTTAGGCCTTTTCGATATAAATAAATTCAATTGGCTCATTCCGAAAATGAAATGGAGTTAATAAAAAAATCGAACCTTAAATCTGGCACCGACATTTATTTTGCAGCTCCGGCTCGCCGTGACGAACGATAAATAAATACTGTCCCTGGCAGCCAAACGCAGGCCAATTGTCTTGTTTAAGGCAAGGGAGATCGGCTGGAATGGCGGCGCGTGCACGTGTGGGTTGTGTGCCACTGTTTGGGCAGCATAGTGCCAGTTCCAGTGCCGCTTTCTGCCGCCCTGCTGGTCCAGATCGATTCCACTGGACCGGTCATAGTTTATCCTGATATGCAGGTGAGTTATGCTAATTATAGAGTACGATATAAGTGATAAACAAGCTGCATTAGTTACTGATTCAGGTATTTGAATATTCAGATTCAGTAGTAAAAAATCTTGTCGCTTCCTACCGGATTCTTCCGTCCCGAAAGTAGGCGGTGCCCCGGCCCATGTTATCAAACACGCCTAAAAGACGAGCCCTGCTAGGCGGTTTGTCGTCAAGCACAATATGCAGCAGGTTGCTTGGGCGGTCCGACGGACGGGAAATGAGGATAGCCAGACGACCAGATGGGTAGAATACATTGCCAGTCCGGTCTGCGAACATTGTCAAAAATTTCTTCCCGTTTGGATAAAATTTCTCCATGTGATCAGCGGCAGTACCCTGCATTAAGTTGTCGAGAGAAAAGGGGTTAGCACTTTTGCTTGCGAACGGCGGCATATGATTGATATAGTCCCGGGCAAGTAGTCGCTTTGAGGAGCGGCAATGACCGTAAACTGCTGTTAGCTATATCGTTCAGTGGTACTGTAGTCAACATATTTTCGCCAAAACAATGCACAGGTACTGATTCGCAGACCAGCTTCTTCTGACTCACTCTTGGAGTGATCCCCAGACCAGCCGCCAGGTCAGTGATCTCGTCGAGGTCGTAGTCGTATATCTGCCACTCACTGGCACCGTCTCCTAGCGGGCTGGGGGCCCGCAGCGTCCAACCCTCCTCCAGGCACCGCATCGACGATAGAGAGTAATTGATGGTGCGCATCTGGCGTCCCACTGAAGCAGGTGTTAAGTAAGGGCCTGTTCAGACTTGCGTCAAGATCTCAGGTACTTCACTTTCAAAAGGAAAAAGCAAGCGCTCTGATAATTTGTCTACTTTTGAGTATTTTTTGCAAGTGTATTAATTTTTTATTTTTGCTGTGTCAAAATATCTCCTAATAACAAGTAACAAGTCGAGTTGATAGAAAGAGGTCAGCTGAGAACAAAAAAAGATTTAGAGGATCAAAATAAACACATTTTTCTACTGGATGCTTCTACATGGGGCCATGAATTTTTGATAATGCAGCCATCCAAGCCACTAGATCGAATGCTATTTCCTTAGTGCGCTTTGAACAAACGAAGTGCATAAAGCTGAGTCTGTAAGATACGTCCTGAGAGTTTTAATGTGCTTATACGGTTTAATTACTAACTCAAGAACTTACACAGAACGGTTCATTCTGTGGAGTGACTAGTTTATGAGAAATATACACTTCTACGGGGATGTACATGAAGATTCATCGTGCAATTAAAACCATTGGGTATAGAACGTGCTGCCTAGAGTTAAAATATCTGTGGTGTTGAAAAGGTATTTTTTATCTCAGATACATACACTCGAGAACGTATAGGTTAAAGTAAACAGGAATCAGAAATTAGGAATGCTCAAGGCTGCATAAATGAGCTGCAGATGGCGGGCGCTCAAAAACTCACCCATAGCCTCTGTTTCAACTAAGACTTCCGCTTGTTCTAAAATTTGTTATTGCGTGACAATTGTCCGACAAATTGAGACTGGATTTAAATATTTGGATTCGATAGTGGAGACAAATCTATGCCCCTCAAGAAAACCTTGTACTCAGCAGAGTCGTTAACAGATGCAGTTCTTAAATGCTGGAAAATGAACTTGATAATCAGTTTCTAAGTAAGAAAACACAAAACGGCTTGTCATTTGCGTAAAAATGCGGATTTTACAGCGCAAAAATTCTGATGTGTGAGATTAAAAGTAGATAAGTGTTACTGAATATCAATATTGATAGATAAGAATCACACAGAAACACAACAAGCAATAATCAGAATCTTCAAACACTGCAAAATTCTACGCAAGAGCGCATATTTATACTTAGGTTTTGAAACCATCCTAGTGTAGAATATAATTTTAGCACGTCAAATAGTCGAAGTAGATCTTAGCTCTAGCTTAAATTTTGCTATTTAAATAGAAATTCTTACTGTCGGCCTCCACGGTGACTTGCTCCCGCTTTCTGGCTGTTAGTAATGAGTTGAAAAAATTATTTAGATGGGTAGGCAATTATAGCAAATAAAGAGCACTACAACTAACACGATTCTTGAATACTAAGCATAAGTAAAACTCTACTGGAACTTTCGAATAGAAACTTAGTATATAGGATTAAATTTAGTACATAGAATATTCCGTCGCAATGAAGGGGTACAAGATCTACTTAGATATACTGCGTCCTTTTTCACCCAGAGTAAAATGCGGCAAACCCTGACGCGCTGACCTTTTCACGTTTGAACATTGACTTGTCAGCTTTTCCTACGTATACGAGTAAATTAGTTATGGGTTGCCAAGACCGAGCACTGGCAGCATCAAGTTGCAAGCCATGTGCAGCAAAAGTAATATATAAAATAAGTGACAAAGGTAACGTTTCTCTAATTAAATGACAAATTAAATGCGGCTTTTAAACCAGTTTGTTTATGAATTTAAATGAAAGCGGTTAGGGGCTTTTTCATCCGCAGATTGTAAAATCAAGTACTGATAGCGAATAAAAATGGACTAAAGTAAATAATAGTGCAAAAGCCTTTACAAAGGTACGACAGTGCTCATAAGCATGGCTAAATTCTAAATGAAAGTCATACAACATGAAAAAAAGGACAAGTGACGAGTCGGGCTGCTAAATCGACGTAACATCTACGTCCGAAAACAAGTTTGAATCGAAAATAACTCACGATTGCTAACGACGGCCGCTGAAAGAGCGTCAAGGTTTTGACGCATCTTTGCTGATGAAAACTCGCCTTTTTGAGCCAGCAAGGGAAATAATGCACATGAAATTAATGAAATAAATGGAATTGGAATTGGAATTCAACCCTCGTTTACTGACTGAGACCGCTTTCTGGCTTCTTTGCCTCAGTCAGTCAGCCACTCGTAAAAGAGCTTCCTTTTTCTATTTCACATAGGCAGTGCAGGATTAGACTTTATGAATCCTAGACTGCACCAAATGGGCATAACTTATTTAAAAAATTGAATAAAAAAATAAACATTGGTAGCATTTGTAGGTCTCAGCAAATCACGCCCTACTCTACCGCTCAAACGTGGATACGTCACTATCTAAATTAAACCTTTAATTTAAAAGGAAATTTAAGCTTCCGATGATGCGCAGCCTATCACAGGTCGGACATAAAGCGCGTTTAGCGAGAATTTGGATAAACAAAAAAAACATAGCATGTTGAGGACAGAAATAATTTATCCTGAGGACGATTTAAAAGCGCCTAACGAATGGGATAAAAACAAACAACCAAGCAAAAAACACCCTACCTTGCGCCGTAGCCTGAGCAGCTTCAGCGGCTCTGCGTTGCCTCTCTAGCTGAAGGAGCTTGCGCCTGAGCAAATGAGAGAAAATTTTGTGGATTTTTCTCAGAATTTCGGTGCCATATTGTTATACATCATCACAAAAGCTAGAATAAAACCTTTCCAGCAATCCCTACGCAAAATACACAGTTACCCAAGGCACCTGGTTCAATAAGCAAATAATGCAAAGTAACAGTGACTGCTAGTTATTTAACGCTCAAACCTTTTCTCAGCCTCTTCCCTAATCCGCTCTCTCTCCTGTGCAGACTTTTTTCCTCGCGAGCCGAAGTGCGGGTGCGGAGCCACGTCGATGAGACCTGAATCGGCTTGCTGCCGCTGTCGCAGCAGCCGGGCCTGCGGAAAACGAGTACACAAGTACACAAGTAGGGCTTCGATTGTCAACAAGGGCTAAAAAAAGCTAAATCTGCAGGAGGGCCATAGGCTTGACGCTTGATGCCAAAATGTCTCACAACCTGCGATGGGGCATTACTGTCCTTTGCACTGACTCCAGAAGGGCGTTCAGTCACACTAAATACTGTATGCAGGCATAGAAACACACACGGTTCGCAACGGAATTCCAGTAGTGTGGTAGGGTTAGGGCAGCGGTAGCTAAGCGTTAGTTCCAGGAATGTACACTCTCTATTGCTCTTTGCTCACCCTCAGCAAGGGCTATATATACATTTATTTTACACGGCATGAAAACATTAGACAGAAAAGCACAAGACTCTGACACTGAGACCAAGACTCCAAGACCGACACGCAGGCAAGAGAAGGCAAGAAGAAGCTCACTTGATACTGCAAAGCGAATTCCAGAAGTTTGCGAAACTCAGCACAACAGTAGAGCTGCTCGGGGCTCCGGCTGGCCTGGTCCTCACGGCTCGGCAGTGCCTGAATTGCACGGCCGCAAAAGTCGCAGCTGTCGCCTTCTCGCATGCTGATAGTGGCCAGGTCCAAGTTAAGGCCTGGGAACGCCTCTTCCACGGGGATCTGTGACTCTCGTAGATACTGCAATTTTTATTTCAGAAATAAAGAGTTCAAAGAGTGTTTCATGCTAAAAAGACTTGATGCAGTTCAAGCCGAAGCTTCCAATGTTACTTGATAGCTGAAACACAGAATGCTAAATTCTAAATGCTCGGAGAGATTTTCTGCTTGCTTGGGAAGAGTTACTAACTGCTCGGAGAGGACTTTAACTACTTAGGCGATTTCTGACTGCTCGAAGGGTATTTTCTGTCTGTTTGGGAAGATTTTCTAATTGCTAAGGGAGGCTTTGTGTCTGCTTCGAGGATATCTTCTTACTGCTCAAAGGGGATTTTATAAATGTTCGGGTAGTCTGCTTGGGGAATTTTCTGTTTACTTGGGGGATTTCTGACTGCTCAGGGAATTTTCTCTTTGATTGGGGGATTTCTGACTCCTAGAAGGGGATTTTCTAACTGCTGGGGGGATTTTTCCGTCTGCTTGAGGGGCTTTCTACCTGACTGCTGGGGAAAGATTTTCCGACTGCTCGCAAAAGTTTTTTCTATGTTTAGGGGATTTCTGACTGCTCGGTGAAAGTTTCTATTTGATTGGAATTTCCGACTTCTCAAAAGGGATTTTCTAACTGCTGGGGTGATTTTTTCTGCTCGTGGATTTTCTAACTTATCCTGGAGGAAGATTTTTCGGCTGCTCGAAAAAAATTTTAGCTGCTTGGGTGATTTTAGACTGCTTGAAAAAGATTTTCTAACTGCTCAGGGAGATTTTCAGTCTGCTTGGGGATTTTCTAACCGCTCGAGGAAGTTTTCTGTCTGATTAGGGGATTTCTAACTGCTTGGGTGTTTTCGGACTGCTTGAGGGGGATTTTCTAAATGTCCGGGAGATTTTTATCTGCATGAGGAGTTTTTCTAACTGCCTCGGGTAAATTTTCTAACTGCTTCATGGGGATATTCTAGCTGCTCTTGGAAATTTTCTGCCTGCTTAGACGATTTCTTACTGTTAGGACAAATTTTCTATCTAACCCTAACCCTAACCCTAACTGCTTGGGTGATTTCGGACTGCTCGAGGGGGGTTTTCTAAATGCTCCATGAGTTTTTTAACTGCATGAGAAGTTTTTCTAACTGCCTTAGGTAGATTTTCCAACTGCTTAAAGGGGATTTTTTAAATGCTCCGGAAGATCTTTCAACTGCCTCGGGTAGAATTTCAAACTGCTCATGAGACTTTTTTACTGCTTGGGATTCTTTGTCTGGTTAGGGAATTCTCTGTCTGTGGGGGGTATTTTTTACCCGAAGATTTTTCTTCTCTGGGGGCTTTTCGGTCTGCTTAGGGGACTTTTAACTGCCCGGGGAAAGTTTCTTTTTGATTCGGGGATTTTCTAACTGGGGTTTTTTTACTTTACTGCTAGAGGAAGATTTTTTGACTGCTCTCAAAAATTTTCCAGCTGCTCGGAAAGATTATCTAGCTGGTTGGGAGATTTTCAAGTGCTCGGGGCAATTGGCTAATTTCTCGGGGAGACTTTCAGTAGATTTTCTGAATACACGAAAGGATATTATGCTTTTAGGGAGACTTTAATTTTGCTGCAGAGATTTTCTAGCAGCTTAGGGAGATTTCCGTTGAGTACATGAGTGATTTAAAATGCCTGTCTGCGCCCCCCTGGGGGGCACCGAAGAGCTAGTTTTTTTCTCATTTCAAATCTCCCTTATCGTCCGTCTGAGTTATTTGCTGCCCTACAGATCACAATAATTTAGTGGCGTAACTTTCGCCTGTGTAAAAATAGGTATATAGGAAGAAATTTTGCTCGAAAAATCTTTGGGATCCGCAGAATACTAGAAAATTCTTAATTTTAAATTTAATTTTGATTGAAATCTCAGTACCTCGCAAAGCATTTGTGAATAAGAACCGAAAAACGATACCTTTCCATTGTGACACCTCGTGGGTAGTGCAAAGCTTATACAGCATGTTGCTGTCGTGCAAGAATACATAAGCTAGTGCAAGAAAAAATTATCGACTTAAGAATACCGGAAATTGCTCGTAACAGCTATTCGACTTTTTTGTATCTCACGCTGCTGAAATAATAACAAAAGAATGTGTTTCTGCTTGTGACTCTCTCGAAGTGCGAGCTAATAAATAGGATTGATCCTCTCTATAGCATGCAGCAAAAAACTTACTCAAGTTTATCGTCTTAAAATAAAAAGATAGTTAAAGGCGAATGAAGGAATATAGCGTAAAATTTTACCCATCGAATGGTTACAACTTACGCTCTGAAATTTTAAGAACAAATTTACGCATCACAAGCTCAAAAATCATTTTATGGTCAGCTAGATTAGGGCAAATATTTAGCACTTAGGTAGTGCCCATTAGGAGTTCAAAACTGCTCCGAAGCGGAATGCGCAGAGCTACACGTTTAACAGAACTGGCAAAGCGGCTGAATTACGAGTAGGTTATAAATCGGCGGCTGCCATTAAAATAGTTGAAAGTAAGAACTTACCTGAAGAATTTGTGGCGGCCCGACGGAAGGTAGTAAGCCATCTGCAGCTATCTCCTCATCAGCAGCTGCTGCCTCAGTAGCCTCTGAAGCGGCCCCCGTTTCAAAACCTGCTGATTTAAACCCTCCGGAGTTCGCCAGAAAGTCGCCTTTTACATTGGTGTCTGATAGCTGTGGAAGACGATGGCAAGGGAGTCGCCTTTTAGCGTCCGGGAATAATAGCTATGAAAGAGGCAGCATCTTTTTGAAAGAGTGACTTAAGATTATCAAACTCTTTTGCTGTTTGGTTTGCTTGATGTTATGAGCTTTGTTTCTGTGAAATAATAGACGGAGTCTTCACTGAATCTGAGTTCACCTGCAATAACTTACGTCGGAATCGTCGTCCTGCACCAGAAGAATGCCAAACTCATCATCGATGCGTGGCTCGGGATATGCGGGAATGGAGGGCCCGCTCACCCTGCTGCGACCTGGGTGGGCCGACTGAGAGCTGCTGCCGCTGCGGCCTGACCGCATCGAGCTGCGGGAGCTGCGAGGTCCGCCGCGCTTTTTCTGACTCCCTCCAGCTGCGCCACTCTGCGCCTCTGCGTCATCCGCATCTGCGAATGGTTTAACGCTTGGGTCAATCCAACAAGAAGCATTATTTTTACGAATTCACTGCCTCCAACTGCTCGTAAATCTACTGTATTCAATGAACTGTATCTTCTCAAAGTCAAAACATAACTCAAGACAGAAATAGAATTTTGCCTTACGAACCTTTCCTTTCCGGCTCGGTATTCCCTGGCTCACTTTTGACGGACTGCTGATCGGCTTGCTGACGCAGTCGCATGTCTTCCATCCAGCTCCACTCAGTCTGCGTAGCCAGAGACGTAAAAGTCAGCTCTCGGCCATCGAAACCTGTCTTGACGGCAGACACAGTGTCAGAAATTGTCTGCAACTGGGGCTCCTCATCCATTGTACCAGGACTGCCTCTGTAATCAATTTAGCATTGTGACATTTAAAGCTAGAGTACGAGGAATAAATTCAATGTATACGAGCGTATTAAAAAAAGATACAAGTCTTGAGTAATGTTAAGCTGAGTTTCTTCACATGCTTATTGGCAGGTAATCAGAATAGAGAAAACTGGAATTTTTTTCTAATTTGCACTTAAGCATAATGAAATAATATAATAACATAAAAAATACTAAAAATCTTAAATTGCATTTTTAAGTATAAGCACAATCTTTTCTTATCAGAAAAACACAAAAATAAATGTTTGCAAGCCTTAAATAAAAAATAATTCTTAATACAGTAAATAGACGCGTATTAATAATTTTTTGACCGAAAAAATCGAAATTCACAAGAGATGCACAAAACAAAGTCTAAGAAAAACTCAGACTGTCTGATTTAACGAAAATCGAATAATAATTTTGGTCAATGTGCTTGACCTTGGCTTATAATATAAGAATGAGCTACTTTGGACCCCAACAATATTAATGACGTTGATATGACTTCAGGCCCCATTATCCAACTAATGATTTTTTAATGGCTCTTTATTAAAAATCAAAACAGAGTACAGCAAAAACTAAGTAAAAGCCTTTTACTTTGGATGTTTTTTACTTTAACAGACATATATTTATGCCACCTAACCACTACTATATCTCACATAAATTGAAGATCTAGTAAGAGTGGGTTAGTGTTTAAGCCTATCTGCTCCTACTAATTGTGTCCATTGTGTCCACATGAAATTTTATTTATTAAATTAATTATTAATTTATTAATTTATTAAATTAATTATTAATTAATTAATTTATTAAATTAATTATTCGAGCAATAGATTGCGAAAAATGGAGAGATTTAATTGCCAGAAATGCGTGATTTTCAGAACTGAGATTGAAATGAAAACATTTAGCAGAATCAAAGAGGGGCGATAAAATCTGAAGCATTTATGACTACATGAGTTCGACGCGTGCTGCATGCAGTTATTTAATTACACCGATAATTTTCAAATTAAAAAAACCCTGTTGCTGTAAGCCTTAAAAATATCCTAAAAAGGCAACTTCCGGTCGAATATTTTGCTTTCTTATCGTATAAGTGCCTTTTAGGAGCTACTTAAATTGGATCTTGTTTGCAAAATTGTTCTAGCTATGCATAGATTTTGTTTATGTTTGGAGAGTACATCAAACGTGCCGGGTGCAAGCCTGGATAGGCCTTCAAAATGGCGCAATTTTGCGACGAAAATATTGTTGCGACGAGGTTAACGTTTGTAGAACTTGATATTAATTGTGATGGATAATTATAATAATTACAATTAATGATTATTACCAAACATTTATTTGATAAGCAATAATCTGTGGCATAGCAGAACCCAATTTAATCCTGGGTGCATCTATTTGATCATTTTTTAAGTGATTGATACACTGCTTCAACATAAGTTGTTTATTTTAAACTAGAAAAACTTACAACAGTTACACAATAAACAAAAAGGTGCTATCAAGTAGTCAATGGATATCGTTGAATTGAGTTAGTAAAAAATGTTTACATGATTGGCTGTCCGGCGATGCAGGCTGGAATAAACCACAGCATCTCGTACGACCTTTTAATCAAGTACACTTATCGTATCAACTTTCACTTTTAGCAGTGAGTGGAAAAGGCCCCGTCGCCGTGAAAAGCAAGCTTGGTTATTTGGTCAGTGGCAGAGGCGGTGCATCAGGGCCGAGATGGCGTTGCAAGGTCGTGTTTGCTCAGACTGGCGAGTCCTCAACGCAGTCGCGCTGCCTCCCATTTCCGTCGGCCAGTGGCGTCGCTGTTTCCTCTAGAGACCTAGTGTTCATGTCCAATTCGTATTGGCGGTTGTTACATGCGGCTCAGTGACAACAGAGTGAATCGGTAGTTGGATGCGTTATTCTCAAGCCGGTCGCATTAAAGGCTTTTTTGTTACATTTTCCTTTTGCGTTTGCTACTGAATGCTTCAAGTTATCTTTTTTCAAGCTATTTGATCTGTGTATCATGGTTCGTATTTTATTTCCAGACCCCTTTTTCAACATGAGTTTTTTTAATTCCCAATATTTATTTAGAATTCAATATATTTTCAAAAAAAATTCGCTATATTGCGGTGTTAAAAAATTTTCGCTTACAATATTTCTCGTTATTTTCGTTTGCCAGTTCCTCATTCGCGATTGCTTCTCCAATACTTTTAATGTTTCAATACTTGCACTCAAATCGTTATTCATCGTTCGCATCCAAATTCGAAGTCATATTCGTTGTAATTGTTTTACTTTCCTCTTCGAGTAAGAAAAAATAAATTTTCGTAGTTTGACTTTTCGGATGGTTGTTTCTAGCAGAGCTAAGCTGCACTTTCCTTTTTGAGCCAGTGACTCACCGTTCATGTCACTGGCGGGGGAGTGTGGCGGAAAGTGCACCCTCGCGCCTTTAGGGTGCAGCTAATTGGTCCAAGTTATTATTTAATGTTATGTACTTGTCTAATGTACATTAGCTTTCAGTTTGAATATGCATGTACGCGTTTCTGCAATCAAATGAAATTTCACTTAGAGACCCTCCCCTAATCTCCTCCTAGTGCCTGCGTGCGTATCGTTTACATATAATAAAACTGACTGAAATGAGATCGCCTCACAACTTTTGGCTAGATTTTTCGCACACGCTTAAAGTAATAATTGACTTTCTTGTAAATTCAACTACACCGTCATTTGCAGTTTCAAACTTAACTCGCGGTCATCCTCTAAAAGGAGCTAGTCCGGATTACTCATTTACAACAAGGCAGTTAGAAGAAAGCAAGTTGCGATGGCAGTAAACTTGTACACTGAATTTACAAAATGATTAAATAGATGCACCCAGGATTAAATTCGATTCTGCTATGTCACAGACTTTCGACCATAGACAATTTCCTTTCTGTCTCGCAAGTTTGGTTTCCATATCTATGATTAAATTGAAAGCTTGCAGTATTGGTTTTGACATGCTAAATGAGAATTTGGACGCGCTAGTTGAGACTCTGCCTGCCTCAGCTTGCTTTGAGCCATAGAGCTGGCAGCTGCTGCTGCCATTGCAGCCATAGAGATATTGACACGCAAATTGAGAATTTGACATCCAAATTGAGAATGCACCGCAGAGTTGAATTCCGAAGCTCAGTTTCAGGCTCTCCACTTATGGCCGAATAGCGCAGAAATGGAGAAATGACTCGAAAGGAAACAGAATAAGAGAATAAAACAATGCAGAATAACAGGAAACAGAAGAAAACAAACAGAACAGCGCATGCAGCAAATGTCTCCTTCAGAATGGCAGCATTGCCAGACAACGGCCAAGCCGACGGAAGCACTTCAGCTCCCACGCAGCTGCCTTCTCTGCTGTAACAGCCACGTCTAGCGACTCTCTCGCTACTCTCTCCAGCAGCATAAAGCGCCATTCCTCTTGGTTGACGTTGTCGGGGGCAACCGCTTCCTCTTCAACAACATGCGGCTGCGTGAGACGGCTTTCGATTGCTGCCTTGAGAGAAGAGTTTGCGAATTCGGCCGGGTTTAGAAACGGCGAGCATGGCGGAAGAATTCGCAGCGAAATTCTGTTCTGCAGCTGCTGCGGAACGCGAGCTGCGCGGTGAAAATGAGGCCCGTCCATCACGAGAACCCAAGTGCTTTCGGCATCCAGGTTATTGCAGCGTTCGCTCAGGTCGTTGATGAACGTTTGGGTTAGGGTTAGGGTTAGGGTTAGGGTTAGGGTTAGGGTTAGGGTGATGAATCGTTCGATATTCTGACCGCCGCGGAACACAATTGAGTGCACAAGGCCAAACTCTTGTTCTGTTGCCATGCAAACCGTCACATTCGGCCCTCGCTGTGTCGTGACGGTTCGTCTAACTTCTGTGCCTTTTACGCTGCGGCCCTGAGAGCGTCTCGTCCATAAATTGAATCCCGTCTCGTCGATATACACGAGTCTCACTTCTGGTGCCTGATCCAGGACAAACTGCGCGAACTCTCGGCGGGCCTCGATATTCTCCTGACTGTTCGTTCGTTCACGCACGTCTATTCCCTTCGTTGACAACTTCACTGTGTAAAGCAGGCCCTGCAGCACTCTGTCGACTGTCCGATATGTGATGGCTGGCTTTGCAGGAAAGTGACTGTTCACGAGTGAGGCCATCTCGGATAGAGTCAGGAACGGATTTCTCTCCACTTCGCCGGTGAGAAATTCCTGCGTCTCGAGGTCAACTTTGCAGCTCGCGTCCTTTCGACCACCTCGTGGCAGAGACTCGATTCTGCCTTCCTCTCTGTGCAGCTTCATGATTCGATGAGCAGATGCCCTCGACAACTGCAGCACCCTTGCCGCATCCTTGACAGAGGTCCCGCCATTCACTGCTTCAATCAGTCGTCTTCGATCAGCAGAACTCACAGGTGGAGCCATTCGACTGCCAGCGATTCTGAGCAGCGCCAGGAGCAGAAAATTGGCAAATAAACAAGATTTTTGTGACAGAGAGAAGGTTCAGACTGAAGCAAAGTTCTTAACTGGCCAAATTCTCAATTTGGATGTCAAATTCTCAATTTGCGTGTCAATATCTCTATGGCTGCAATGGCAGCAGCAGCTGCCAGCTCTATGGCTCAAAGCAAGCTGAGGCAGGCAGAGTCTCAACTAGCGCGTCCAAATTCTCATTTAGCATGTCAAAACCAATACCAACTAGGCCGCAAAAAGGGTATATTAGTTGTCTAGGAGAAAAAAATGGTTCAACAGTCGACCATAGATTTACTTGGCCGGGCTAAGTGGGGAATAACTGGTTTTCTTTTACAAACTGACTTTTTAGCTCGCTGGTCTATGGTGCTACCCGTCCAGCGCTCTCAGTTTTTGCATGCTAGGAAGTCTGGACGCTCGCAACTTAGAACTTGAAGGATATAAATTCGCAAATAAATATCGAAGCCAGCAAGCTGATCCACCTGTTACAACTTAACCTGAGGCCACGAAGACGGAAGATTTGTGTGTTACTCGTACTATTGAATGTGCACTTTATTTATTTGTGCTGCGGTTTCTTGGTCCGCCTCTCATTATCTCTTGGCTCTTCTTGAACCAAAGTCTCGCGATCTCCATAGCTGTATGGAGTTCGCGCCATAAACAAAATAAGTGGCTGTGTGCCCAAACAAATGCTTTGCAATATCAGTGTCTTTTTAGCTAACCACAACACTCTCCCAGGCTAACCAGGATTTCCCAAACGCTCGTACTGCAGCCGCTCGGGTGGATGTCGGTTCCGTTGGGGCCGTGCGTTGACTCCTGGGTCAGCGAGAGTGCTGTTGTTGTCCTTTTTATCCGACTTATGACTTTGGTCCTTGTTGTCGCCTACCACGTCGTGCTCACGCTTCTCACATTGTTCCTGCCGCATTTCCTCAAACTCGTCAGAACGAACTCTGTCCTTTAACTGCTCCATGTGGGCCATCTTCTCCACGCCAGAATCCGTCCGCACTTTTAACGACTTTCTCAGACTGAGGATAATTTTCACAGATGACTCCTGGTTCGAAAAGTAAATCCTTTTCGTTGTAGTTCCTGATCCAGACGTCTCGCTGCAAATTGATGATAGGTGACTTTAACAATCGACCTCTCATGATCTCGGCCGGCGCCCGTCCTGTTGTCGGATGGACTCGATTCCGGTATTGGATCAGAAATCGGTCTACAGCTGTCTGCAGATCATCGGATTGTGAGGCTCTGAGGTGATTTTTCAGTGTCCGTACAAACCTCTCTGCGATTCCGTTCGACTTCGGATGGTACGGCGGTGTCTTTACGTGTTTGCACCCAATATCTCGAAGCCACTCAGCCAATTCTCTAGAAGTGAACTGGGGTCCGTTGTCAGATACGATAGTTCCAGGCACACCTTCCTGCGCAAATGTGCGACGAAGTCTTTTGATTGTTTCAGATGCTGTGGTCCTTTGCATTATGTGTACTTCTGGCCACTTCGAGAATGCATCAACCAGAACCAATGCGTATGCACCGTTTGTTAGCGGTCCGGCGAAATCCACGTGAACACGATTCCATCTGTCGATCTCGTCTGGCCATGACTGCCACTGAGGTCGGACGTAGTCCTTTGCCTTGCAACAGTCGCTGCACGCCCTGACGAAATTCTCAATGTCCTTATCGATGTTATTCCACCAAACCGTCTGTCGGGAAATTGACTTCATAGATTCCTTTCCCATATGACCTCGGTGAAGTTCTGCTAACACTTCCTTCCGCAAACTTAATGGAATTACCAAACGATTTCCTTTGTACAAGAGACCATCCTCAACGACTAGATCATTTCGCACCTTGGCAAATTGTTCTAGAGGACCTCGTGTGCGCTTTTTCCAACCGTGCCTTACTTGCCGAAAATAGCATCCTCATTAAATGGTCTTGTTTTGACGCCATGCGCACAGATTTCTTGGAAACGGGTGGATCAGAGGTGCAGTCTTGAATAGCGTCGATTTCAAAATGACTTTTCTCGGAACCAGCGGAGGTGCATCTTGAAAGGGCGTCAGGCACAGGTATTTCACTCGTTGTCTTGTGCACTATATCGTAGTTGTACGCCATCATCGTGACTGCCCAACGCTGGAGTCGTGCGGCTGTGACTGAAGACAACGTCTTGCTTGGATGGAATATATAATGTAGCGGCTTATTGTCCGTGACCAGTTTGAACTTCCTTCCATACAAAAACTTGTGCAGCCGCTTCACTGCCCATACCACTGCCAGGGCCTCTCGCTCGATTTGAGCATAGTTTCGTTCTGCGCTGGTCAACGTCTTGGACACGTATAGCACTGGCCTGCCTTTCTGTTCGATCACCGCGCCTATTCCACTGGGAGACGCATCAGTTGTCAGGGTGACTTCGTCCATTGGGTTGAACATGGCCAGCACAGAATCCCCGGTTAGGGCCTCCTTCAGCCTCTGGAATGCCCTCTCCTGGTCTTTCTCCCAAGACCAAGCGATGTTTGTTTGTAGGAGTCGGCTCAGGGGCGCTCTGATTTCAGACAAGTCTTTGATGAACCGTCCGTAGAATTCTAGCATCCCGAGAAAACTCCGCAATTCCGCTGGATTCTGTGGTCTTTGAAACCCATTGATTGTTCTGATCTTCTGTGGGTCAGGTCGTATTCCATTGCCACTGACAATTAGGCCTAGGATTTTGACTTCTTCCTGGCAATAGACGCACTTGTCTTCGTTGAGCTGGAGTCCATTTTGTGCCAGCTTGGCCTTCACAGCTCGTACAGCCTGTTCGTGATTAAACTTGGAGGCAGTATGAACAATTACATCGTCTTGGTAACTTTGGACTCCTTTCAATCCGTACAAAATTTTATCCAGATAGCTTTGGAATATTGCCGGGCATTGCTTGATGCCAAACGGTAGGCCTTTGTACTGGTAGAGTCCAAATGGTGTTGATATCGTGGTCAACTTAGCCGATTCGCTGTCCATTGGAAGCTGATGATATGCATTCGTCAGGTCCAAAGTTGTAAAAAATCTAGAAAGTAGAATGCAAGACGGGGCTTTCAGGACAGTAAGAATCGCCCTTTTCTATATGCGCCTATAACTAAATTAAATATCCCCAGGCACTTCAGCAAAAATAGGGTACCTCCCCTTTTTGACCAAAAGTCACCAGATCCCATTCACTAGCCTAAATTTAATGTCCCCACAGATCCGTACCTTTTTCCCCAATGGGTCATCTGGGACAGGGAAAAAAACCTGGGACAGTCATAAAAACTCGTAACATGCTCAAACACCCTTCTCAAACACTAAATTAAATATCCCCAGGCACTTCAGCAAAAATAGGGTACCTCCCCTTTTTGACCAAAAGTCACCAGATCCCATTCACTAGCCTAAATTTAATGTCCCCACAGATCCGTACCTTTTTCCCCAATGGGTCATCTGGGACAGGGAAAAAAACCTGGGACAGTCATAAAAACTCGTAACATGCTCAAACACCCTTCTCAAACACTAAATTAAATATCCCCAGGCACTTCAGCAAAAATAGGGTACCTCCCCTTTTTGACCAAAAGTCACCAGATCCCATTCACTAGCCTAAATTTAATATGTCCCCATAGATTCGTACCTTTTTCCCAATGGGTCCTCTGGGACAGAGGAAAAAACCTGGGTCAGCCACAAAAACCTCGTAACATGCAAAAAAAATCATAATCCATAATCCATTATTCTGTTTATCCTGGCGAGTTCAATGGACCTCACGCTATTATCTGGAGACATTAAACCTAAGCCTCATTCTGGCAACCTAAAGACATTCAAGCATCAACGCAGGGTACTCACCCCGAAAAAAAATTATAAATTTTCAATAAAAATGCTTCCAACTGTCTCTCCAGGATCTTACTATGTTAAGCCTCATCCCAATTACAAATCTAAGTACCAATGCAAGAAGGAATGCAAAGAATATATGAAAAAATTCTGGCCTAACATTGAACCAACTATCCCGAATCTTAATCAAGCGCTTAAGATTCACTGGCATTATTTGCATGGAGTAACTATTAAAGATTACGACAGCTACTATAACTTTGCAGAAATTATTAAGCAAATGTAATTTATTTCATATTATTTTTTTCTCACATTCTTTCAATAATAATTGTCATTGCAAACTCTTCACCGTTAAAATCAACAGCTTCTCCATCTTCTGTCTCAAACTGTAGCACTATTTCATTAATTTCTTTGTTACAGAGCACAACTCTTTTTACTGGATTGGGTTTCTCAACAATCATCTGTCCACCAGCAACTGAGTTAGAAATGTTGTACAAAATATTTGATCGCTTTCCCTTGAAGACCCAGTCCAGACTGAGATTGCTTCGGATCAAAATGTTCAAACTTTTAACAATATCCGCGATATTTTCAGCCATGAATAAACCGCGTGCTGGCTGGCGGCTCAACATAACCGCCCCCGGCGAAGGAGTTGCGGGTGGTGCTGCGGTTTCAGCCTTGTAAACTTTCTTTTCAAATCCCAACTCCCGATACCAAGTGCCATCTTTAAACTCTACCTCTGCGTCTTTATGAACTTGCATGACCACTCTCATTACAGTGAGATCATAGGACAATTTAACAGGAAATAGTTTATTCTCGGGTTTGCTAGCATCAGGAGTTTCAAAATGCCCCCTTTTGGTAAAAACGTTCTCCAGAAAGTAGTTATAAGTGTCCACGCTCTGTGTGCTCACAGGGAATTTAACTGGAAATTCTTTCACTTCGCCTCCAATTTGTTTCCATTTGTAATAAAACATGTTATTCTTTTCTGTCACGTTGGGGACATTTGACCAGCCAGTAAAGTCATTAAGATAAACATGGTAATTTGCCTCTGGGTCCAGACGAATGGGTTGCTCAAGTTTTTCAATAAAAGTTCCACTTGAATCTGTAAGTCGACCAGTTATTGTAATTGGGATACTTTCCTTCGAATGCGACACGATATTGTTTAGTCTTTCAGCAATCGCTTCCATTTTTTTTTTACAAAAAAAATATTTTAAACCTTACTCGAAGAATTATTAATCATGTTCAGCTTAATTTTCCTCTCAAATGCATAGATGATAAAAAGGTCAACGGGTGTTGGGTTAGGGTTAGGGTTAGGGTTAGTTAAAATCTCCATTCTGTGGCATTGCCGGGTAAAGATTATCACTGATTTCATGCTGAATTGTTCGCACATTTCCATGTTCATAACGACTAATAGTTAATGGATCTCTCAAACTGACAATAATGTACCTTGGGTTGCTGCAAGAACCCTCCTTAATACAACTCTGTTGCCTTCTTTCATTGCGTTCATCCCTGCACATGTAAGCTGTGTAAGCAACATCAATATCTTTTTCAATAGCCTTCAAATATTCAGCTTTCAGTGCTGTCTTTGGTTCAATGATTTCCAAGTACAGCTCAACTCCTGCTAGCTTAACTTCCATTCTAGTATGCTCAGCTCCTGTCCAAACACTCCTGTTGCGATCGTCCCTAGTAAGCCTAAATGTGTAACTAAAGTTGCTGGTCAGGCGATTAAAAGTATTGCAGAACCCGCTCATGAATCTCAAAGGTACAAATATATCTACATTTCTATACTGAGGATTCTTTGCGCCATCATCAGCACCCGCCAATGCATAGTTATATCTCCCCTTTCTTTTTGCAAAACCTGAATCATTTACGTCTCCTTTCTCCTCATTAGGGATGAAGCCAGCGCCGCTACCAAGTTGAATAAAATCTGGGTTTTCAATGAGACAATGAGTGTCATACACTACACCAAAGTTGGCAATTCTCTCCAGCTCTGTACTCCCGTTCGACACGCTAAACTCCTTAAACATGTAGGCCCAGAAGTTGCTGATTAGCGTGACATCAGCGTCATGCTTGTCAGTATTAGCACCAGCAGCATTTGTACCGCCTTTAGTCTTGTATTGGAATGTCATGTAAAACCCGCTCCTTAGACTGTGAACGCTGACTAGAGATGAACACCCGGTGTAAGTGAATGTTAGTGTTTGACCGGGGCCCAAATTAGTTTCATTCTGATTTTCATGACTGGGGACTCTTACTTGAGTCGCTTTGATTGTGCTGTCATCACTCAAGATAGGCTTGTTGATTTTATAGAAAACTGGCGTCAGAGGATCGTTCATTTTTTAACTTAAAAAATTAAAATAAAAAAATGAAGCGAAAAAATTCTCATTACATCTCTGACTTGGAGAAGCTTGCAGAAGCTGAAAAACGAGTCACCGGGTTAATTAACAAAGAGCAGCAGTCCTACAATGAGTTTATCCAAGCCGCCACTGAGTTTCACAAGCCGGGATACACCGAAGCAAAGAAATCAATTGAAACAGTTAAGGAAGCTGTTGATGAGATTCAAGAGAGCCAGTTTCAGAATACGCTGAATAAAATTCCACCGGCCTCACAAGATTCTCAGGCTTTGCAAGAAACATCTCAGCAAAAATTGAAAGTAACAGATAACTTCTTTGGGCCAGTAGAATATGAAGGCAAACTCGTCTTTGGTGTTAGTGTCTGGCGTAAAAATATTTCTAATGATCCTGTGGATTATCATCTTGAGATAACGAAAGAAAGTATTGGAGTCATCAAAGAAGGCGCGGCCGGGGAAGGAGAAAACACCTCAAAGAAAGTTGCTTTCACCCAAGTATTGCTCAACTTCATGACTAAAAATCAAGAAACTATTTCTGCGAAACAGCTAAAAAATTATAAAGATCTGGTGACATTTGCTTTACAAAGAGACATAGACATCCTTAAAGTCCCTGATATACTCAAATTTTTACATGCATGTCAATGGGGTCGACCTGAACAGCTTTAGAAAGTATAAGCACTTTAAACAATGGTTTGACCTGCCAGATCAGCTAGAAGTCATAAATTACCTGGAACAACAAAGCCCTCAAAAATTAACAGCAGAAGATGTACTCTCTCAACTTGAGAAAGCAGATCCAACTGAAGTGGCTAATTACAAAATGGCAAAACCAGAAGATTGGAGGCTTCTAGAGCAATTCTCACCAGATAGAATGCAGCGAATTTCAAACAGAGTTTTCACACCAAGGCAAGACATTAGATCACCAGAAACATCACCAGAGACATCACCAGAGACATCACCAGATACATCAGCTGCAAGTACCGGCACAGGGATGCCTGAAGTCTACAAGCGACTAGTCGTTCTCCTAGGAGCAGCAAAGACAGGTTTAAAGGATGAGAATAGAAAAGAGTTTGTTCATATTCTTGATAAAATGCTAGAAAAGAAGTACATCGATAAAAGAGCAAGAGAACTTTTACTTTCAAGGTTCAATAAAAAATAATTTTTTTTCACATAAAAAATGCCACTAATCTTCGAAAAAGACGTCCCTAAATACTACGATGAGAACGAATTAAAGCTCATTAAAAGAGGATCTGGACTTTTTCCAGCAGGTCATTATCCAAGAAAAGAGCGATCGGGTAACGGTATTGCTGATTTGATCGCCCAGGGGGCAAAGATTTTCAAAGTCATCAGTGAGAACAAAGAAAATATAAAAAATGCTGCCGAGGCGGCGGGAAGTGTAGTCACAGCTGCGAAGAAGATCAAGGACACTATAAATGATGTTCAACAAAATGTTCAACCACTCGCACCAAGCGCTGATAGCATTGATCCATCTGTTTATGCTAAGATGAGAGCCGATCTTAAAAAAGGCAGCGGTTTTAAATACGACTAAGGTGCTTTCTGGGGGTACAAGACGTGTGGGGGTACAAGACTAATAGCAAAAGACATATATAAGTAAAAAAACCACACACACACACACACGCACCGGTTATGGACCCAGTGCCAGAGACACTAACGCTGTTAAAGTAAATTTGGGAAGGTTTGTGTTCGAATCGCAAGACGGTCTGCCACGGTTGCCTCGTTTCAAATTTTTTATTTCGTGTAACAAAGTTGTCCAGGATTGTTTTTCATGACCATATGTCTTTATCTGTAGCGCCGATATTGCGTCCATAAGTGCAGAAAATATAAAAGCCGAATGTATTTTTACACAGTTGCTTTCTACTGCCGCGTCGGCGATGCCCTTACGGTCCGCGGCCGTGAACTCAAGGCGATTTGCCATTCGGCGTTCCAAGGCAATTGTCTTTGATTCTAGGGCATTTGTCTGCGGTTCCAGGGTATTTGTCCTTATTTCCAGGAAGTAGAAGGCAAGAGGGGGCTTCTGGGACAAAAAATTCGACATTTTACATATATGCCTACCACTAACTAACATATCCTCGACTACTTGAAAAAAGAGGGGGGCCTCCTCTTAAAATGCTTTTCCCCCCAGGACATAAAATTTAGCCTAAATTTATTATTCCAGGCAATTAGCAAATGGGGTTTCTGGGACAGAAAAAAAATTGCTATTTTTCATATCCTCGAGATGTTTTTGACATTTTTATTAATGGGGCTTCTAGGACACTGGGATTAAAACCCTGGTTATCCACCCTAGTTATGCGCTGATCGGGGTACTCACCCCGAAAAATTTTTTTTAATTTTCAATAAAAAAATGTTTCCGACCGTTTCTCCAGGATCTTACTATGTTAAGCCACATCCCAATTACAAATCTAAGTACCACTGCAAGAAGGAATGTGAATTTTATATGAAAAAATATTGGCCTAATGTCCCACTAACTATTCCGAATCTTAATCAGGCAGTTAAGACTCACTGGCATTACTTGCATGGAGTAACTATTAAAGATTACGACAGCTATTACAACTTCGCTGAAATTATTAATCAGTTGTAATTTGTTTTTTTATTTTTTTTCTCACATTCTTTCAATAATAATTGTCATGGCAAACTCTTCACCGTTAAAATCAACAGCTTCTCCGTCCTCTGTCTCAAACTGTAGCAATATTTCATTAATTTCTTTGTTACAGAGCACAACTCTTTTTACTGGATTGGGCTTCTCAACAATCATCTGTCCACCAGCAACAGAGTTAGAAATATTGTACAAAATATTTGTTCGCTTTCCCTTGAAGACCCAGTCCAGACTGAGATTGCTTCGGATCAAAATGTTCAAACTTTTAACAATGTCTGCGATATTTTCTGCCATAAATAAACCGCGTGCTGGCTGGCGGCTCAACATAACCGCCCCCGGCGAAGGAGCTGTGGGTGGAGCTGCAGTTTCCGCCTTGTAAACCTTCTTTTCAAATCCCAACTCCCGATACCAGGTGCCATCTTTAAACTCCACCTCTGCGTCTTTATGAACTTGCATAACCACTCTCATTACAGTGAGATCATAGGACAATTTAACAGGAAATAGTTTATTCTCGGGTTTGCTAGTATCAGGAGTTTCAAAATGCCCCCTTTTGGTAAAAACGTTCTCCAGAAAGTAATTATAAGTATCCACGCTCTGTGTGCTCACAGGGAATTTAACCGGAAATTCTTTCACTTCGCCTCCAATTTGTTTCCATTTGTAATAAAACATGTTATTCTTTTCTGTCACGTTGGGGACATTTGACCAGCCAGTAAAGTCATTGAGATAAACATGGTAGTTTGCCTCTGGGTCCAGACGAATGGGTTGCTCAAGTTTTTCAATAAAAGTTCCACTTGAATCTGTAAGTCGACCAGTTATTGTAATTGGGATACTTTCCTTCGAATGCGACACGATATTGTTTAGTCTTTCAGCAATCGCTTCCATTTTTTTTACAAAAAAATATTTTAAACCTTACTCGAAGAATTATTAATCATGTTCAGCTTAATTTTCCTCTCAAATGCATAGATGATAAAAAGGTCAACGGGTGTAGCCTCACTTCTGTCGATATTGGTCACAATATTCACCGGACTGTTGTCAGTAGGCATTTGCCTGGCCGACACGTCTGCACCGAAAATGGGGAAAAGAGTCTTGAACTGCCATGCCGTAATAACGATTCCGTTGTTTTCCTTTACGGCTAAGTCAACCAGCTCGCAGTAAAATTTACTAATTTTGTTTGTTGCAAAATCTCCATTCTGTGGCATTGGCGGGTAAAGATTATCACTGATTTCATGCTGAATTGTTCGCACATTTCCATGTTCATAACGACTTATAGTTAATGGATCTCTCAAACTGACAATAATGTACCTTGGGTTGCTGCAAGAACCCTCCTTAATACAAATCTGTTGCCTTATTTCATTGCGTTCATCCCTGCACATGTAAGCTGTGTAAGCAACATCAATGTCTTTTTCAATAGCCTTCAAATATTCAGCTTTCAGTGCTGTCTTTGGTTCAATGATTTCCAAGTACAGCTCAACTCCCGCTAGCTTAACTTCCATACTAGTATGCGCAGCTCCTGTCCAAACACTCCTGTTGCGATCGTCCCTGGTAAGCCTAAATGTGTAGCTAAAGTTGCTGGTCAGGCGATTAAAAGTATTGCAGAACCCGCTCATGAATCTCAAAGGTACAAATATATCTAAATTTCTATACTTAGTATTCTTTGCGCCATCATCAGCACCCGTCAATGCATAGTTATATCTCCCTTTTCTTTTTGCATAACCTGAATCATTTACGTCTCCTTTCTCCTCATTAGGGATGAAGCCAGCGCCGCTACCAAGTTGAATAAAATCTGGGTTTTCAATGAGGCAATGAGTGTCATACACTACACCAAAGTTGGCAATTCTCTCCAGCTCTGTACTCCCGTTCGACACGCTAATCTCCTTAAACATGTAGGCCCAGAAGTTGCTGATTAGCGTGACATTAGCGTCATGCTTGTCAGTATTAGCACCATCAGCATTTGTACCACCTTTAGTCTTGTATTGGAATGTCATGTAAAACCCGCTCCTTAGACTGTGAACGCTGACCAGAGATGAACACCCAGTGTAAGTAAATGTTAGCGTTTGACCGGGGCCCAAATTAGTTTCATTCTGATTTTCATGACTGGGGACTCTTACTTGAGTCGCTTTGATTGTGCTGTCATCACTCAAGATAGGCTTGTTGATTTTATAGAAAACTGGCGTCAGAGGATCGTTCATTTTTTTAGTTTAAAATTTAAAATTAAAAAATGAAACGAAAAAATTCTCATTACATCTCTGACTTAGAGAAGCTCGCAGAAGCTGAAAAACGAGTCACTGGGTTAATTAACAAAGAGCAGCAGTCCTACAATGAGTTTATCCAAGCCGCCACTGAGTTTCACAAACCAGGTTACACCGAAGCAAAGAAATCCATTGAAACAGTTAAGGAAGCTGTTGATGAGATTCAAGAGAGCCAGTTTCAGAATACGCTGAATAAAATTCCACCTGGCGAAACGTCTCCTCAAGCATCTCAGCAAAAATTGAAAGTAACAGATAACTTCTTTGGGCCAGTAGAATATGAAGGCAAACTCGTCTTTGGTGTTAGTGTCTGGCGTAAAAATATTTCTACTGATCCTGTGGATTATCATCTTGAGATAACGAAAGAAAGTATTGGAGTCATCAAAGAAGGCGCGGCCGGGGTCGGAGAAAACGCCTCAAAGAAAGTTGCTTTCACCCAAGTATTGCTCAACTTCATGACTAAAAATCAAGAAACTATTTCTGCGAAACAGCTACAAAATTATAAAGATCTGGTGACTTTTGCTTTACAAAGAGACATAGACATCCTTAAAGTCCCTGACATACTCAAATTTTTACATGACAATGGGGTCGACCTGAACAGCTTTAGAAAGTATAAGCACTTTAAACAATGGTTCGACCTGCCAGATCAGCTAGAAGTCATAAATTACCTCGAACAGCAAAAACAACTCTCTCAGCAACAAGAGATACCTCAGCAACAAGAGATGCCTCAGCAGCAACAAAGCCCTAAAAAATTAATAGCAGAAGATGTACTCTCTCGACTTGAGACAGCAGATCCAACTCAAGTAGCTAATTACAAAACAGCAAATCCACAAGTATGGAGGCATCTAGAGCAATTCTCACCAGATAGAATGCAGCGAATTTCAAACAGAGTTTTCACACCAAGGCAAGACATTAGATCACCAGAAACATCACCAGAGACATCACCAGAGACATCACCAGATACATCAGCTGCAAGTACCGGCACAGGGATGCCTGAAGTCTACAAGCGACTAGTCGTTCTCCTAGGAGCAGCAAAGACAGGTTTAAAGGATGAGAATAGAAAAGAGTTTGTTCATATTCTTGATAAAATGCTACAAAAGAAGTACATCGATAAAAGAGCAAGAGAACTTTTACTTTCAAGGTTCAATAAAAAATAATTTTTTCCCAGATAAAAAATGCCACTAATCTTCGAAAAAGACGTCCCTAAATACTACGATGAGAATGAATTAAAGCTCATTAAAAGAGGATCTGGACTTTTTCCAGCAGGTCATTATCCAAGAAAAGAGCGATCGGGTAACGGTATTGCTGATTTGATCGCCCAGGGGGCAAAGATTTTCAAAGTCATCAGTGAGAACAAAGAAAATATTAAAAATGCTGCCGAGGTCGGGGCCCAGGCGGTGGGAAGTGTAGTCACAGCTGCGAAGAAGATCAAGGACACTATAAATGACGGTCAACCACTCGCACCAAATTCATTGGCACCAAATTCATTGGCACCAAGCGCTGATAGCATTGATCCATCTGTTTATGCTAAGATGAGAGCCGATCTTAAAAAAGGCAGCGGTTTTAAATACGACTAAGGTGCTTTCTTGGGGTACAAGACATGTGGGGGTACAAGACGTCTTGCAAAAAGACATATATAAGTAAAAAAAACACACGCACCGGTTATGGACCCAGTGCCAGAGACACTAACGTTGTTAAAGTAAATTTGGGAAGGTTTGCGTTCGAATCACAAGACGGCCTGCCGCGGTTGCCTCTTTTCAAATTTTTTATTTCGTGTAATAAAGTTGACCAGGATTGTTTTTCATGACCATATGTCTTTATCTGTAGTGCCGATATTGCGTCCATAAGTGCAGAAAATATAAAGGCCGAATGTATTTTTACACAGTTGCTTTCTACTGCCGCGTCGGCGATGCCCTTACGGTCCGCGGCCGTGAACTCAAGGCGATTTGCCAGGCGGCGTTCCAAGGCAATCGCCTTTGATTCTAGGGCATTTGTCTGCGGTTCCAGGGTATTTGTCCTTATTTCCAGGAGATTTATCTCCGATTCTAGCGTAGTGACCCTTGATTTCAATGCAGAATTCTCCGATTCTAGGGCTTGTACACGTTTTGATAGGTCACTGAGTTTTGCGTTTTGCGAAATGTCTTGTCTTGTGATTTCGTCTGTGTTGATGTACCTAGAATCTAGGAACGACAGCTTGTAAGTATTGGAAGGTTGATTTACGACGCCAGCGAAATTCATGTTGTTTTTTTTTTATTTTAATTTTTATTTTTAAAATGGATTTTTCAAATGATTTCAACCCTCATTGGACTCGGAACCAAATCAAATTTAATCATAACGAGGCAATTCCTGGTCATTTCAGATGTATTGTTGTTGGAGAATCAGGCTCAGGGAAGACATTTAGAATCTTCAACATGCTTCTGAGACCAGGATTTCTTGACTATGACACACTGCACATCTACTCACCCACTCTGTATCAAGATGAGTATAAAATGTTGATTGCAGGTCTACAGAACAAACTTAAAAAGGAGCATATCATTCAGTGTTTTAATAACCAATCCAAGCTGCCAAGTGATCCAGAAATTGTCGCCAGAGAATATGCTAGCCATATCCCAGATAATGAAAAGTGGCACGACATTAAAGTGTTCACATATGGGGACCCGCAAATTGATCCTAAAACTAAACTTCTCCCTCAGCCTGATGAACTGGAAAAGGGAAGGAAACACTTGATTGTCTTTGATGACTGCATGACAGGGCCCCAGAAGCAAATTGAAAACTATTTCACCAGGGGTCGACACAACAACTGTAATGTAATCTATATTACCCAAAACTGGTTTGAGTTGCCAAACAAAACTATTCGTGGGAACTGCAATCTGATCCTCTTGTTTCCAACCATACCACAAGACCGACTGAAGAGGTTAAGTAACGAGGTGATTGCTCCAGCTCATTTTACTAAGCCTCCATTTGATCGAAAGGACGATGGTCGAAAGGTATCGCAGGAAGAATTTGTTAACCTATGCTTTGAAAAGTGGAATAAACCTTATCAGTTCGTGATGATTAACAAAGAGAAAAGAACAGTAGCGTAATTTTAAAAAAACAAACAAAAAATGTCCATAAACTTTGCTGGCGAATCTACTAGTGGCTCCACTGCACACTCGCTTGCTTTCCTTGACAGGCGTTACATTAACGTTGACGAAAAGATCCCGGAGATCGGACCAATCAAAGGCCGCTTAAAACCATTGGAAAGGTCAGCACACCATCATCAAATAAACATTGAAGACTTGCGGACAAAAATAGCAAAGCTGACCGCCATCGTTGAGACTCTAGCTCAAACTCTCAGATCGGAAATCAATGCAAAAGACATTGCTATAAGAACAGCGATTAATAAAAAGCGAGACATCCTTGATTCCTATTCACAAGCAGAGACTGATGCCTTATTTACCGCTTGGAGAACAACCATTAATCAAAATGTTGCAAAAATAAAAAAGATAGAAAGAGATGTTGCCACGCATACGCTCTATCTGGATAGAATTTATAACAAGTGGGGGAAAACTTTGAGACGAATTAGTCGCCTGGAACGACAGCACAATCTCCCTGACATTGACATTGAAGACGCCCGATCGTAAAATAGAAAAAAATTTTTTACCTATAAAAAATGGCCGAAAATGATTCTCTGTATGACCCGCAACCAAATATAGCACCTAGTGCGCCTCTCTATCCTACAATCAATACTTTTACCTGCAACTCTCAACAGTTCCGACTTGTAGAGATTCAGAAAATGCGAAATGACATTGAAACCGCCCTTATGAAAAACTCTAAAAAACTGAAACGCTTCAACAGCCAGTGTCAAGCTTTCGAGTATATTAATATGGTTCTCGGGTCAGTGTCAATTCTAAGCGGATCTGCAGCTGCTGTTTCTACACTTCCTATTATCACCGCACCAGTCGCTGTTCCACTTGGAGTTATTGGGGCCTCGTGTGGTCTCATTTCAGCGGTTACAGGAGCTCTAACTCGAAGCAGACGCCAGAAGCTAAAGCATCTGCAGGAAATGCAAGCAAAACAGAAAAGCATCCAGTCGGCAGTCACCGGGTACATTTCAAAAGCAATAGAAGACAAGTTCATTTCAGAGGATGAGTTTCAAAGCATTCAAAGACTTTATGAGCAGCTTAGTGAGCAACAAAATTTGAATAGCATTGATGACATGAGCCAATTAAGAAATGATATTGAAACTGTCTTCAAAAACTATGCGAAAAACTATGCAAAAACTAAACATTTAAACTTAAAATGATTTCCCTGTAGCTTTTTCGAGTCTTAGTCATTGCATATAAAACAGTCATACACAGCTCTCCGCAAATATCACTGCTAAGCCCCTGCAGAATAAAGTCTGAGCGGTATATTTTTGGAGCTTCCATATATTCCCTTAGCTCATCAGGAACGGCTGTCCCATAGCTATCAAAGTAGTAGTACTTATGCTTTCTGCTTGGATCAATCACCCAGCAAACCCAGTGAGACCCTGGTTTCTCGGCAGTGTCAAAGTTCATGATGCCACATTCTTTCAGTGCGTGGGATTCAGGTAATGTATCCTTCATAAAGACGCCTCTAAAGTTTGGGATTTCTAGTTCTTTTGCCAACTGTTCCAGAAAAATATTTGTCGTCATTATTTTTTGTCATTATTTTTTAAATTTAGTCTACGTTTTTAACCTCCAGTGCCCAAATGGAAGACTCGTAATATTGTCGAGGTAAAATCTCTTATTATCTGCGCCTGACAGGCCTATTTTTTTCTGGGTTATTGTAAAAACATCATGGTTCTTAGACTGAAACTTCACAAACTCATGTGTAGTTTTCTTATTATGTAACAGGGCATCTCTGTAGGCTTCTTCATGTAGAGAGTTCTTAACTACATGTTTCGGAATTCCCTTGGACTTCTTAATTACTTTTTCTGATTCATTGCTTTCACCGCACTTTACAAAATACGATTTTGATCTCAAACCAATGAACTCGGAGATAACATCACCTGCCTCTACATCTTTCATTTTACCAATTACTTTTTTATTGGATGGGTCGAACACTTGATCCCCTTTCAAAGTTTTAAATGATTCTGGATACTCTGACAAATCATAAGGGTTTTGGGGGCCCCGGTTTTGTTCAAGCATGTCCTGATAGATGTCCTTAGTCTGAATGTCTAGAATTAGGGAGTCAGTGTCAGTGTAAAGAAGTTTTACGCGAGTGTCGTATTGTCGTTTCATGTCATAGAAGAAACTGTACATAAGACGCTTCGATTCATCAAGCACAGTGACACCTGTAAAGATAGGTTTGCAGAGTGTTGCTTTCGTTTTATAAAAGAGTATGGCCCCTAGGTTATCGTTAAAGATGTGAAGTTGTTTAAATGTCGGTTTAGAAATATTTCTCTGAATAATGTCACGCTCATGAACGGTGACGAGTTTTAGATTCGTGCGGTTGCGCTCATTTTCAAGAGTCTTGCCGTATACAGAGTTGTTTGCCAGCTTGAACAGATCCTTGTCAAAGTTGTTGGTTGCTTTGGCTCTGAACTGGGTGTTCTTTTCTATGTAGGATTTCATCCAGGCCTCTTCAGTGAATTTGAGTGCCCTATGTATGTGTGTGACTTTACAGCCTAAGGATATGAAATATTGTAGCAGCTTATAATGAATTTTGTAGCGAGTCTTGTTGTGTAGGTTTTGGGTGAGTTTAGTGGTGTGTTCATTTTCTGTAGACAGGCTTCAAGTGCCATCCATGTGTTCGATAATTTTCGGACAGTTAATATTCTCAGGGAATGGCGCAAAGTCAGAAAAATGATCATGGAGTTCATCGGGAATTGTAACGTCAACTTCATAGAAGGCGGGAGTAGAAAAGTCGGGTTCGAATTGTTGAGTCCACTTGAAATCTCTTATGGGTAAGTCTTGACTCATTGCCCATCCATAGAGATTGTTGGCGTCTAAATAAACGATATAATTTGACGGCTGATTTTTGTCATAAGATTCGAGATACGGATTGTTGGCTTTTGCATGTCTGTTCACGCAGATTGATATGCCGCCTCTTTTCGCTGTGTCTATAAAATTGTACATGTCAATGTCGGTTAGTAATTCGATATACCAGTCTGGGTTTTCATCCCATTTCATTTTAAGTAGCGATTCCCAGCTGGTGGCGGGCAAACTTACAAAATGCGCAGGATCAAGACCATATGCTGTGTACCAGGTGTTTCTGAAGGTTTGAAATACATCAGCCAAAAGAAAAACATCAGTGTAAAGATATATTAAGTGGTAATCAAAGAAGTTTTTGCAGTTAAAGTGTTTGTAGACTGCTTGCGCGTGCTCATATTTTTCGTCGGTGAGTTCAGTCATTTTTAAATGTGAGTAGAACTTCTCTTTTGGTGGAAGTTCGCCTTTAAAAACAGGATTTTCAGCGGTGGGCGACCCCGTCACATATTCATAAGGGTAGTAACCTTTCTTTCTGAGTAGTTTGAAAGACTCGGGATCTGAATCTTCCTTACCTAAGATTTTCGCCAGTTTTTTTGTATAGACGCATTGGTCATCTGTTAAATTTTTTGCGAGATCTTCTAGGGTTAATTGAAGAAATTGATAAGTATCCTTGATTTTTACAGCGCCACTTGTGGACGTTCCATTTTCTTTAATATTGAGGCATTTAAACTTTTCCTTGTTCTCTGCTATGCAGTCAAGGTTAATGCCCTCTATTTCACCTATTCTTTCAACAATTAGGTGCAGGTCGTAATTGCGCGCATTATGTATAAAAACATTTAAGTCGTGGACATTATTTTTTAACTTTAGGTTGCAGGTGTTGTGTGCGGCACCGCGGAAATGGCCGTCAAAGTGCGAGTGGTCTCTAACTTTTGGATTCTTTAGGTTGTCATCAAATGGCTTTTTGCATATGTAACACCGGGTTGCCGATTGGTAATTGAGTTCATCTTGAGTTGACATATTTATTGGCGCAGGAGTGACTGAGCTTAATGTTTTACGCAGCTCTAACATTCTGAATATAAATTTTTTAATGCAGTCTTCACCGAAGAAATGGTTATACTCTATAATACCGGTATTTCCAAGATAATCAATATTTCCAATGCAAACGTACGCTGCTGAATTTGGGATGTGTTTGTTATTAATGAATGAGCATTCAAAGTCGGCAAATACAATAAAGGGAAGTTTTTCCATCTTGTGGTAATTTTTAAACCGTAAATACTTCTGGTTGCCCATCGGTAGAGAGCAGTTAGTTGGATGGTCCTCACAGGTAAGCTCATGCTCGGCGAGCTTAGCTTCTCGATTTTCTTTATTCCCGCGATAATACTTAAGACACAGTCTGCAGATGGAAACGGCTTCGTTGTGGCTTGTCATTTGCTTGTGGAGTAGCCTGGAAAGATCTTTTATCCAAACATAATGGGCTAAAAATTGTAAGTTCCCAATTATTAGAAGATCGATATTGGTGCTGGCGGCTGGATTTTTCTTGCTACTCCTAACAATTTCAACTTTCTCTTTGCTTTCATTCCACTCGAAGACGGTGATTCTGATTTTGTTATCAAACACTTCTTCTAGTTTTGGGATTTGAGAGACTGATAAACCACCTTTCTCAAACAATATTCCTTTACTGAGACACTTGATAAAATATCGGTCAAAATATGTTTTATAATGTGAAGTTCTTTCAGGATGTGACCGATCTTTATCGTAAAATAATGCTGATAAAACCGCCCACAAAGCACAGCAGTTATCATAGTTCTTTACGTTGACACAAGCCTTTTTACTGGCGAGCTTTGTTGGTAACTCCAGGTAAGAGGAAGCTTTAAGAGGATCAAATTTATAAATCATGACTGAGACTTTTTGAATCCCAGTAACAACCCAGCCAGAACCTCTTGATGTAAAGGCGTCAATCTTTTTAGTAATTTCTTGTAGAAAAGGGTCTGGTGAATCGGTTGGACTAAAGGGTGAAGCCTTAGTTGTCATGTAATAATCAAGATATTCGGTGGGCCTTGTAGGCATATAAAACTGTATTAAAAACGATAGTTGAAGCTTGAATGTTTTACGTGTTTTAAGCACGTGATCGATAACTGATTGAATGTCATCTCTAAAGCCATTTATGTTGTTGGTGTTGGGTTTTACAGGAATAGCATATTCTATATAGTGATCAGTAAAAGTTCTCTTTGCAAATGGAATATCTTCTTGGTTCATCTCCGATTCAATTTGGTTAACAATTCTTTCAAGTTCATCCTGTTCCTGCTTATTCTGTGGGTATTTAGACACATTTAGTCCTGTGAGAGTTTGGTACTTTTTAACTAGGGTGCGGCTTTTCTGTTGGTGCTCAGCTGCTGGGTTTTTTACTGGGATATACTGATCTGATGACTCCAGCTGTTTTATTACTTCCAATTGTTTCTCATAGCTGCCAATATAGCCAGGATCTAAACCGAATTTTTCCCTAGTGAGTTCTTGAAGCCGTTTGCTTTTAGCTTGAAATGAAAGATTTTGAAGCTGCGGAAAATTTTCGGAAAAATATTTGTCCACAGAATTTTTTGCAAAATTTGCTTTTGGCATGTTTTTTTATAAAAAAATAAAAAAATATGTTTTAGGGTGATCACCCTTCGTGTTGCTTGAACTTCTCTGGATTAATAAATTTTGATTAATTTGAGTATTATTAATCAGATCCTGATTGTTGGCTTTTCACATCCGGAGCATTGTAAATCCTGCTTTGTGCAATGTCATAATGGCTTTAATAATGTCGGATTTTGAAATGCTTTCGGTTACCGAGGGATTAGGTTCCAAAGGGCATCCTTCACCTGCTTTAATTGTGACTCCCTTTTCTTGGGCAATTTTCTGCATCTCTAACTGGTGAGCTCTGTCATTGCCCGCTTTCACAGCCGTTGCAACCCCCCCGGCAACGCCACCGGCAGCACCAACTGCACCCGCAATGATTGGAATCAGTGCAGCGAGGGGCAGAATTCCACCGGTCTTTTCATCTGTAATGCTGCGGGGGTTGTGGGTGTGGTTATTGCAATCTTTACAATGGATTTGCTGCTGTAACGGATCGACTTTCACTTTCATGCCCTTAATAGTTACAAAACCTGGTTGTTTAGAGTCGATGATTTTGCTAATTTTATTAACTGTTCTGGTTTCGATCATTTTTTTGTACATTTTTATTTTTCAATTTATTTTTCAATTTATTTCTGTGTCACTTGGAATGACGAGAAGTTCTGCTCTGGCAAATGATCTTGTAGGGGATTTAGGATTAAAGACTTGAGACAGAAAATAGTAGTCACCGGTGGCTGTTGTAAAGTGTCTGTCTATTTTATGTACATCTAAACTGAAATAGGGGTCAGTTGCTCGTCTCTTGGTGTCCTTTTCTAATTCTCCCGGCAGGTAAAGGAATCGAACAAACTCAGAATTTGTGAGAATTTCCGGAGAATAAACTCCTGGGAGCTTTGGATAATTTTTCTGTTGTGGATTGGGAGATTTAAGCTGAACTTTGTCTTGTTTAATTGCAATTGAAGGTTTTAGGCCTGTCATGCGAGAAACTTCATTGTTAAGCTGACTGATTACTACTGGGAGTTGGTCTTTCCATTTGGTGTAGTATTGTCCGCTCTTCAGTTTGAGCTCCTCTGCTGTCTGCTTAGTAAATAGTCGCTTGGCTAAAGTTAGATTAAATCTTTCTACGAAGGCTTGATCTCTGTGAAGCTCGGTTCTACCGTAACGAATTTTTGTATTATTTTTTTGCATTAGAGTTTTAACTCGACCCATGAATTCTTTACCCGGGTCTGTCATCAATGTTTGGGGGAAGGTTAAGGGTGAATTTTCGTAAATATCTTGAAAAGCAGTTGCTACAACTTCTGACTTCTTTGTTTTCAGCGGTCTTGCTTCTTTATAACGCGAAGCTAAATCAATGACAGTGAGAGCGTACTTATACCCAGAATCATTTGGGAGAAACAGAAGATCAGCTTGGTGCGCCTCATTAGGCTTATAGATGTTGAAGTGGGGTCTTGTAAATTTAACAGGAGGGAAATAGACTTGATAGACAGCCTGTTTAGACAGCCATTTTTCTACTATTTGTTTTGGTTCTTTACTGAGTTCTGTTAATTTGGAGACGGCATTATTTCCGATAAAATAACCATTGTCACGGTAATAGATTGCTTGTAATTTGTTCTCAGTCATTATTTTTTAATTTAATTTTTAATAAAAAATAAATTAAAATGCCCGACATTCACGGAATAATTGAAAAGCTTCCGAAGCCAAGCAAAGGGTGGACAATCCCTGGATATAAGTATTGCGGCCCTTTGAACCCTCTTGAAATTCAATTAGATGCCAACAATGTGCCTAATCCGGGTCATGAGCCTGTGGATGAACTTGATGAGGTATGTATGGAACATGATATTAAGTATCGCGACTTCCCAAATGAAAAGCATCGGTGGGATAAAGAGATGCTTAAAAGGCTAGACAATATGGGGGCATCGAGTGGTTGGAGAGAGAGTATGGCGAGGAAATTAGTTAAAGGAGTTATAGCTGGAAAGACTAAGCTAGGGCTGGGGATTGGCGGGTGCATAGGGGAAGAGAGATCAGTGGGATTTGTATTGCACGCGCCGTACAGGGAATTGGGACGACTGCTCAAAGAGATTGGGCTAAAGAGAGCTTGGGCTAGAGAGACGAAAAATCTTTCCTTTTTCTTCTGAGCAGTAGAAGCAGGAAACAAAGCAGTAACTCAATTATTGTACAGTATTGTATTGTACAATTATTGTACCTTGCTCAAAAATTGCACAGGTTCCCGCGAGGGACTGGGCCAGATCGATCAAGGGAGAGACAGACAGCCCGCGCAACCGCTCGGCCTGAGACCGAAAGAGACAGGAAAGAAACAGGAAAGAGCATGGGAAAATAGGGGAAAAAAGAGAGACTTTATTGATTTGCACACTCCATTTTGTACATAAGTGTAACAAATATGAATTTCGATCATTTCTGCTGAATCGGCTCTACTCTGCTCTGCTCTAGTTTAAGCAAGACTTTCAAACAAAAAAAATGGCTCAATCGCAATTGAAAAGCATTAAAAAAATCATTGTCGGCCTGAAGGACCTCCAGAAGAAGGACCCCACTGAAGTAGCTCTGCTAATGAACGATTGGACGAAGGAAGAGGTAGCATCGTTTGAATCTGGAATTGAAAAACTTTGCAAAGCAAATGTCAAGGAACGCGGTACAACGGTTGGGCATGCTGAGCGGCAAGAGGAGGCTCGATTTCTTCGGAATCTCGCCCTGAAATTGTCGGCCATTGAAGATCAAGGTGTTAAAGTCCAAACAAATTGTTTGGAAATCATTAAAATGTTAGCCCTTGACCTTGCTAAGGAGACTCAGCAAGAACTGCTTCAACGTTGGAAGGCATTGCAGAAGGGCATTGCCAATCTCAACGTTGTCAAGGCAATGGCCCAATATGAGCAAGCAAGAATAATAAATCATTTCGGGAATTCCAAAACAGAAGAGTCCCTGGCTTTGGAATTTGCCATCACCATAAGAAAGCTTCGCGATTACCTAGCTTTCTATAAGCTATGTAAAGAATACCCGAGTCTCCTGTTCACTGGCTACACCATGAGCACCTTGCTCAGGTTCAAGAAAACAATTGCAAGCCTGGCGATGGAGGACGATCGGTTCGGGGATCAGCTAAGAATGCAACATGAAACTATTGAGCTGGCGGACAATGATGGAAAGCGCACAGAGAAGAGCCTATCAAACTGGTGCGAAGAGCAGTTTGTTGAGTTTGTTGATGAGGATACTGTTGCCGCTGGGGAGGCTGCTGATGAGGCCGCTCGTGAACAAGAAGAAATTCACAACGACATCGCTGAATTTGTGAAAAATTAGTGAACTGAACACCATAACTTGACTCACACTCGCAGCTCATTGGCTGGTTTTATGCTGCGTGTGTGTTGTGTGTGTTGCGCGGAAAACCCGTAGCTTTCCTATCTATTTGTATGTGCGTGTGTGTGGGGGGAATATTCCCCTGGCACACACGCAGCTCATTGGCTGGTTAAATAAAACGACATTCTAGTGTTTAGCCTAATGGAGTCTCACGCTATTTAGTCGCACGCTATTTCATGGCTTGTGTTTTGTGACTTAATATTGTAAACAGTTTAAATATTCATGAAAAACCTAATCCAGTAAAAAGAGTTGTGCTCTGTAACAAAGAAATTAATGAAATATTGCTACAGTTTGAGACAGAGGATGGAGAAGCTGTTGATTTTAACGGTGAAGAGTTCGCAATGACAATTATTATTGAAAGAATGTGAGAAAAAATAAAAAAAAAACAAATTACAACTGATTAATAATTTCAGCGAAGTTGTAATAGCTGTCGTAATCTTTAATAGTTACTCCATGCAAATAATGCCAGTGAGTCTTAACTGCCTGATTAAGATTCGGAATAGTTAGTGGGACATTAGGCCAATATTTTTTCATATAAAATTCACATTCCTTCTTGCAGTGGTACTTAGATTTGTAATTGGGATGTGGCTTAACATAGTAAGATCCTGGAGAAACGGTCGGAAACATTTTTTTATTGAAAATTAAAAAAAATTTTTCGGGGTGAGTACCCCGATCAGCGCATAACTAGGGTGGATAACCAGGGTTTTAATCCCAGTGTCCTAGAAGCCCCATTAATAAAAATGTCAAAAACATCTCGAGGATATGAAAAATAGCAATTTTTTTCTGTCCCAGAAACCCCATTTGCTAATTGCCTGGAATAATAAATTTAGGCTAAATTTTATGTCCTGGGGGGAAAAGCATTTTAAGAGGAGGCCCCCCTCTTTTTTCAAGTAGTCGAGGATATGTTAGTTATTGGTAGGCATATATGTAAAATGTCGAATTTTTTGTCCCAGAAGCCCCCTCTTGCCTTCTACTCCAGGAGATTTGTCTCCGATTCTAGTGCAGCGACTCTTGATTTCAATGCAGAATTCTCCGATTCTAGGGCTTGTATACGTTTTGATAGGTCACTAAGTTTTGCGTTTTGCGAGGCGTCTTGTCTTGTGATTTCGTCTGTGTTGATGTACCTAGAGTCTAGGAACGACAGCTTGTAAGTGTTGGAAGGTTGATTTACGACGCCAGCGAAATTCATGTTGTTTTTTTTTATTTTAATTTTTACTTTAAAATGGATTTTTCAAATGACTTCAACCCTCATTGGACTCGGAACCAAATCAAATTTACTCATAACGAGGCAATTCCTAGTCACTTCAGATGTATTGTTGTTGGAGAATCAGGCTCAGGGAAGACATTCAGAATCTTTAACATGCTTCTCAGACCAGGATTTCTTGACTATGACACACTGCACATCTACTCACCCACTCTGTACCAAGATGAGTATAAGATGTTGATTGCAGGTCTACAGAACAAACTAAAAAAGGAGCATATCATTCAGTGTTTTAATAACCAATCCAAGCTGCCCAGTGATCCAGAAATTGTCGCCAGTGAATATGCTAGCCATATCCCAGATAATGAAAAGTGGCACGACATTAAAGTGTTCACATATGGGGACCCGCAAATTGATCCTAAAACTAAACTTCTCCCTCAGCCTGATGAACTAGAAAAGGGAAGGAAGCACTTGATTGTCTTTGATGACTGCATGACAGGGCCCCAGAAGCAAATTGAAAACTATTTCACCAGGGGTCGACACAACAACTGTAATGTAATCTATATTACCCAAAACTGGTTTGAGTTGCCAAACAAAACTATTCGGGGGAACTGCAATCTGATCCTCTTGTTCCCAACCATACCGCAAGACCGACTGAAGAGGTTAAGTAACGAGGTGATTGCTCCTGCCCATTTTACTAAACCTGCATTTGATCGAAAGGTATCGCAGGAAGAATTTGTTAACCTATGCTTTGAGAAGTGGAATAAGCCTTATCAGTTCGTGATGATTAACAAAGAGAAAAGAACAGTAGCGTAATTTAAAAAAAACAAACAAAAATGTCCATAAACTTTGCTGGTGAATCTACTAGTGGCTCCACTGCACACTCGCTTGCTTTCCTTGACAGGCGCTACATTAACGTTGAAGAAAAGATCCCAGAGATCGGACCGATTAGAGACCGCTTAAAACCATTGGAAAGGTCAGCACACCATCATCAAATAAACATTGAAGACTTGCGGGCAAAAATAGCAAGGCTGACCGCCATCGTTGAGACTCTAGCTCAAACTCTCAGATCGGAAATCAATGCAAAATCAAATTCAAAAGCTGAGACTGATGCCTTATTTACCGCTTGGAGAACAACCATTAATCAAAATGTAGCAAAAATAAAAAAGATAGAAAGAGATGTTGCCACGCATACGCTCTATCTGGATAGAATTTATAACAAGTGGGGGAAAACTTTGAGGCGTATTAGTCGCCTAGAGCGACAGCACAATCTCCCTGACATTGACATTGAAGACGCCCGATCGTAAAATAGAAAAAAAAATTTTTACCTATAAAAAATGGCCGAAAATGATTCTCTGTATGACCCGCAACCAAATATAGCACCTAGTGCGCCTCTCTATCCTACAATCAATACTTTTACCTGCAACTCTCAACAGTTCCGACTTGTAGAGATTCAGAAAATGCGAATGGATATTGAAACCGCCATTATGAAAAACTCTAAAAAACTGAAACGCTTCAACAAACAGTGCCAAGCTTTCGAATATATTAATATGTTTCTCGGGTCAGTGTCAATTCTAAGCGGATCTGCAGCTGCTGTTTCTACACTTCCCATTATCACCGCACCAATCGCCATTCCACTTGGAGTTATTGGGGCCTCGTGTGGTCTCATTTCAGCGGTTACAGGAGCTCTAACTCGAAGCAGACGCCAGAAGCTAAAGCATCTGCAGGAAATGCAAGCAAAACAGAAAAGCATCCAGTCTTCTATCACCGGGTATATTTCAAAAGCAATAGAAGACAAGTTCATTTCAGAAGACGAGTTTCAAAGCATTCAAAAACTTTATGAGCAGCTCAATGAGCAACATGTACATCTGAATAGCATTGATGACATGAGCCAATTGAGAAATGATATCGAAACTGTCTTCAAAAACTATGCAATCAAACACGCTTCAAAAAAAAACTAAACATTTAAACTTAAAATGATTTCCCTATAGCTTTTTCGAGTCTTAGTCATTGCATATAAAACAGTCATACACAGCTCTCCACAAATATCACTGCTAAGCCCCTGCAGAATAAAGTCTGAGCGGTAGATTTTTGGAGCTCCCATATATTCCCTTAGCTCATCAGGAACAGCCGTACCATAGCTATCAAAGTAGTAGTACCTATGCTTTCTGTTTGGATCAATCACCCAGCAAACCCAGTGAGACCCTGGTTTCTCGCCAGTGTCAAAGTTCATGATGCCACATTCTTCGATGCCACATTCTTTCAGTGCGTGGGATTCAGGTAATGTATCCTTCATAAAGACGCCTCTAAAGTTTGGGATTTCTAGTTCTTTTGCCAACTGTTCCAGAAAAATATTTGTCGTCATTATTTTTTGTCATTATTTTTTAAATTTAGTCTACGTTTTTAAACCTTATACTTCAACCTACGTTTTTAAACCTTATACTTCAACCTCCAGTGCCCAAATGGAAGACTCGTAACATTGTCTTGAAAGACAACCCTCTTATTATCTGCCCCTGACAGGCCAATCTTTTTCTGGTATATGGTAAAAATATTATGGTTCTTCGACTGAAGCTTTACAAATTCATGTGTAGTTTTCTTATTATGTAACAGGGCATCTCTGTAGGCCTCTTCATGCAGAGAGTTCTTAACTACATGCTTTGGAATCCCCTTGGACTTCTTAATTACTTTTCCTGATTCATTGCTTTCATCGCTTTCACTGCATTTAACAAAATACGATTTTGATCTCAAACCAATGAACTCGGAGATAACATCACCTGCCTCTACATCTTTCATTTTACCAATTACTTTTTTATTGGATGGGTCGAACACTTGATCCCCTTTCAAAGTTTTAAATGATTCTGGATACTCTGACAAATCGTAAGGGTTTTGGGGGAGGTGGTTTTGTTCAAGCATGTCCTGATAGATGTCCTTAGTCTGAATGTCTAGAATTAGAGAGTCGGTGTCAGTGTAAAGAAGTTTTAAACGATCCCCATATTGTCGTTTCATGTCATAGAAGAAACTGTACATAAGACGCTTCGATTCATCAAGCACAGTGACACCTGTAAAGATAGGTTTGCAGAGTGTTGCTTTTGTCTTATAGAATAGAACAGCCCCTAAGTAATCGTTGAAGACGTGAAGTTCCTTAAAAGTCGGTTTAGAAATATTTCTCTGAATGATGTCACGCTCATGAACGGTGACGAGTTTTAGATTCGTGCGGTTGCGCTCATTTTCAAGAGTCTTGCCGTATACAGAGTTGTTTGCCAGCTTGAACAGATCCTTGTCAAAGTTGTTGGTTGCTTTGGCTCTGAACTGGGTGTTCTTTTCTATGTAGGGTTTCATCCACGCTTCTTCTGTGAATTTGAGGGCCCTATGTACATTTGTGACCCTACAGCCTAAGGATATGAAGTACTGTAGCAGCTTATAATGAATTTTGTAGCGAGTCTTGTTGTGTAGGTTTTGGGTGAGTTTCGCTGTGTGTTCGTTTTCTGTAGTCAGGTTCCACGAGCCATCTGGGTGCTCGATAATCTTTGGGCAGTTAATATTCTCCGGGAATGGCGCAAAGTCAGAGAAATGATCATGGAGTTCATTGGGAATTTCTACGTCAACCTCGTAAATCGCAGGTATCGAAAACGCTGGGTTTATTTGTGATACGGGGAGCCACTGGAAGTCTCTCACCGGTAAGTCTTGACTCATTGCCCAACCATAGAGATTGTTGGCGTCTAAGTAAACTATATAATTTGAGGGTTTCGTTGGGTCATAAGATTCGAGATATGGATTGTTCGCCTTTCCATATCTGTTCACGCAGATTGATATGCCGCCTCTTTTCGCTGTGTCTATAAAATTGTACATGTCAATGTCGGTTAGAAGTTCGACATACCAGTCTGGGTTTTCATCCCATTTCATTTTAAGTAGAGATTCCCAGCTGGTGGCAGGCAAACTTACATAATGTGCGGGATCAAGACCATATGCTGTGTACCAGGTGTTTCTGAAGGTTTGAAACACATCGGCCAAAAGAAAAACATCTGTGTAAAGATAGATCATGTGATATTGAAAAAAGTTTTGGCAGTTGAAATGTTTGTAGACTGCTTGTGCGTGCTCATAGTCTTTGTCAGAAATTCCTGAGTTTTTTAGCTGCGAGAAGAACTTTTCTTTTGGTGGAAGTTCACCTTCAAAGATGTGCGAGATGTGCGAACCAGTCACATACTCATAAGGGTAGAAGCCTTTCTTTCTGAGTAGCTTGAAAGATTCGGGATCTTGTTTTGCTAATATTTGTGCCAGGATTTTTGTATAAGTGCATTGCTCATCTGTTAGATTTTTACTTAATGCGCGTAGACTGGCTTGTAGGAACAGATAAGTATCCTTGATTTTAACCAAACCAGAACAACCACTTAGTGAACCGGACGCCCCCACCTCTGTTATGTTGAGGCATTTAAACTTTTCCTTGTTCTCAGCTATGCAGTCGAGGTGAATACCCTCTATTTCACCTATTCTTTCAACGATTAGGTGCAGGTCATATGAACGAGCGTTATGTAGAAAAATATTTAAATCGTGGATGTTATTTTTTAGCTTTAGGTTGCAGGTTTTGTGTGCGGCACCTCTGAAGCAGCCGTCGAAGTGCGAATGGTCTCTAACTTTCGGATTCTTTAAACTGTCTTCAAATGCTTTTCTGCATATGTAGCAACGGGTCGCTGATTGAAAATTGATCTCATCCTGTTCGGTCATATTGATTGGCACAGGTGGGATTGAGCTAAATGTTCTACGTAACTCTAGCATTCTAAATATAAACTGTTTAACACAGTCTTCCCCGAAGAAGTGGTTATACTCGATGACATCAGAATTTCCAAGATGACCATGATTTCCAATGCAAACGTATGCTACTGAATTTGGGACGTGCTTGCCGTTAACATTTGAACATTCAAAGTCGGCAAATACAATAAAGGGAAGTTTTTCCATCTTGTGATAATTTTTAAACCGCAAATACTTCTGGTTACCGAAAGGAAGAGAACAGTTAGTTGGATGGTCCTCACAGGTGAGTTCATGCTCTGTGAGTTTTGCCTCCCGACTTTCTTTACCACCACAATAATACTTAAGACACAATCTGCAGATAGATACGGCTTCTTTGTGGTTTGTCATTTGCTTGTGGAGAAGCCTAGAAAGATCTTTAATCCAAACATAATGGGCCTCAGACTGTAAGTTTCCAATTATGAGAAGATCGACTTCTATGCGCCTGGCTGCTGGGTGTCGGGTCGGGTCTTCGTCTAGAATATTCTTGCTACTCCTAACAATTTCAACTTTCTCTTTGCTTTCATTCCACTCGAATACGGTGATTCTGATTTTATTATTAAACACTTCCTCTAGTTTGGGGATTTGAGAGACTGCTAAACCTCCTTTCTCAAATAATATTCCTTTGCTGATACACTTGGTAAAATACTCGTCAAAATACGTCTTATAATGTGAAGTTCTTTCAGGATGGGCTCTATCCTTGTCGTACAATAATGCTGACAAAACCGCCCACAAAGCGCAGCAGTTGTCATAGTTCTTCACGTTGATACAAGCCTTTTTATTGGCGAGCTTTGTTGGTAGTTCCAGGTAAGAAGAAGCTTTAAGGGGATCGAATTTGAAAATCATAACTGAAACTTTTCGAATCCCAGTAACAACCCAACCAGAACCTCTTGATGTAAAGGCGTCAATCTTTTTACTAACTTCTTGTAGAAAAGGGTCTGGTGAATCGGTTGGACTAAAGGGTGAAGCCTTAGTGGTCATGTAATATTCAAGATGTTTGGTGGGTTTCGTAGGCATATAAAATTCCAATAAAAACGAGAGCTGAAGCTTGAAGGTTTTGCGAGTTTTAAGTGTGTGATTGATAACTGATTGAATGTCATCTCTGAAGTCATTTACGTCAGGAGTCGTTGTTGTGTTGGATGTTGTTGTGGAAGTTGCTGTGTTGTGTTTGGCGGGAATGGTATACTCTATGTAGTGGTCTGTAAAAGTTCTCTTTGCAAATTGAATGTCTTCTTGGTTCATCTCTGACTCAATTTGGTGGATTGTTCTTTCCAGGTCATCCTGTTCCTGTTTATTCTGTGGGTATTTAGGTACATTTTGCCCTGTGAGAGTTTGGTACTTGTTAACTAGGTTGCGGCTCTTCTGTTGGTGTTCAGCTGCTGGGTTTTTTACTGGGGTGTACTGATTTGATGACTGTAGCTGCTTTATTACTTCTAATTGTTTCTCATAGCTGCCTAGGTATCCTGGGTCTGTATTGAACTTTTGCCTGCAGAGTTCTTGAAGATGTTTGCTTTTGTCCTGAAATGAAATATTTTGGCTTCGCGAAAAATCTTTAGAAAAATAAGAGTTTACGGAATCTTTTGCTGGATTTGCTTTCGGCATGTTTTTTCTATCAGTTTAAAAAAAAATTTTTTTTGGGTGGTCACCCTTAGCTTTTGCTTGAACTTCTCTGGACTAACAACTTTTGATTAATTTTAGTATTACTGATCAGATCCCTGCTTTTATCTTTTCACATCCGGAGCATTGTAAATCCTGCTTTATGCAATGTCATTATAGCTTTTATGACGTCGGATTTTGAAATGTTTTCGTTTTCCCAAAGGCCGCCTTCACCTGCTTTAATTGTGACTCCCTTTTCTCTCGCGATTTTCTGCATCTCTAACTGGTGAGCCCTGTCATTGCCCGCTTTCACAGCCGTTGCAACACCTCCAGCTACACCACCTGCTGCACCAACTGCACCCGCAATGATTGGAATCAGTGCAGCGAGAGGCAGGATTCCACCTGTCTTTTCATCTGTAATGCTGTGATTACAATCTTTACAATGGATTTGCTGCTGTAACGGATCGACTTTCACTTTCATACCCTTAATAGTTACAAAACCTGGTTGTTTGGAGTCGATGATTTTGCTAATTTTATTAACTGTTCTGGTTTCAATCATTTTTTGTACATTTTTATTTTTTAATTTATTTTTCAATTTATTTCTGTGTCACTTGGAATGACGAGAAGTTCTGCTCTGGCAAATGATCTTGTAGGGGATTTAGGATTAAAGGCTTGAGACAGAAAATAGTAGTCACCAGTTGCTGTTGTAAAGTGCCTGTCTATTTTATGTACATCTAAACTGAAATAGGGGTCAGTTGCTCGTCTCTTTGTGTCCTTTTCTAATTCTCCCGGCAGGTAAAGGAATCGAACAAACTCAGAATTTGTGAGAATTTCCGGAGAATAAACCCCTGGGAGCTTTGGATAATTTTTTTGTTGTGGATTGGGCGATTTAAGCTGAACTTTGTCTTGTTTAATTGCAATTGAAGGTTTTAGGCCTGTCATGCGAGAAACTTCATTGTTAAGCTGACTGATTACTACTGGGAGTTGGTCTTTCCATTTGGTGTAGTATTGTCCGCTCTTCAGTTTGAGCTCCTCTGCTGTCTGCTTAGTAAATAGTCGCTTGGCTAAAGTTAGATTAAATCTTTCTACGAAGGCTTGATCCCTGTGAAGCTCGGTTCTACCGTAACGAATTTTTGTATTATTTTTTTGCATTAGAGTTTTAACTCGACCCATGAATTCTTTACCTGGATCGGTCATGAGGAGGTCTGGGTAGGTTAAAGGTGAATTTTCGTATATGTCTTGCAGAGCGTCTGCTACAGCTTGAGACTGTTTTGTTTTAAGCGGCCTTGCTTCTTTATAACGCGAAGCTACATCAATGACAGTGAGAGCGTACTTATACCCAGAATCGTTTGGCAGAAACAGAAGATCAGCTTGGTGCGCCTCGTTAGGCTTATAGATGTTGAAGTGGGGTCTTGTAAATTTAACAGGTGGGAAATAGACTTGATAAACAGCCTGTTTAGACAGCCATTTTTCTACAACTTGTTTTGGTTCTTTACTGAGTTCTGTTAATTTGGAGACGGCATTATTTCCGATAAAATAGCCATTGTCACGGTAATATATTGCTTGTAATTTGTTCTCAGTCATTATTTTTTAATTTAATTTTTAATAAAAAATAAATTAAAATGCCCGACATTCACGGAATAATTGAAAAGCTTCCGAAGCCAAACAGAGGGTGGACAATCCCTGGATATAAGTATTGTGGACCTTTGAACCCTCTTGAAATTCAGTTAGATTCTAACAATGTGCCTAATCCGGGTCATGAGCCTGTAAATGAGCTTGATGAGGTATGTATGGAACATGATATTAAGTATCGCGACTTCCCAAATGTGAAACACCGATGGGACAAGGAAATGCTTAGAAGTCTAGACAGTATGGGGGCATCGAGTGGTTGGAGAGAGAGTATGGCGAGGAAATTAGTTAAAGGAGTTATAGCTGGAAAGACTAAGTTAGGGCTGGGGGTTGGCGGGTGCATGGGAAAAGGGAGATCGGTGGGTTTTGTATTGCACGCGCCGGACAGGGAATTGGGACGACTGCTCAAAGAGCTTGGGATAGAGAAAGCGTTTTTAATCTATCCTTCTTTTTCTAAGCAGTAGAAGCAGCGTACACGAGAGAGACAGACAACCCGTGCATATTTTTTTGTACACTCCTGCACAAGTCAGGAAATGAGCTGTATAGTTTTGGGCAGGATTGGGCAGGCGCAGGGAGGCAGTTCCTTGTAGCCATTGGATTCCTTTCAGAAAATTCTAGAATTTTCTAGCAGGGCGCATATATATGGAAGCTCGCCCGCCTCGCTCTCGCTCTCGCTCTCAAATATGGATATTTCAATTGACATAGCCGATTACATAGATAAAATCGCTAAGCGCGACCCAAAAGCCTTAGTATTAAAAGTTTGCGAGCTAAATCTTAAAGATCGAAAGAGACATCGACATCATCAAGTGCCTCGCCAACTTCGCCCAAGGCCGCCTGGTCAACTACCTAAAGGGCGACAAGACTCTCGCTCAAGTAGTCAACATGCTGGGGATCGGCATGAAGTTCACGGAACGGCTGTCCAATTTCGGAAAGTTTGGCGAAAAACACAAAGGACTACTGTACACTGGGTACAGTATGGAAACTCTACTGAAGTACAAAAGAGCCATTGAAAAGCATTGTGAAGAGGATGTGAATTTCGCAACGCTTGCCACCAATGATCCGGAGGCAACCTATCAGCCTTGCCCGCCACGAGAAGATCCGATGGATGAAGACGACCTACTGGAGGATTATAATGATGACGAGCATGATAAAGCGCAAAAAGTTTGACTAAGAATAACTTTAATAAGTTTTACTAAGAACATGTATAACATGTATAACATATGTATAACATATATTAAAATAAATCATTTAAATAAATATTGTCAGGATTCCTGAATTGTCAGGATTCCTGAATTGTCAGGATTTTCCTGAATTGTCAGGATTTTCCTGAATTGTCAGGATTTTTTTTATTTATTTTTTTTCTACGGGTTATTTCATAAGGAATTTATATTCAAGAATTAGAGATCATGTATTGTGAAATTATATTTTATAAGCTACAATAAGGCTTAGGTTTAATGTCTCCAGATAATAGCGTGAGGTCCATTGAACTCGCTGGGATAAACAAAATAATGGATATTGGATTATGATTTTTTTTTGCATGTTACGAGGTTTTTGTGGCTGTCCCAGTTTTTTCCTCTGTCCCAGAGGACCCATTGGGGAAAAGATACGAATCTATGGGGACATATTAAATTTAGGCTAGTGAATGGGATCTCGTGACTTTTGGTCAAAAAGGGGAGGTACCCTATTTTTGCTGAAGTGCCTGGGGATATTTAATTTAGTGTTTGAGAAGGGTGTTTGAGCATGTTACGAGTTTTTATGACTGTCCCAGGTTTTTTTCCCTGTCCCAGATGACCCATTGGGGAAAAAGGTACGGATCTGTGGGGACATTAAATTTAGGCTAGTGAATGGGATCTGGTGACTTTTGGTCAAAAAGGGGAGGTACCCTATTTTTGCTGAAGTGCCTGGGGATATTTAATTTAGTTATAGGCGCATATAGAAAAGGGCGATTCTTACTGTCCTGAAAGCCCCGTCTTGCATTCTACTCTAGAACCATGAAGTCCATTCAGAATGTCCTCCATTGTCGGCGTAGTTGACACCATGTCTGTGAGTTGTGGATTCACAGTTGCCTTGTAATCGCCGCAAATCCTGACTCTTCCATCAGCCTTTCGGATCGGTACTATTGGTGTTGCCCATTCACTGTCTGCCACACTCGAAATGATCCCTTCACTGACTAATCTATCGAGTTCTGTCTTGACAGCATTCCTCAGACCATACGGAATAGATCTGGGTCTCAAAAACACTGGTCTGGCTCCTTCCTTCAGTGTGATGTGAGCCTCAAAGTTGGTGACTAAATTGCAAACTCCGGATATCTGCTGATCGATTCCTGGGAAGACTACTTTTATCCAGTCTCGACCCATGATGTTTTGCTTGTCCGAATTCACAATGTATGCAGTCAGCCTACCTCTGTAGTTCGGATGCTCAATTTTGACGTCACTGCAGCCAATAACCGCCACCGTATGTCCGTTGTAATCCTTTACTTTTGCATTGCATGGTCGGATGTCGGACTTGTATTTCAGACGATGGAAGTCCTTTTCTCAAATCAGCGTCATATCTGCAGCTGTGTCAAAATTCATTTGGACTGTAGTGCCATTGATTTGCAGATTGACTACGTATGTGTGTCTGTCTGGAGTTCTAGCTGCAAACACATAGTGATCCGTTTCCTTTTTCTGGTCTTCGGATCCATTGATCATTCTGACTTGCCTTTGCTTCTGCTTCTGGCGACAAACTGCTTCTAGGTGACCAATTTTTCGACACACGCGGCACGCCTCGTTACGGAATCTGCAATGCTGCTTGTCGTGGCCTTTCCGTCCGCAGCATTTACAGTTCTCGAACTCAGGATGAGATGTACCTTTCACGCCTGTCCTGGCTTCTTGCGATTGCCATGAATGCAGGTTCTTCGTGGATGGCTCAAAGCGGCGTCTCTCTTGTCCTGTCACCTTGCAAACTGATGATTGATCATTTTGCCAATTCTTCTGTGACCTTTTTACAGCATCAAATGCTGTGGCAATCTCGACAGCCTTCTTTAGCGTCAGGTCGGTGAGCTTCTCGGTCAACATTTTCTTCAAGGCATCATGATTCGCGATTCCAAATACGAATTGATCCCGCAGTCGGTTTTCCAATTCTCGCCCGAACTCACAATCTTCAGCTGCCGCTCGCAATCTCCTAACGTACGTTGGAATGTCATCCTCGCCTTGTCTAAGCTTGGAGAATTCGTACCTGGCTGCTATGCCGAGTTTCTTCGGTTGAAACTGCTCCAGCAGAATAGTTGTTAACTCGTTTAGAGTCTTATCCGATGGCTTTTCGGGCACGACTGCGTCGGCAATCATATTGAAGGCTTCGGTGCCTATCATAGCCAGTAGCGCATTCTTCTTCCTGTCGTTCTCCTCAGTGATTTGCTGCCATGCTGCAACTGCTTCGAATTGTTGAATCCACCGAGCTGGGTCCTCGCCACGCTTCAGTGGTCCGATAAATTCCCTTGAGCTCGTCGCCATTGTTACAACTTAACCTGAGGCCACGAAGACGGAAGATTTGTGTGTTACTCGTACTATTGAATGTGCACTTTATTTATTTGTGCTGCGGTTTCTTGGTCCGCCTCTCATTATCTCTTGGCTCTTCTTGAACCAAAGTCTCGCGATCTCCATAGCTGTATGGAGTTCGCGCCATAAACAAAATAAGTGGCTGTGTGCCCAAACAAATGCTTTGCAATATCAGTGTCTTTTTAGCTAACCACAACACCACCAGCTGAGCTTCCCTCTTCCCGCATAACATTTAGACGTATCGGGACGTCCAGGGGACGTCTCATTTAGGTAATTTTGGAACGTTGCAGATGCGAGATTTTTTTGGTCAACAATGCGTGCCCAGCACGAATTATTTAGACGTATCAGAATGGTCGCAATTTTACGTAGAAAATACCTTTAAATGTAACGCATATTTTACCTAGCAAATGGCCAGCTAGTCTGCTGCAGCACACTTTACACGTAGTAGCACCTCTGCAGACACTTCCTTTGTATTTTTTGTGGCTAATGATATATAGTTTTATATAATTGCTGCTGAAATCATTAAAATTTGAAAACAATGACATTTAAGTAAAATAAGGTAATTTTTAGGTACCATAATGAGAAATTACCTAGGGCTAGGTTGCATGGTATAATTTTCGATAAAGGCATAGTTAAGAGAAGCAAATGCAAATTATTACATTATGACAACAAGAATATAGCAAATGTATACTACGTAAATGTTGGAATCGCGAACCCTAGCAAAGTAATTTGCTTTGTTTAACAAGACTTTGTCTAGGTAATTACATATGACAGGCTAAGACGAACGCTTGCAATAGAAAGCTAACCGTAGACCAGAGAGAGCAGAAGGATTAAGAGTTTGAAAGGCAGAGCTAAGGCTCCTCAAATCATTGCTTTGTTTTGACTTTAGTAACAAAAAAGAAATGCGATTCAAAGCCACAGAAAAAAGGGGACGACAAGGTTAACCTACAGATCAGAGAGTCTACTGGTTGATGCAGTTTTTCAACAGAACAACTGAGTAATGTTATAATTTTTTAGTCAATTTTAATTTAGTCTACCCAACAGAGCTGGAATCCATGCTGCAGTCAGTGCCACCATCAGAGCTGAAGCTAGCCCCATTGTCAGTGCTGTCATCAGTATTGGAGTTAGCAGTTAGCCTTGTGCTGTGGTTAGCTAGCATTGGAGTCAGCCCCATTGTCAGAGCTGAAGCCAGTCCCATTGTCAGTGTTGGAGTCAGCCACATTGTCAGTGCTGTGGTCAGCATTGGAGTCAGCCATATCATCAGCGCCATGGTTAACATCTTGATGCTACGAATATTTGTTGACCATTTTAAAAGCGGAATTTTACCTATAAATGTTATAAAGATTCAATATGAGTTACATTTACAATTTAAACAGCAGAGGTTAAAAATGAAAACAAATTAATTATTTGTCAAATAAACAAAATATACTCACATATTCATTTCAGCATTCACTTCGGCATATAGTGTCTTCTAAGTTCTTTTAAGCTCTCAAGTCTTCTTTAAACTTAAATTCACCAAGGTAGTCTTCATCTAGTTCTAGACTATCACTTTCTGATACTAAAAGAATATTATCATGGCTAATATATAGAAATGAAGAATGTCTTCAATGTTGAAAAATCTTTATCAAAATTATCACCATTTGACTCTTCTTGTATTTGTAAATTCAATTCAGATAACAGAACTTGAAGCTAAGTTTCAAATAATTCCAAGCTATTGTAAAATGCATAATTTATACTTGAATTTTCTATATCAATTGAAGATATAGTTGAAACAAGTTTTATAAATTAATTTGGTTTCTTTGAAAGATCCTTTTAGATTCCATGGACCATGGAGTTAAATGCCAATCAATTAATTTAATTTTTATATAAAGAACTACATAATGATGCGACCCGGCTTTTAGACTCACACTGAAATGAAAAAGTTAGTAAAATGTTAAATCATTGGTTAAAATAGTAAATGCATGAAATTATTCTAATTACTATCTATCACTAGAGAAAAAGAATTCTAGCAGAATTCAGCACAACTTTGACTTTTCCAAACAGCAGGAACACGTAAAACGCGGTTTAACAAAAAATTCATTTGATAATTCCACCCCATATACGCGACGCATAGACACAGAATTTTACATTCCATCTTTTTATAAATTTAAATGCAGAATACTTCTCTAAAATATGTTATATTAGCATTTCAAAAACATTGCTATGCAAGCTACTTTCGTTTAAATTATTTAAATATCTTGGTAACTTTGTGACCGTTAAGATACGTATTAAATACGTAACGTAAAATCCATAATTACCCAAAATAGGGTTTTATCAGTGGGATAGAAAGAAAAATGTACAAATTCTTTCTAAGCAGCAAAAATTTAGTATTATAAATGGTATTACTTCGATAAACATTAAATTTTTTTACTTATCTTTTGGATTCGCATCTGCGACCTTTGGGGGACGTATAATTGTTATGCGGGCTTCCCTCTTAAACCGTAGGATTTTGATCACTACTTTTTTGCTCCATCGCGAACCTAAATGTATATATGACATTACCGTCCCTATGAGATGCGGCTCGTGACTTGATTGGAACTCGTGACTTGAAACTTAAAAGACTTGATTAGAACTTAGAAAGGGAGCGAAACTTTGAAGCAAGTAAACGATCGGCCATTTCATTAAATTAAGTCTAATACTTTTTAAATGTTGTTCGAAAAAAATTTACAAAGATAATAAAGCTGTACATTAAGCTGTACCTGCTTCCAATCAAGCGCAATCTTTAATTTTATGTCGAAAAACTGCAAATTTCCTATAGATCTACGTAGTGTATTTTTCGCGAAAATTGGACTAAAAAACTTTCCAAGAAACGAAGTGTCCCGTCCTACTTAAGGAGCCTCTTCACGACAATCGGTTCTAGAACCAGAACAGAATAATTCTGATTCCAGAACCAGAATCGATAGGAAAATGAAGAGCACCGAACAGAACGAGTGCATTATAACCTTTACATACATCTAAAAAGCATGTAATTCAATGAATTATCAGTAAATATTTTCTGTCTATGACTTTGAGCCTTAAAACTATTTTTCGAATTTTAAAGCGCGTAAAAAGTGGTCCAGAACATGTTCCATGTTCCAGAACCAGAACCTAGTTCCAAACTTTGTTCGAAAAACAGAACCATCGATATGAAGAGCTTCGAACCAGTTCCGAACCTGTTCGGTTTTTCGAACCAGCAATATGAAGAGGCTCAAGGTGTCCTTGAGGCTTACACTGTTCGATACTACGATTAAGCGAAACATCTAGAAACCTTGACGTCCTTGTCAGTTGTCAGAAGAAGAGCTTTTTATATATTTCTGATCAAACTCAGTGTTTAGGCCTTTAAAAATGTAATTTTATTAACTATTGTGATAGTGATAGTGTGATTGCCCAATTGGTTTGGGCCTTTAGTTTAGACTAAAGCTAAAGGCTTAATGAGACTTATCAAATGATTTATATTCTTTCTGTATCCTTTATATATGTATCAAATGAGTGGTCAGAGAACTGTCTGTAGACATGAATCATACAATTTAATGGCAATGTAAATAAGCCTTTAGACTTTTGTCTTAAGTTCTCAAAATCGTATCTTCAATTATTGTTGTAGATATATGCTATTTCTTGCTATTATAGTTCTATAAATTTATGGTAAGAAAGTATTTAGGGTTGCTTCAATGAATAAGGCAAGATGCTTAGTGGTTCTTATATATCATATATTCTAATGGTAATTATAAAAAGTCTATTGACGATTATTTTTTCTTTGCTGTATTGACAATTGGTATGTTAAATAAATGTTGTAGGGCTCTTTTCTATTATTCTATTACTGACACTGTCTCAGATCGTCTGGTAGCGTTTACTGGGCCAAGCAGTAAACCCAGTCCGAAATATATGGCGTTCCCCGGATTAGAGGGTCGCAGCCTATAAATTCCTATGCTGATTACTCCTAGCCCTACTTTCCTAATTCCCTATATCTTGCACTATGGCAGTCTGCCTTGCTTTTCTCAGCAGTAGTATCTCACCCTCAGATGGTACAATCTCTGCTCTCTCTAGCAGGTAGTTTCTCTCACCATAAGGTGGTATGTTCTCTGCTTCTTGCAGGTAATTTCTCCCCTATTTCTCGCCTCTTGGGCGGTCTCCCTCTCTCTCTCTGCTCTATAGCAGGTGTTCCCCCTTTATGACTCGCTTCTAAGTGGTGATTTTATCTCTGCTATGCAGGTATAGAAATAACTAAGTCTGGCAAAAGCTTCACTCAAGTTTTACTCTCGATATACTGTTGGAGGTCGGTGCGGGGACAGTCAAAACTTCAAGGCTCTTTTTGCATCTATTTATACTAGTTTTGTTACAGTTTGTTATAAAAAGCAATATTTTCATGAAATTTTAACAAAATAATATTTGCATATTAAAACAAAATAATTATTGAAATTTAAAACAAATGCATGCATATTTTCTAAGAAAGAATTCAGACTACAAGATAAGGCCTATTACATAAATTATATCATATAATAATTTACTTCCATTAGATTAGAAGACCTTATGATATTCTAGGTCTATGGGAAGAGTAGCATATTCAACGAGCCGAGCCTAGACCCCATTTTATTATTTATTGCATTAAGGGTATAGTTAATCTATAATTCTATATACTAATTGTGAACTGTTTCTGTCTATGATCTATATGATAGATTATAAAAAATGGCTCAACCAATTTTAATCAAATTTATACCAAAAGATTGGAAATTTTCTTGGTTTGGTACATAACTTTTGTGGTGTCAATGGGTAAAGAAAACAAATTTCTCACCTAGCTAGAGTATATTATCTAAACTCTAATTAAATTGTGATTACAAAATATAATGAAAGCAATACTTAGGCACTGTGTATATTTTTGTTGCTTAAAATACTTTGCCTAGCTAGAATATGCTGTGCTAGTTGCAATCCTAACAAAAATTGATTTAAAAGTTAGGAGGAGAAAGAGAAATTGCACAAGGCACTATACAAATTATTCATAATTTAAGTAGACCCTTGGCCCTGGGCTGGCTAGCTATTCAATTCATGGTTAATAGCTCTGTTTACACTAGCCTAAAAGCTATTGAAACTGTATTTTCCAAGAATAGTGGTAAGTGATTATCCTAACCTAAGTATTAGATACAAGGGTTATTCAGGAAGTTCATAGACAAAATGACCTCTATCTTGAATTAAAGGCATGGTATTCTTTATACTTTTTACCATAGGCAAGTGTTATATACCACAAGTCATAAAGCTATATTGGTCAAAATACCTCATCACATTTTCTCTTAGCAGTCTATCAAATTACCCATTGATTTTTTTATTAGAAAAATAACAAGGAGGCCAAGCGTAATGTTATTTGGTTTTTATGGAAGCAAGGGAAGTCAACATAGTCCATGAGTTGCATACCACTTATAGGGAAGACATATCTTCAAAAAAATGGTCAGCAAGTGGGTTCAGCACTTTAAAGGCATGCTGGGAGACTATCAAAGACCTGCCCCGCAATGGAAGGCCAGCCACCTTAACAATTTCAATAATGAGTGCAAATGTCAAGCATTGAATATTGATTACTGAAATGTCACAATGCACAAACTGGCAGATATTGTGGGTCTTCCTCCTACAGCAGTTCATATTATCCTCACAGCTAAGCTTGGAATATTGTAATTTGTCACTTGATAGGTCCCAAAACTTCTAACTGATGCTCAGCAATGCAAATGGGTCCAAGCTTGTCAGTAGCTCACTGCTAGCCTATTGCAACAACCCAAGTTTCTTGGACTAGATTGTGACAAGGGATGAGTCATGGTTCCATTATAGTGAGCCAAGTCATGGTTCCACTATAGTGAGCCAGAGTCCAAAAGGCAGAGCAGTGTGTAGCTAGTATCTAGTAGCTGGCAACCCCTATGAAGGCCCTGACTGCACTGTTGGCTAATAAGCAGATGGCCACTGTCTTCTAGGACAAGGAGGGCATTCTGCTAATTGATTGGCTTCACATGGAGCTACTATCACCAGCGCCTACTACATCCAAGTGTTGAAGAAAGTGTGCAAAGCAATCAAGAAGGAGCTGCATAGCAAGCTAACTAGGGGTATCCTGCTACCACAGGACAATTTGTGGCCTCATATCAGCCAGGCAACAATAGCTACCATTTTGGATCTGGGATTTGAGCTCTTGCTGCACCTACCCTATATGCCAGACAGTGGCGCAACTAGGGAGGGGATGGGGGGGGCGACTGCGCCCCCCCCTTTTCGGAGAAGGAAGAAAAATGCAGTAAGGGGGGACCAAGCAAATTTTCACAAAAAAGCCATCCGGACCCAAACTGCCCCCCCATCAAACCAAACTCATAGGGTCCGCCCCCCCCTTCACAAAATTCTGGTTGCGCCACTGATGCCAGACCTTGCTCCTAGCAACTTCTGGCTTTTTGGTCAAATAAAAGAAAAACTTTGAGCCTACCAGCATATTGGCCATGGCATCTGCCATCAGCCAGTGGATCCAAGGTATCCCCAAAGAATTTTTCACTGCCAGAATTGAGAAGTTGCCAGAGCAATGGCACAAGTGTGTCTGCCTCAGGGGTAGATACATTGAGAATTTGGATAATAGGCAATATTTCATTGTTTAATAGTTATTCAAGTTTGTCTGCAAACTTTCTGAATAACCCTTGTATTATAAAACCTTAATGTTATCAGTATTATAAGTGTAACAGTGCTTTTGCTCTTAGGCTTATCATGAAATACAACTCTAGACTAATTTGTCACTAGGATTATTTGCATCACTATTCTATGAGCTAGGCTTATGCATCCTGATTCTAAGCATTTGTATTATTTAGATTTATGGCTTAGCATCATAATAATTACAGGCTTATGCTTGTGGGTAATTCTGAATGCTTGGAGGAATGTTACTTGCTTGTGGGTAAGTTAAAGGCTCCAGGGAATCGCTACATGCTCAGGGGTAATTCTGAATGCTTAGGGATAATGCTACATGCTTAGGAGACATACTACATAGTAGGTAATTTTAAATTCTTCATGGGGAAATGCTACATGGTAGGTAACTTTGAATGCTTGGGGAAATGATACATGCTCAGTGGTAATTCAGAATGCTCAGGAATAAGTTACAATGTGTATAATTTTGAATGGTTAGGGAAAATTCTATATGCGTAATGGTAATTCTAAATGTTAGGGGGAAATGTTACATGGTAAGTAATTTTGAATACTTGGGGATAATGCTACATACTTAAGGGACAAGCTATATGGTAGGTAATTTTAAATGCTTTGGGGGAAAAATATATGCTTAAGAGTAATTCTGAATGCTTGCAGGAAATGATAAATGCACAACAGCACAAGGGAACTGCTACATGCTTGGGAAATGCTCCTTTGTGGGTAATTTTGAATATTTGGAGAAATGCTATTGTAGGTAATTCTGAATGCTTAGGGAACATATGTGCACAACAGTCAGCTGAGTTGGCTGATCCGGCTGACTGTTTTGGTGGCTGACCAAGGTAAGTTGCAAAATTGCCAATGTAAGTTGCAAAATCGCCAATGTAAGATGCAAAATTGTCAATAAAAGTTGAAAAATTGGCGATGTAAGTCACAAAATTGGTGAAAAATGAGGGGGTAAGTCGCAAAAATGGGGGGGGGGTAAGCTGCAAAAAGGAAGAAGTAAGTTGCAAAATGGAGAAGAATTGGGAAGATTCAGGCAAAAGTGTTTCACAGGACCTTTTTTGGTCCTTCAAACTTTGACCCAAAGTAAGTAGCAAATTTTTTAACTAAGTTGCACTAGCTGACAGAATTTTTCAAGTTGTGCACATATGTTGGGGAATCCTAAATGCTATGGGGGAATCCTAAAAGTTATTTAACTTCTTGTTGTGTAATAGAAAATAAATCTAGACTGGCTTTGAATAATTTTTTATGGGAACTGTAAAAATAATTTAACATATTTTGCTTTATCAAATTTTAAATTATATTGTAATCGGTGAAAAGATATTAACAAGCATTTTGCCTATGATAGACTATTCTAATAATTTTTGTGTGCCCCCCAAGGGGGGCAACATTGCTAGTTTATACTAAACTTCATTTTATTGTTATCAAATCTATCCATTACTATTTTAAAGGCCATTACATTTATTATATATATTAAGTAAATTAGGCTTGTATTTAATCTGTATCTTAAGTGTACACTGCTTGTAGTTATAGTAAGATTTAGTATACTACTAGCAAACGTTGCCCCCCTTGGGGGGCGCACAAATATTAAGAATCTTCAATTGTTTGCAAAACTGATGCTACGTCTTTTCACTGATTACAGCGGACATTCAAATGACGTAAAAAATTGTGAAAATTATTTTACCCACCATGTAGCATTTTCCCTGAGCATGTAACATTCCCCCGAGCACGTAGCATTTACCGCCAGCATTCAGAATGGCCCCCGAGCATTCAGAATTACCCCTAAGCAAGTAGTATTCGAGGACTTCTAGTGTAGAAGTGACTTCTGGTGGCCCTTGTAGGATTCCCCAAGCATTTAGAATTACCCACCATGTAGCATTTACCCTGAGCGTTCATAATTACCCAACATGTCACATTTCCCCCGAGCATTTAAAATTCAGAATTTCAGCATTCAATTTTTTCCCAAGCATGCAGCGTTTCCCCCCAGCATTTAAAATTTTTCCCAAAAATGCAGCTTTCCCCAAGCATTCAGAATATTTTCTGATCATGCAGCGTTTCCCCCGGAGCATTTAGAATTCTTCTTGAGCATGCAGTGTTTTCCCCGAGCATTCAGAATTTTTCTGAGCATGCAGCTTTTTCCCCAAGCATTCAGAATTTTCCCGAGCATGCAGCGTTTCCCCCTGAGCATTCTGGATTTTTGCTGAGCATCCAGTGTTTCGCCCAAGCATTTAACATTTTTCCCGAGCATTCAACGTTTCCCCGAGAATTCAGAATTATTCCCGAGCATGCAGCGTTTACACCCAGCAATTAAAATTTTTCACCAGCATTTGGCGATTTCCCCAAAAAGTTCAGAATTTTCCTCGAGCATCCAGCGTTTCCTCTAAGATTTCAAAACTTTTCCGGAGCATACAGCGTTCCCCTCAAGCATTCAGAATTTTCTCGAGAATGCAGCGTTTCCCCCGAGCATTCTGGATTTTTTCTTAGCATGCAGTGTTTCCCCGAGCATTCAATTTTTTCCCGAGCATGCAGCCTTTCCCCGAGCATTCAATTTTTTTCCCGAGCATGTAGCATTTACCCTACTAAGCATTCGAAAAAACCCCTGAGTATTTAAATTACCCACGATGTAGCAATTTCCCCTGCCTTTTTTATCCCCAAGCATTTAGAATTGCCCACGAGCATAATTCGGTAATTCGGTTAAGCCAAAAATCAAAATAACACAAAACATAGAGTCATGATGCATAAGCCAAGAAATTGGTTGACATTATAAGCCGAGAATAGTGATTTTTAGGAGCCCAGGAGCACTGGTACTGCTAAACTTATAACCTAGAATAGTGAGATGCTTTGAGGCCTAGGAGCACAGGCACCGTTAAACTTATAATCCTGCCAACATTAACGTTTTATTACTCACCATCATTCTCGGATAAGACAGTTTCAGCAGCTTGTTGGCCAGTGTGAAACAGAGCTATTAACCATGATTGAGAGGCCAGCCAGCGAGAGGGCCCACTTAAATTATTAACAAAGAGGGCCCACTTAAATTATTAACAATTGTACACACTCTTGGCCTCGTGCAATTTTTCTCTCCCCTCCTCCAACTTTTAAATCAATTTTGTTGGGGTTACGAGTGTACAAGCAGCGCAGCATACTTTAGCTTGGCAAAATATTTTAAGCAGTAAAAATGTGCACGATGCCTGAGCATTACTTTTGGGACCACCATTTAGTCAGAGTTTGGACAGTGTACTCTAGCTAGGTGAGAAATTTTTTTTCTTTACTTGACACCACAATTCAACCGAAATTGGGACAGTGTACTCTAGCTTTATTACGCAACTTTTTAAAATCACAATTTTGACGATGCAGTGTTTGACCATTTGGTGGCCCCCACTTTTCAATAATTAACAAGAGAAACTTTATGACGCAATCTAAAATAAAATCACCATTCTGCCAGTGCCGAGTTTGACCTTTTTTAGCCTCGCACATTGACAGCATAAGAAAAACCCGTTTTTCGAATATTTAATCCCCTTAGCAATGTAGTGAAGCTTATAAAAAATACGTGTACAATTGTCCCCATATTTGGCATCTTTTGGTAAAGAAATGGTGAAAATCGGTTGTGCCGTTCGGGAGAAAATCAATTACAAGCAAGCATTTCATTTTTAGTATAGTGGATATTCTTACTATATTTTATTATTTTTTGCTTTTGTCTTATAATCCATTTATCTTTTTATAAGGTTTGATACCTGTGCTTACATTATGACTAAATTGTATTTAAATAAAAAATGTTTGTCAGATTAGTTTTAATGGGAATTTTCAGTAGCTCAACGCCTGCTACACCAGTGCTAAAGCGAAATGCAATGAAGCAGCAGGTGCAGGATGAAAAACAAGGCAATCCTGATCTGAGTAATCGTATCCTGAACTTGCTGGCCAGTGGTCCATGCTCACGGCAAGAAATTCTTTCTGCTGTTCAGCCCTGCACCTCTTTCATGCTGATGGCAACTCTGCAGCAGCTGGTCAGAGCTGGACATCTAGGGCAATACGAAGGAAAATTTAGCCTGCTCAAGCCTGCTGCTTCTTCATCTGCGTTAACATCTGCTTCAGGAGAAGCTACAGCAGCCGCATCAGCGTCTCATAAATTGACCAGTTCTTTCAAGCGGCCCTTGCCTCCACACGAGCTGCTAAGACTTGAGGCCCGCAATTCCACTTTCGGGCTTCGAGAGCCTGTGACTCCTGCATCTAATTCGGCAGTTAGAGGACGCGGCAGGGGCTTGCTGCGCCAATTGACGCAGCCGCCACAGCCGCAGCAACCAGCATCATTGACCGCTCAGAGCGAGTCGGATGAGGAGGCCTCTAGTGAATTCGATGGCTGTGAAAATGCTTCATCTGAACTCTCAGGTACTCGCGCTGTGTGTTTATTTCAATCGCTTTTCCTCCCACAGCCCTGCAGCGGTCCTGCGTGTCAACTCAGCTCACAGCAACCCCTGGCCCCTGCCCTCCCACAGCCCTGCAGCGGTCCTGCGTGTCAACTCAGCTCACATTAACCCCTGGCCCCTGCCCTCCCACAGACCTGCAGCGGTCCTGCGTGTCAACTCAGCTCACAGCAACCCCTGGCCCCTGCCCTCCCACAGACCTGCAGCGGTCCGGCGTGTCAACTCAGCTCACAGCAACCCCTGGCCCCTGCCCTCCCACAGACCTGCAGCGGTCCTGCGTGTCAACTCAGCTCACAGCAACCCCTGGCCCCTGCCCTCCCACAGCCCTGCAGCGGTCCTGCGTGTCAACTCAGCTCACAGCAACCACTGGCCCCTGCCCTTCCACAGACCTGCAGCGGTCCTGCGTGTCAACTTAGCTCACAGCAACCACTGGCCCCTGCCCTCCCACAGACCTGCAGCGCTCCTTGCTTCGCGCCCTGTCGGACCGGTGGCCTCAGGCTGCCAGCCGCCTGCAGCTGCAGACGCAGGTCGGAGCGGCCAGCAAGTCTGAAGTAAATCGTTCCCTCTACAGGCTCCAGAAGGCCGGTCTGGTCACCAAGGCTATGGACAGCCCACCGCAGTGGTTGGCTGTCATCGCAGTAGGCAATGCCAGCGTGGCGTCTCCAGAGGCGGCTGCTGAGTCGACACAGTCGGTTCAAGAAAAAAACGCTGTTTCCCGATTGCAGGTGAGTGAGTGGCGTCTGTAGGGTGTGCAGGTATAGAGATAAAGATTTTCAATATAAGCTCTGCTGGCCATTGCCCAGGAATGGTGCCAATCCCAACGGGTGTCGCTGTCCATCGACTGCATTGGCAGCCGGGGGCCACCGCACCGACCCATCTTTCAGCTATGCGTGAATCTTGACGGCGTGCCGCTCTGCACAGCTGAGGCGGGCAGCGTTCGCGCCGCGAGGCAGCTCGTCTGTGCTGCTGCGCTGCAGCGCTTGGAAGCGGAAGGTCGCCTGCAGTTTACCGCGCCGCAAGCTACCAGTTTTGCCCAGCTCAGTGTTAGCGATCAGCTCTCCCAGCTGGCCGAGGTCTCAGACAGGGACGGCTGGGAATGCGATGCGGTAAGGCAAGGGCTTATACACTTGTGTCCCACTTCTGCATTCTTTTGTGGGCACCTCTAGGTATTATCATGAATACGCATTCGAGTATGTGCATTTATTATTTATTTGTATTTTTAAACATTTGAATTCGACTTTTATATTTGTGAATATTGTTTAAAAAGCGAAAAAATCTGTAAGAATTGATGAGATCAATTTAAATCAATACCGAAAAAATGAATTCAGCAAGCAATTCTGTTATTTCTCGGTTCTTTTGCGTCATGAGAAAAAATTTGTCATCCCTGTTTATTTAGATTTTAACAGCGTGACTTTAGAGCCTTAAATTCATTTGTTCTGGATAAAGGAAGCATGGGGTCTGAAATCCGTGGAGTTTTTAGGAATGCGTGAATGCTAAGTCGCGAAATTACAAACAATTGCTCAACTCTGATCAATTTAGTTTATTTTCCTTAAAATTTCAGAAACATGCTTTCGAAGATTCTCTAAATGTCCTTTTCCATCCTATCCTTAGATTTCATCCTTACATTGCTGCTTGCCTCTACCAGTACATTCTTATTTGCTGGTACTCTTATTCCTACATTCCCGTTTCTGAGTAGAAATTATGATTTTTAGTTACAGGGCAGCCTGCGCCCATTCCTTCAGCCCGCAGCTGCCGTGGATGCCCTCTGGCTGCAGGCGCTGCTGCGCAATCCGATTTCCGCCTTGACCGAGTGGTGCCAGTCCCAGGGCCGCCGGCTGCACCTGCCCAGCCTGGGTGCCACCGGGCCGCCGCACCGGCCTCGCTTCGCAGTCGGTGTCGAAATCGATGGTCGCCGCCTGTGCCAAGCCGAGGCCGCCACCAAACGGGATGCCCGCCGGGACGCTTGCGACCGAGCGCTCCATCTGCTGGCTTCTGCCGGCCTTCTCACTGACTCCTCCTCGGCCGCACTCACCGACTTGCCCAACGCCACCATAGGCGACAAAGTGGCTGCATTAGTTCACCGCCGCTTCGAGGCCGCCGCTGTGGCGTCTGGCGAGTCACTGGCCGGCCGCAAAGTGCTCGCCGGCTTCGCCCTGCAGTGGCCAGACGGCCGGCTCAATCTGCTGAGTCTGGGAGTCGGTAACCGTTGCGTGTCCGGCAACTTTCTGGCCATGTCCGGCCGCGTCCTGCACGACTGTCACGCCGAGATCGTTGCAAGGCGCGCCCTGCTGCGCTTCTTCATCCGTCAGCTTGCTCTGTTGGCATCTGGCGGCGCTGCTGACGACGGAGATGAGGAGGAAGACAGGCCGCCTACCTGCTGTCTCCAGGTCAGAAAGAGCCTGTATTAACCCTGCTTTTGCTGTCAACCTGTTTGATTTGTTGCCATGGAATGCAGCATAAAAGCATTAATGTAAGAAGGAAAATGTAATGCGTGTCCCACCTTAGCCCTGCCTTGCACATTTGAAAGCTGCTCTCCTAGATTGCCTGGCACTTGGCTTCGTTATTCACCGTCACACAGGCAGCAGCAGATGGTCGGGCCCGCCTTCTCGATGGCTGCAGCCTCCACCTGTACATCAGCGCTGCGCCCTGTGGCGACGGTGCAGTGTACTGTCGCTCTAGCGATGCCCCTGCTGCGGACCCCCTGCCAGCCGAGCAGCACTGTCCCGACGACATTCAGTGTCTTTCGCCTGCCGGCGGCCGCCTTCGCAGTAAGATGGAGCGCGGTGAAGGCACCATTCCTGTGGATGATGACGCGTTCGCGGATGCTGATCCTGGCGCCGGTGCCAGGCAGGCCTGGGATGGCTTAGCCGCCGGTCAGCGCCTGAGGACCATGTCCTGCAGCGACAAGATCGTGCGCTGGTCTGTCCTGGGTCTTCAAGGCGCCCTGCTCAGCCACGTGCTGCAACCGGTATACCTGACCTCCCTAACCCTTGGCTCTCTGTATCATGCCAAGCACCTTGCCAGGGCGGTCTGCTGCCGCGCGCACTGGGCTCTGGCTGCTGAGACACCTGGGTCGGCTCTATCTCTCCCATCCGGCTATCATTTGACGCACCTCGACCTCAGTGAGTTTTTTTTACGTCAGCAGGTGTTTTTGCCGCTTTGCTGACAGCTATGGTTCTTCAGTTGTCATCAGCTGACAGGACGAAAGGGGTGTATTAGCAGCTGATAGGGCTATGGGATTGATCAGCAGATGAAGGGACAAGGGGACGGCTCTTGCTGGCATGTCAGTAGGAACAGCTCAACATCTAGCGTTGCAGTAGGGACAACAGCTGACATGTCAGTAGGTCTGTAGGCTGACTTAGCAGTAGCCCTACTCCCTGGACCGGTCAGCAGCTTGCTAGATGAGACCACCTGTTCAGAGCAGTTATTGTAATTGCAGCAGCTGAGCAGCGGCGCCCTCTCCCTATGTTGCAGGTCAGCTGAGCAGCGGCGGCGCTGAGCGGGACACAGAAAAGACTAACTCGCACAGTTTAAACTGGTACCGTGGCTGTGGACAAGTGGAAATCTGTGACGCCACCCGCGGCCGTCCCCTGGCCAGCACTGGAGAAGACTTCAGCCGTCTGAGCAAGTTCGCCATATTCCGCGCCTTCGCCGAGGCCTCCGGCAGGCTCCCCGGCGTGTCTTGGCGGACCTACGGCCAAGCGAAAACGGGCGCTGCGGACCACCAGCAGGTTAAGCGGCTGTTTCTTGCCGCCCTGCAAAAGCGCGGCCTTGGCGCCTGGATCAGGAAACCGGCAGAGGTGGATGCATTCGGACTCGAGTCCTGACCACCTGTGGTCTGGTTTTCAATATGCTGCTTCAATTTTTGCGGCGCCCGCCTGTTTTATTCGCTCTGACGTCAGGTCTATAAATACATTCTGTCGATTCACTAGTGCATTTACTTGCTGCAGATAGCGGAATCCCGCCTGTCTTAGCATGCTTTGTAAGGCGTCTATTTTAACTCAATAGATTGGCAAATTAGCTCATAATTTTCGCAATTTTTCATCACGATCTTTTAGATGCTTTCTGTTTTGATTTTGTCAAGTTTCAAATCTTCTTGACAGCAACTCAAGTTTCAACCATTGTCAAGAACTTAGTTATAATATTTTTATTTATCATCTTTATGCGTCTCCTCCAGCGCCAGGGTCTATTAGTACGAGCGTACTTATAAATTGATATTAGGTGTTGTTCTGTTCTACATCTGTTGCGCTTGTTGTACAAAGTATACAGAATCGTTTTTAAAGCAAATATAATCGGTGCAGGCAATACTTGTTGTCAGAGTCTTTGCAATGCTTGCTATCAGAGGCTTTGCATTGCTTGTATTTCTAAAAGTACGTGCATATCTAGGTGGCTTTTTTCTCTCGTAAAGCCCACATATTTGATTAAAGTAAGTTGGTTCAGCTAGCTTTCATTACGTGTATTTGTACGCAAGTTAATTTGAATTAACCGGCTGTTATGATACTTTACTGTATGATTGGTCCGAATCAACTACGCCTGCTCAGCTGGTCTGCCGCTGTCTGTCCTTAGGCTGCTTGGCCAGGTGCTCCAGCCGAGTCTGATTGGCCACCCGCTGTTTTCGGAACAGGCCCCGCTGCTCTTCCTGTCGGTCCTTGGTGCGCTGCAGGCGGGTGAATCGGTCCAACTCCTGCTCGTCTCGGACTCGCTGCAGGAATTCGGCGTGCTTGGGCGGCAGCTCGCTGTTTGGTAGGATGTTGATAGTCTGGTGGCCTGGCGGGGCCCTTTTCAGCCGCTGGCTCACTGATGAACAGCTGAGCCCCGACTCCAGTGTGGGCACCATCTGTACGGACTGCCAGAATGTGTTGGCGTAGGCGACCGTCTCGGTTGAGCTGCCCTCAAAGCGGATGACTGTCTGTCGCTTGCCATGATGCCGCTCGCAGCAGCTGCTGGTGCAGGTGCAGTCGGAGTCGCTATTGCTCATGACTGACTATAGCTTTTTTCGCTCTCGCTAAACAGCCGACAGATAACGCGCTTTCAAAATGCCGCCAAAAAGCTTTGGTTGTCATAAGCAACGGTTGGGTAGGAGTATGCAGGGTAGAGAGAGTACGCTAGTACAGCGATAGCTATGGAGAGCACGTTCTTCATTCTCGTGTACATTTTTTCACTAGTACTCACTGCCTGTACGCTTGGAACACAGGCTGTGATTCTTGCCGACCGTATGAAAGCCTTTGGATTACTCTAACTTGTGCTCTTAATCTCAAACTCCGTAAACGCAAAAATGCACCTACAGCATTTTTGCTAATTCGTCTTATCCATGTCACTAGGTTTTATGTCAAAATTTGTCTCATGCCAATAGAGGTGAATTGTCTCTGCCTAACCCTAACCCTGTAGCCTTCATTCTCATCAGAAGGAAATCTTTGGACTCCCAATTAGAAAATTGGTTCACTTGAAGCGCAACCCTGTATAGAAAATGCAGTCAATAATTTGAATTGAGCTCGCAGACGATGTAACGCGCTACAGGTATAGCCACTTAGGCAACTGTTAATTTCTCGGGGGTTAGGCTAGAGTGGGTAACGTAGGTGAAATGTTCGAGTGCGTGCGTAGTACAAATGGGAGAGCGTAAATCAAGCATTTTTTACTACGTAGACAATAACGAAGTGATTAAACGCAGTGAAAATGTTTAAAAGTGCACTTTCCGTCCCAAACCTTTCTATATACCCCAGCTGCTCTCACAGGTTCTAGAAATAAAATGCGCAGGAAAATGCTTCTGGCATCGCCCCATACATTCGAAAATACACTCGCTATCAGCCCGCTTGATTGCATTATACTCGTAGTCACTGCTCTCACGCAGGTGTTTTGCCTAAAGCGAGTCTTGCGTTGCCAGGACGGCCATTGTACGAGCGTACATGCTTTGAGTTGCATTTTAGATAGAAAATTCTCACCACTAAGTCTCTTTTTCGATGGATTCGGCTCGCCTTGTGTTGGGGTCTCTGTCTGTCTTATGCGAGACTGCGTGGCTGGAATTTGGGCCACAGCCTATATAGAAATGAATGCAGCCGTTGGCTACAGGCTACAGCTCAGGCTTTATTCCCCTCACCCTTGCGTTGTCTGCTTTTTTCGTGGACTTACAGTATTGTCCAAGTGTCGGGCTGAGGACGAAAAGCGGCGCAACACCCAAGTACTCGAACCCAACGCCCAAGGCGATCCTACTGGCTGCCAAAGAAGCTTTTACGCATTTGTTAGACAACCTAAGTTGACAGTCTTGGCACTGCCACCGGCGTGATGTCGACCACAAGCCTTATTGAGAGCTTGCTGGCAGCGCGCACAAAGCGTTGCCAAAGCCTGCTGCTGCAGGGGCAGAAGAAGTGGTCTACCTGCCTGCTGCAGTTCGCACAACTGCAGCAGCAACTTTGCTGGCCCGAGACCACCGAACGAACGGATGTGCACCCGGTAATGCGAGAGTTCGGTATCGTTAGTGGCTACCGATACACTGGACGGAGCTGGAACTACTACCTACGCAGTGCGTTTCGACTGCACAACGAGACGCTGAACTGGCTGAGCCACGCCCTTGGCAGTCTCATCATTCTTGGCCTGGGCGCTGTCCTCACCCTGCGACTGCCGCGCACGGCCGACTCCGTTGACGTTCAGCTGGCCTGGCTGTTTTGCATCACCTCAGCAGCCATGCACGCCGTATCCGCGCTGGCCCACCTAACGCACAACCACTCCGAGTTCTCGCACTGCCTCGTCTTCTTTGCCGACAACGCTGCCGTAGGCCTCGCTGCCTACGTCATAAACCTGCTAAGCGTTGCTTTCTTTAGCTCGCCAAGCTACTACAACTTTATCGGGCCTCTCACCATGCCAGCTCTTGTGTTCGGCTCCATTTGCATGTCCTCCGGCTTTAGCCTTGCGCTGGCCGCCTACAGGCGCCACTACACCCCCGTCACCAGCCTGCTGATGTTTGGCCCCTCCGGCTGCTTTCTGCTCTTCGGCATTGCGCCTATCATTGAGCGCAAGTTGTTGAACCCAGGTGAACCGCAGCTGCTGGGCTTTATGCCATACCTTGTGTTCTTGCTGGCCATTTTTTGCTACGCCAGCTGCTTCCCTGAATGCCTCTGGCCCGGTCGGTTCGACCTGCTGTGCCACAGTCATCAGCTGTTTCACTGCTTGGCCACAACGTCTCACTGCATGCTTCTGAGCAGTGTGTTCGACTTGATTGCTACCGACAGCCCGCATCTGTTCAGCAAGAGATCTGACGAGTGGGTCTCCATGCAGACGGCCTGCTGGGGCCTGGGTGTGGCCCTCATCTTTAGTGTGTGCGTTGTTGCCCTGCTGGCAAAGGCCTTCCACTATGATGCCGACTACATTTCAAGGGCTGCAGCTTGCAGAAAAGACAAATAATTTTCAGTTTTGCAGAAGACGACAGGGTATAGAAAAATATTTTCCTCAATTTTTTATGTACACGTTTACACGCTTTTTTCTTTGATTTGCTCTTCCTAGTTTCTGCAGACCGAAAGAGTTTTAATCGTAGAACTACAGACGCAGGTTGAAAAATAAATATTCGACAGCTTTTTTTCCATTTATTAGACTTCTTTCAGTAATTTTTAACATCGTTTTTCCCACCAGATCTAATCATTTTTATTGTAACAAATATTTCACATATATTGTTTCTACTTATACACATGTAGATTTAGATCTTATACAAAGCTGCTTATACATGCATCTTTAAAAAGCTTCTGTGCTTTAATTTTGGTCCTTGCCCAAAAACCTTATAAGCAAATACTTGTATTTAACTGAATGCATGTATTTGTATTTTCAATTCAGCAGCACAGGCTAATATACGACTCGTATAGACCACCCGTTTTTCATATGGTCCCTGGACACCTACTGAGTTGTTAAGCAAAGTCTGCATGCACCAGACGCTGCTACTGGACACAGTAGTGATACCCGAGTCTTTTATTGGTGAAATTTTTTTTATATTATTTGTCTTGAAAAAAAGCAGGTGGCAGTTACCACATCGAATCATAGCGTTCAAACAACGAATTGACGGGATTATTAGGAGAAGAAGGCAAGGAGAAGCACAGTATTAGGGCTATGATATGGGAGTGTCATGAAAACCAGATTTTGCTAACCGCTTATTTACTCTAAAATGTATAAAATAAATTGAACTCAATCCATCCCTTGCATGTACATGCAGCTACTTAAATTTAGTCAGATAAAACTTTCTGAGGGCCCCAGCTAGTAAGAATGGAGTGAAGCAATGGTAATCCTCTTTTTCATTACAATTCGACAATCCGAAGGTGATCTCTGGAATCAGTCACGAACAAGACTCTGCATTGATGCGAAATTCGCTAGCGACATAATTTGTCTTGCTCTTTATCTCGCTTGTCTCTCTGCCCTACTATTGACTCACTCCAAGTCAAGGGGCCTTCTTGGAATTCCATGCTGCAATTCCATGTTCCAGCTGGTTGGTCGGGAAGGTGAGTCAGCCAGCCCTCTCCCATGTTTTTCGCTACAAGATCCCAGCTTCGGCGCAGTTCGTCCCGGGAGTCCTTTATCTGTTGCCCTGCAAGGTGTGCGCCGAATGTCTCACATTACTAAGGGCTAAAATTTTGTGCCTGATTTAGAGGCCAAGCAACAGTTGCCGACCGAAAAGGTTGAATCACCCCGCCTGGCTTCGGTTCAGGCAACCAACCAGAGATTTCCAACTTTTTCGAGTCTGGGGGTTGTTTTAAATTAAAATTTCAAACAGTTTCTCTGTGCATACGTGGAGTGAAGCGATCGGCAATTGGCGCATTTCACAAGTCGTACGCTCGTACAAAAGATAGCTGGTCATTGCACACAGGAACTCCTGAGTGACCGGTGAGAACCTTTTTAGTTCAGTCCTTACTTGACTTTGTGTTAGTGCATAAAAAGATTCTTCAGCACTTGTTAAGCACGGGCTGAATTTAACTATTGAGTCATTAAAATTCTGAGCCTTTCCGTATTCCTATACTGTTTGCATGACCACAGGGATTTTGCATGGGGCGAAAGATTTTATTCCAAATTAGAATTTCAACAAGGAAAATTTTCTGCCCTTCGAACCCAAACTCCCGTGTTGCGCAACGCTCTGCGTCCCGTCGGAACAGACAATACGAGGCTAGGCCCACAGTCCTGAATGCATGCATGTACAATCGATGGCATACGTTCGCTGAGTCAGACCCACATATTCAATTCGCCACAGGAGGGTGGGTGATGCAACTGTTAGGGGGCTATCGCGACGGACCCAGAAGGCTATTATTTCTCTGCCCGCAACTTCACGCAGCCAACAGATATCGATTTTTCTCCGCTCCTCACAGCCCTCTCCTTCGCACGCAAATTCCCTCGCCATGAAATTGGAGCCCTCCGTCCAATGAATAGCCAGGCCGGGGTCCACAGAGGCCAGTTAAAATAAGAGGCCGAGTAGAGGACTGCCATCTCCCACACAGCCGAGCACCAACTTGAATATCGGGTGCAGCGGATCTCCGAGCCCGGGTGCGAGACTAAGTATCGGTCAGTGCCAAATGACCTGACGAGCATCAGGCGCTTCAAATGTCCACGTCCCCACTGCCGAGGGCATGTGCAGTTACGCATGGACGTGGCCAGTTGGAGCTCTGAACGCCGTCAGATGAAGCCCCGAACCCCGAAACCCCGAACCCAGAGAGGCAATTGCAGCGATCTATTCGGTGGGGCCTTGACGCGTGCAGCAGCGGGCGGAATGCAAGTCGCCGCTGTGTACACGTGAAGCGCCCTCATCGCGCTGCACTGATCAGCTAAGCCATGTGCTGTTGCCCTAAGTATGCGCAAAATTACATTTACAGACTGACTTATCCACTTTTAATGATCTGTGTTTTTTACTCTTAAGCTATATACTGTATCATGTAAGTCTAAAGAAGAGGCTTTTGTATCACTCTCTTCTTAGTTACTCATGAAGTCACAAAGCATTACAAGGCGCATCAACAATAATAAATATTTCAAAAAAACAAGTTTTGACAAGTTTGTACGCGGCCGTTTCTGGGTTAGAAAATGTGCAGCTATTTTATTAAGCTATAATTCAATAAAATCTGGCTAGAGCAATGATTGGATGTAACTGTAGAACACAGTTTAGTGTTCACAGCTCAGAGGCATCTGGAATAAGATCATATAAAGGCACACTGCTTGTTGAGTATTTTGCATCCAGGTGATGCTGATCTGCAGCCGCAGAAACTTAATTACGACGTATATTTGCCGGATAAGGCCAGGACCGACTATTTTAGACGCGTGAAGAATCTAGTAAATAAGGCATCATGCAAATCAGAGCCGGGTACTTCCATGACAAGACTAATCATTTTCGGCTAAAGCGGTGAATATAAGTTGAAGCATAGGCATTTTTTAAATGAGAAATATTTGAAGCTCGAGATTGAAATTTTATATATATATATATATATTGATTGATGACACTATCAATGATATAATTGATGACACTAATTAGTCTCACGCGAGTACGTTTTTGTAATAATTAATTTGAGCCCGTAGGATTAAATCTTACTGAATATAAAAAATTTAATGGAAACTATAGGAGATAACAGACTGATGAATGCGAGATAAATATATAACCGACAAATAATTGAGATCAACGAAAACTTTAAACTAAAGTAAAGCTAAAATTATACGAAACATACAGAAGCATTGATATTGAAAATTAAATATACTATCTAGAAGCCGCTGCCGAGCAGCTACTTGCAGTAGAGTAGCTTGAATGCCGGGCCTGCCTCCGCTTTCTCGCGAGCCACCAAGCAGCTTCTTACGTGCAGCGCCACTGGATGGTGTAGAAGAAGAAGGCCTCCAAGGCAAACACTGTGCCCGCTGTCAGCAGCCAAACGCTGTAGCCGCCGTAGCTGTAGTGATGCGCGTACAGGCCCAGCGTGATCAGCAGCGATGCAGCTGGAGTGGCGGATCGGGTGGAGTCGGGTGATGGGGCCCGCCCTCGGAGGCATTCAGCTGTCTCCAGCTTAAAAGCTAGAAGCTAGAACTTAGTGACCCCTATGGCTAATTTACTAGGTTTTTTCTTTGTACCATGCACATGCAACTGCCTGTTTAATTGAGCCAGAGAGCATGTGAATTGGTCAAATTAAATTCACTTAGCTGAAAATCGATCGCGCATTAACAGGCTCTGTGGGTAGGGCCCACCACACATCGATGGCCCTCCAAATTTTGATCTAATGTCCTCGCATTCCACTCGCGCTTTCTTTAGAGCATATAATCTCCCCTAGCCCAAAAACTAAAGGCTTTCAATTATTCTTTCATCAAAGTCAATTATAAGAGTGTACTAAAGAGAATACGCTGCATATGTATTATGCTGGTTAGATTATAGGAGCGTACTTCAGAGATGATCTGAGGAACAGATGGATAAGCAGTCAGTAGGATAGAACGGGGGAATGATATATAAAAATTTTCGAGAACTTTTGAAAACTTGTCAATGCATGTACATCAAGAAAAAGCAACCAGCTCACTCATATTTTCCTTAGTGGTTGGCACACAATAATTCGATAATAGGGTATTAAGACTTCCTCAAGCACACAAAACAAAATTAAAAATTAGAAAAATATTTTCGCCGCTCTCACCGGATAGCAGGCAGCAGATGAAGCACAGAAGGTGCATGGCCCGGCTGAGCTTAAATGTGTTTGACGCCACCATAAGAATCTCCATGAACAGGCTGAAGCCCAGCATGGCCACGCCAATGATTGCGAAGGCTTTGATTGTGTTGGCCCAAGCTAAAATGGAACCGCAGGGTACTGCGGCTAGTTGCTGCGGCTCGGCTTCTTTCTCAAATACTGACTTGAAAATCGCAGTAATCCAATCGTGCCCTAGCGCCAGAAAAGCGCCTTACCTTCATTAGGCAGCTGAAAGAGGCCGCCAGACTGCCAGGCTTGAGTGGCGCACGAAGCGATCGAGCAGCCGATGCCGAAGCACAGGGTGATGATGGTGATTTGATGAAAGGTTATCCTTGGAGCGGCCATTTCGCACCAGTTGGTTCTGTTCGCTTGTGTAGCCTGCCTCTCAAATATCAATGATGACTTGTTTAGCTGTCTCACCTGAAGCTTGAGCTTTACACGGTCTGATTAGGCAGATAGAGTCACGTTCTTGTCAAGTGAAAGGTCTGAAATGTACATTGGCGTGAATTCATTCAGTTCATTTGATTACCGTGTGGAAGAGACTCGAGTTAACCACTAACTATACGAGCGTACAAAATGTGATTGTTTTTTTAACCATCTAATGGTGTAAAAAAATTGCTACAGAAATAGTTAGATTTTCAAATGCTAAATTCAGGTGACTGGCTTCATTACTTTACATTTCTGAAAGTTCTTTAGACTGCAGAGAATGCTTAACATGTATAATTTTCGGATTCAAATCTGCTACCAAGTTGCAGAGCGTTTAATTTGCCTGTCATCCTTTCCAGCTGAAATGAATTATTCGGTTAATTTTTTGTGTAATTGCCAACTAAGCTATTTGTTTGCTGCCATCAATTAGGCTGCTATATTGAGGGCTAATAAAAAAGCCTAGCGCCTGCATGACACTAACTGTTTCCTTAATCTTTTACAGGCTATTTCTTTAGCTGTTTTCCTTACTTGAATAATATACTTACATCCTTACTGTTACTGCCTGCAATAATAAAAAAACTTGGTGGAAAAAATGGTGGGATTATGAGATCGTTAATAACGTGCAAAAAAGGAAATGGAGAATAAAATGCGCTTACTTGAGGGTCCGCTCTGTGTAAAACTTCTGCAGTTATTCGTCTTTCCCTTCCAAAGCGCTTGGCTGCCCTGGCGGGTGCAGCAAGGGACTTTATATGCTGAATCAACCCTCAGTGGACTGGCAAGAGCGGGAGAGAAAGAAATGTGAGCGTACTCTGCTTTGGGATTTCTGTCTCTCTCTGTCTCTGCTCCCATTTTTAGCGCTCTCCTCACGGCCTTACGCCCAAGCAAGTGGCTGGGTGGAAGCATTACAAGTCTAAATATGTACAGCTGTGTGAGCTGCCAGGGTCGCGGCCGGAATCCTGGGGACAGGGAGCAGGCATGCGTTCCACCCACAGACAAAACAAGCTAAGAACTCTCATGCCTATCATGGGTAAAGCGTTGGTGAAGCCGCTTTTCCGGGTTACTCCACAGACCATACAGTAGAATCTTTACTGCATGGTCGGTGGGTTACTCGTACTTAACCCTTGGCCAGAGCCAGACACTAAGAGCTAAGAGTTGGGCATGTACGAATACATTAAAAAGTAGTGCCCCTTCTTTACTAAAAAAATATGACCTTCAGGTGCCCATTCCCCTCACGATCGAGATAGAAGACTAGGCACGCATAAAGAAAGTGAGAGCACAAATTTGTAATTATCTATCTATCTATCTATCTATCTATCTATCTATCTATCTATCTATCTATCTATCTATCTATCTATCTATCTATCTATCTATCTATCTATCTATCTATCTATCTATCTATCTATCTATCTATCTATCTATCTATCTATCTATCTATCTATCTATCTATCTATCTATCTATCTATCTATCTATCTATCTATCTATCTATCTATCTATCTATCTATCTATCTATCTATCTATCTATAACAACAACAACAAAGTACGCTGCCAAGATGTTGAAAGCAGCGTCACAGGGCGCGCCTCAGGGCCTGGCCGCGAACAAAGGCCGCGCCGCCGGCAGAATCGGGGGCGCCGGCGTCAGCCAGCAGGCAATCGACGAAACCATATTTATATTTGTTCCATATTTATTTGCACTGAGGTGCAAATAAACGCCGCGCCTCCTATGGTTGGAACGGAGGAGCCGCGCTTAACTGCTGCGGCGGCCAAAAGCGGCAGAACCAAGCGCGGGCAGCGGAGCGCGCACCGGCGGCTCGAACGTCGGTGGGAAGCGGAACTGGCGAGGTCGGCAACGTGGCGCCGCCCGCCGAGCTGCCGCCTTGGCCCAACTGGATCCTCCGGGTGGCGCCGGGGACCATGAGGCTCAATGTCATCGAGCCCCAGCCGTACCACAGGGCACGCTTCGGGTCGGGACGCTGAACTGCCGCACCCTCAAGGCCGACTGGCGAATGGGCTGCTGGCGAAGCTAGCGCTCGACCTCAGCTGTGATGTCATCGCGCTGCAGGAGGCATCAAGGCCGACCCTGGGCTTCACTGTGAAGACCTAGGCGCCGGTTGGACTCTCTGGTTCAGCTCAGCGGATGAGCGAGGCCGTGGAGGAGTTGGAGCGCTGATCGCACCGAGGCTGCAGCAGAGCTGTCGCTGTGTCTCCTTGTCTGGTCGGCTGCTTCGGATCGACGTCCGGCTTCGCGGCCGGAACGCTCGCCTGTTCTGCGCGTACGCGCCCCCTGCCACCCGTCCCGATGAGGCTCAGGCCTTCTTCGAGCAGCTCTCGGAGCAGGTGGAGGAGATGACGCAACGTGACACAGTGGTCATCCTCGGAGACCTGAACGCAGTTCCGCGAAGGTCCGAGCGGTCACTGTTCGTGACACCGCGTGAGAACGGCAACACCGGAGCGCTGGAGGACTTCCTGGAGAGACAGGACATGGTGTCGGTCAACACCAGGTTCCGCAAGCCGCCGGCTCAGCTCGCGACTTTCGAGGGCTGCAAGCGGAGGCGGCGGAACGCGCGCGGACGAAACGCTACTCGGAGGCTGGCACAGCTCGACCACGTGCTGTTGCGCTACCGGGAGCGGCGCCGCGCCATCAACTGCCGCACCATTACGCCGCTGGCTCTGCGGTCCGATCATCGGCTCCTCGTCTGCGACCTGTGCGTTCGAGACCCGCTGTACCGCCCGCCGAAGCGGCCGCCGCGGCGCTACTACCGCGCGCTCAGGGACGCCGAAACGCGTCGTCGCTTTGCTGGCGCCTTCGTGGCTGCGCTAGGCGACAAGCGTGGAGGTACCGAGTACGCGGATGTCGGCGCTGCAGTTCGAGCCGCCGCGGAGCAAGCGATCCCGCTGATGCGACCGGCCCAACGCGGGCAGCCGGTCTGGCATGACGACCCCGCGATCAAAGCAGCGAGGGAAGACCTGGAGAGGCTTCGTCTGAGTGGGCGACCAACTCGCGAGGCGGAGGAGGCCTTGGCGTCCGTCTACCTGCAGCGGCAACAGGCCGCTGTTGACGACGTTATTCAGGCTGTCTCTGCCGCCGGTCCCGACGCCAGAGGGCGCGTGGCCTGGTCCGCCATCAACACTCTGACGGGGCGAAAGCGGCGCTTACAGCTCAACCTGGCAGGCGACACTGCGGATGAGCGCAGAAATGAGCTGCGCGAGTTCTTCGCCGCCATCGTGAACGCGCCGCCACTCCCGCTGCCCGACAGTCTGACGCTGCCGCCGGAGACGCCGTTGCCGACGGAGGAGAGTTTCAGCGTTGCACCAATCAGCCCAGACGACGTTGTGAGGTTCGCTCGGAAGTCACCGGGCGGCAAAGCGCTGGGTCCGGACGAGGTGCCCATCGAAGCATTGCGCATCAACTGCGTGGCCGCTGAGGTCGCCAGAGTGATGAACCGCGTGCTTTCCGGTGAGGGTGCGCCCAACGAATGGACTACAGCCCACATCGTCGCAATTCCGAAGAAGCCCGGCACCACCAAGCTTGAGGAGCATCGAGGCATCTGCCTTCACTCCTGCGCTGCGAAGCTGTTTAACCGGATACTGTTATCGCGGTTGCAGCCCGTGCTCGATCCCTATCTGCGACCGGAGCAGAACGGGTTTCGGCACCATCGCGGCACAGTGACGCAGATCCTAGCTCTTCGGCGAGTCATCGAGGAGGCGCGGACACGCCAGTCGATCCTGATTGTTATCTTTGTTGATTTCAAGAAGGCCTTCGACTCGGTCATCAGGGCCGCGCTCCCCAAGGTGCTTCGGGCGTACAACGTGCCAGAGCAGCTGATCGCTGCGGTCATGGCGATGTACCGCGAGACGACTGCTGCAGTTTCGACACCGGACGGCCTGTCGGACTTCTTCGAGACATCCTCCGGGGTGCTCCAGGGAGATACGCTGGCGCCGTTCCTGTTTATTCTGGTGCTTGATTGGGTGCTACGGACTGCTCTGCCTACCAACGACGACGGCTTTCTGCTGCGGCGACGCGTGGGTCGACGTCAACCGGAGAGGCGGCTCAGCGTGCTTGGCTACGCCGACGATCTCGCCCTGCTGTCCTCGACCGTCGAGGGCGCCCAACGGCAGCTGGACAGGCTGGTTGCCGTTGCAGCGAGTGTCGGCCTGGTGGTCAACGCGCAGAAGACCGTCGTGCTCTGCGTGCCGAGCAACATCGAGGCTGCAATATCCTGCCGAGGCGCTGACGGCCAGGCGAAAGAACTTCCGCGCTGTCAGCAGTTCGTCTACCTCGGCGGTCTGGTCCCTGACGTCCGCGAAGACCTGCGGCGTCGCCGAGGACTTGCATGGGCTGCCTTCCGTTCGATAAGGTCAGTCCTGCAGTCCGAGGCCCTGCCAGATCGCCAGAGGGCGGCGCTGTTTCGGGCGGTGATCGAGACCGTCCTGCTGTACAACGCTGAGACCTGGAGGCTGACAGACTCGCTCGAGCAACAAGTCGACGCGGCGCACGCTGGCCTGCTGCGCGCCGCCTTCAAGATCAGCTACGAGCGGGTTTCCAACGCGGCACTCTATCGCCGCGCCGGCCTGGACCGTCCAAGTCAACTTTTGCGCCGACGGCGACTCCAGCTGGCAGGCCACGTCATCCGCGCCGAGTCGTACTGCCCCGAGCCGGTGCAGGAGGTGCTGCTGCTTACGCTGCAGGCGCCCTACCGGCGAGGACAAGCGCGAACTCGGCGTTTCGTCGATTGCCTATCTATCTATCTATCTATCTATCTATCTATCTATCTATCTATCTATCTATCTATCTATCTATCTATCTATCTATCTATCTATCTATCTATCTATCTATCTATCTATCTATCTATCTATCTATCTATCTATCTATCTATCTATCTATCTATCTATCTATCTATCTATCTATCTATCTATCTATCTATCTATCTATCTATCTATCTATCTATCTATCTATCTATCTATCTATCTATCTATCTATCTATCTATCTATCTATCTATCTATCTATCTATCTATCTATCTATCTATCTATCTATCTATCTATCTATCTATCTATCTATCTATCTATCTATCTATCTATCTATCTATCTATCTATCTATCTATCTATCTATCTATCTATCTATCTATCTATCTATCTATCTATCTATCTATCTATCTATCTATCTATCTATCTATCTATCTATCTATCTATCTATCTATCTATCTATCTATCTATCTATCTATCTATCTATCTATCTATCTATCTATCTATCTATCTATCTATCTATCTATCTATCTATCTATCTATCTATCTATCTATCTATCTATCTATCTATCTATCTATCTATCTATCTATCTATCTATCTATCTATCTATCTATCTATCTATCTATCTATCTATCTATCTATCTATCTATCTATCTATCTATCTATCTATCTATCTATCTATCTATCTATCTATCTATCTATCTATCTATCTATCTATCTATCTATCTATCTATCTATCTATCTATCTATCTATCTATCTATCTATCTATCTATCTATCTATCTATCTATCTATCTATCTATCTATCTATCTATCTATCTATCTATCTATCTATCTATCTATCTATCTATCTATCTATCTATCTATCTATCTATCTATCTATCTATCTATCTATCTATCTATCTATCTATCTATCTATCTATCTATCTATCTATCTATCTATCTATCTATCTATCTATCTATCTATCTATCTATCTATCTATCTATCTATCTATCTATCTATCTATCTATCTATCTATCTATCTATCTATCTATCTATCTATCTATCTATCTATCTATCTATCTATCTATCTATCTATCTATCTATCTATCTATCTATCTATCTATCTATCTATCTATCTATCTATCTATCTATCTATCTATCTATCTATCTATCTATCTATCTATCTATCTAGCTATCTATCTATCTATCTATCTATCTATCTATCTGTCTAGGTTTAATTATTATATATGAGGCTGTGTTATATTTTTTTACCTGGTATTAATTTATCTTGTGACTCACTTATGAATGGGTAAATTATTGGTAGATGGATAGTTGATGAGGTATTCATTTTGGCGCCAGAACTAAGCATATCTGAACGAGAAATTGAACAGGCCAAAGCAGTCGTTCACTTTGTTTTCGCCCATGGAAGCTTCAAATGTACTTTTGGAATTCATCCGCTTCTCCGCGTGTTATTTTGCTAAAATAAATATTCCTATTCACATACAACGACATAAAATCTACGAGTAGATACATGTAGATCCAAAGAAAAGAAAAACTACAAAGCACAGGGATTTTGGATAAGGAAATGCAACAGTTTCAGAGAGTGATCATAGGCAGATATTGTGCGCTTGACCAAATTGTTGCGTCTCCACAGACGCTGCGTTTATTATTGAATCCGCGCTTGTATGTTGGGTTTCTGCTGAGTTTCTTGCTCAACAGTTGAATGAAAAGACAAAATAACCAACAGTTACAGACGAACTTCTAATTGTTATCAGCTCATAAGCCATAAAATATATTTAAACCTTAGGAATTATGCCAGCCATGGCTGTCTTCCCCAAACTGGGAAAGTTCGTAAATGGTAAATTCGATGAAATGGGAGTTTTTTGTGCGAATATTTAGGAGTATTAGCGACATTACTGCAGTAATTGCTGGCACCTGCAATACGAAAATGGAAGCACGGTCATCTGGTTCATGATCTAATAGTTTTGTAACATAAAACGCTAAAAATACTATCAATCGCTTGGACGAAAACTCAAAAGGAAGCAGCTATCCAGCTTTGTCTATATTGTACCGACACAAATTCAGTCCCGGAAACACCAAGCATGCATTGCGCGGAATGCAGGCAGCGCAGCTGCGGAAAGGGTGGGGATAGAGGGTGCGTGAACGGCGCTTTTTTCTGACTGGGACTGACTGCTAGGGAGTGAAGCAGTGCTTTCCAAGCTCTCATTCGCAGCTTTAAGCTGGAAAGAATGTACGCTTTGTGGCCTTCGAGTTAGAGGGGTTAGGGACGGCTCTGCTGCTCCAGCCTTCACCCCTCACTCGCCGGCCGTGTTTGTACACTGCGCTGCATTTCAGATGGCCGCCCTGCGCCCACCCACTCAGCTAGTCTTTAAGTGCGCGCAAAGGCTGAGGGAGAGAGAGGGAGAGAGAGGCGCGGCAGATTACAGCTACATATAGCAAAGCGAAGCCCATAAGTTACATAGCCTGGAAACTATCCGAATTCAGTCAGTTGCGTGCTGATTATCTAACGCAGCTAGGATGCCTGACTATCTGTCTTGCGGCGCCTGTCACGCCGAGTTCGAAGTGATGGATTTTCATCGCTTTCTGGACCACAAGATTTCAAGCTGCCACGTTCGCTACAGTGGCACGGGACCGGCTGAGTCAATGCTGGAGTGCTCCCAGTGCAACAGACGCTTTCGCACGCCCTGGTCACTGCTGCAGCACCTGCAGTTTGACCACAGCATGTCGCTAGTGCGTACCCTGCTGCTGCCTGAAGCTCAGGCCAGAGCATCTGGAGGTCATTCGGAAGCCAGCACGCAGACCAGCAGTTCCGGTGTCAAGCGTCAGCTCTGTCCTTGCGATGATGTGAGCAACCGCATTACTGCTGACTGCTGCCTCGTTGACACCAGCGGCGGCTGCTGTCCAGTCGAGGGCTGCCCAGCAGGCAAGCCGATACAAACACCCCAATGCTGTCTGGCGGTCCCAAAGAAGCGACGCCTGTTGGCGCTTCAGCCTTGCGAAGATGGCGACGCAAATGGTTCCGGCGCCAGTGTTGGGGCGGACGAAGGCGACGCCAGCCCGGCGGCCGCCAGCGCTCCGGCCTCATCCGCTCGGGAGTCGCCATCAGTGCAGCCGCAGACGCCCCAAACGCCGCCGCAGTCTCAGCTCACTTCGTCATCAACGCACGCGTCGCTGCCGCAGCCGCCGCTTCTCTGCTGCTCGACAATAAAAATCGAGTGCTCGCCAAGCTGCTGCCAGAAGGCAGCAACCCCAGGACCCAGGCAAGTGACTTTTTTTAGGTGGACGAACAATAAGTCGTGAGTTGAAGGATTGCCATTTGGCCACCTTCATTCCGTGAAATTTCAAATTTTTTCTGCAAATGCATCGGTTCCTTACCACCGTGTACTTTTACAATTGGTCAGCTAGGTGGCCAATAAACAAAAGCTACGTAGTAAACAGGCTGTTGTACATTGAAATAAGTACTTTTAGTGGTGTGCCATCCAGCAAAAACACATACAGACCGTTTAACTCGAAAAAGCCTAGCAATTTTAATTGCATTGAAGATTTATTAGTACCGTATTTCATAGTTACATGTAATTATTTATATGGCTTATAAAATATGTTCGTAAGTTACAGAGGAGGCTCATTTTACCTGAATTTCAGGAGCCACCCTGGAATAATCTCTAGATGGATAAGGGAACGCAGTTAGGATTAGGACTTATTGTACAGTACATAATCGGCATGGATTCGAAACTTTAAATTTAACAGCTTTAAATGCTTTGTAAGAGGCTTATTGCAACGAAGAGTTTCAAATTATGCTATTTAAAAATTTTCTTTCCCTTTTTGATTGTCTATGCTACCCCAAGGGTCCTTATTGTGTTTTCAGTGTTGTGTTTTTTCAGTTCTCCGTTGTAGAAGGGGTGGGGTTCGAGACAGTTTTGGTAGCGAGATGTACAACTAAGAACATCCAGAAGTAGCTTTTGCTGCAACTAGGGATCCCTATTCTCGACGAAGATCTTCGAATAACAAAGTCAACACGATGAGTTGGAGTACTGCGCCGCGGGCAGTGCTACTTAACAATGGCAAAGGGGCGATTGACTGTTGATTTCTTTCAGCGCTACAGGCACTCATGCATTACACAAGGAAACACGGCTGCAACCAAGGAAGCGCACCAACGGGTAAACGAAACGGGAACACGAACGGAAACGGAGGGGGAGAACGACGGGAACGAAGATTGAAAATTGGGTTTCCAAAGCGACTATTTAAATAAGGGTTCCGCGGAGGTTGGGTCGTGGAAACCAAGACCCATCGAGAAAACATTCCATACTGTACTCGTACATTGGGCGGAGAGAGAAATCGACGTCGCGAGGGCGAGAGAAGGAGAGATAGAGAGAGAGAGAGACAGAGAGAACTAGCATGTGGCACCAGCCCTCACACAGCGTAAACAAACACAGGCCACCCGGCCTGCATCAGTCACGCACGAGGGAGGCTACAATAACAGTCACATGCCTGGGCAAGTGATTGACATACGGACAGGAAAATACAAAGAAACATGACTCACGCCATATGGTCAATGGGGCCAGGCTGGACCAAGAGTGAGTTGTAAAACTGACACATGGAACAGCCTGGGAAAGGGACTAAGTGGGAAGAGATGCAAGTGGGCAATTACACTTACAAACATTAATTTCTAATTTAGGCCCTATCCGCACAAACGGAAAATTAAAATATTATCCTAAACAGTAACGCCACTACCTAACTGGTGGCTCACTTTAAATGGAATCAAAACGTCTTTTACCTCGTTCAATTCACCGCTAACTTCTCATTCAATATATAGATTTTTCCCATTTCAGCTAATACACTTGTGAATGCAAAATAGCTTCTGCTTGACGTTCCCATTAATTTTCAAGCCTGATTCCGCCTTTTCGTCGTAGGTCGGTTCAAAGCACTAGCAGCCAGACGGACTTCGTAGTGACTTTGGATATTGACATGGACATGCTGCTGGGCGGCTCTGAGGTGCCCTCCCTGCTGACTGAGACCCCCGAGGATACGCTTCCTACCCGCGCTGTGGCAGCCGCGCCCTCCAAAGCCATCCAGACCATCAGCCGCGTGGCCTATGCCACCGACCAAACAGTAACTTCCGCTGCCACTTCTGCTGCTCCTACAGCGCAGAGACCGGCCCCAACACAATCTGGTGATGAATCGGGGATCTATTTTGCCTCGGATCCGTGCGTGCAGTTCGGTGATGGCTGCGATGGCAGCTTTTCTGCTGCGCTGGCCGACGGCATGGAGACTAGCACTGCTCACCTGGCGTCAGCAAACACCTATGCTGTGTTCTCCAAATCCCAGGCAAGCCAGATAGAACTTAGACTCAAGCATAAAAAAATCTGTCGGATTTTGATCTTTATCTTTTTGTAGGTATACAAGCACTGGCGCGTTACTTTTGCTTCCTTGACTCTATAGCTTTCATTCTGCTTTCGAAGTGTTTCATTGTCAAGAAAATTAAATCTAAATCGTCCACGAACTTCCCGCAGGATCCACCACAATTACTTGGCCAACAACCGCAGCAGCCGCTGCCACACCAGGAGCAGTATTTGCCGCAGGACTTGCTTATCAGCTCCGAAGCTCCCACGACATCGGCGCTCGTAAGCCACGTTTCGCTGCCAACTCTGCAACAAACGGGGCAGCTCCAACAACAGCTACAACTGCAGCACCAGCCAGCCTCTCATCGGCCGCAGAAGAAGCTGAAGAAGGTCAAGGAGTTAAAGTACAGGTGAGGCTGCTAAAGAACTGCGATTGCATTTTCTACCCCACATTTCCTTAGTCCTTCATTATGTAAGAATGCTGCAAATTATGCATGTCTTAAGCTTTTCCATTGAATTCCGTTCCGGTTGACTCTGGCGGTTCTGGCAGAGACAATTTGACAGAAAATTGATTCGGCAGTTAGTTTTGAATGTCTTCGAGAGAATCCAGCATAGATTTTAACTACTGAAACATCGGCAACAGAAACTTTTCTGAGCTTAAAGTTGATTACATTTTAGCTGCATTCAGATTTATCGCAAACTCGCTCTTTGGTCATGGTTTTTTATTTTTTTAAACTGACGGATTTGCCTGGCTAATCTGCGCTCATAATTAAATGCGCGAGACTTAAACGGCATGTACATGTCTATGATATTGCTCTCTTCGAGCGCAATTATATTGTTATAGACCCTTTGCGCCCTGCGGGCGCGTTAGCGGGTGGAATAATCTACGTCTATGGCTTTTCTGCCCGCTATTTGCTAGCTGTAAGAATAGAGCAGCATCTGCCCGTTATTTTGCCCGTTATTTTGCCCTGTAAGTAAGAAAGTAAAAAAAGGCGCAAGTCCTTCAGATAGCGATGGAGCGAAGCTCTACAGCAGGTGATAGTCGCGGGTGCATAGGGAGTTCCGTCGTCCCGTGTCAGACGTGCGAAAAACAGCCGCAGGTATGGTACCAAATACTTGTTCGGAATGTCCTTCAATTGGCACCGTACACCGTTGTCAGCCAGAAAGCTCTCGAATTTCTTAACATGCTGTCGGGTTTGTGCATCGGTTGATTTAACGCGGGCTGCTGTCTCTATTTGGTCCAGCTCACGTAGCTCTTCCTCAGTCAGAACGTAAGCATTGACGTCAGCCGCAGCAATCCAGTCCCGCTGCTGCGCAGCCAATCCGTCGTTAGTGGAAACTGCTCCGAAGGGCGAATCCAGACCTTTGAATACGAAGTCGATTTCCTCAAGTGTTAAACCAGATATGTCTTCCTCAGTTATCTTACTGTAGTTAATGAAGGACGTCATGTTAAATACGAGATTGTTCTGTAGTCTGAGCGGGTATATGTGCGCCTTATGGGCGTCCACAGTTAACTCCTAGTTAACTACAGTTTATCGTCCCAGTGGGGGGTTTAGAACCATAGACATCTTCATTCAGAAATTCAGAAACCCATGACTTCTTTAATGCATATGACGCAGACGCAAAGTTGTCTATGTCAATATCATTAGTACCCAGGCTCCGCGGGCAATAATCGGCTAGCCCTCAGGCGCCTAACGGCGCCCTCGAGCAATCCGATTATTGCCCTCTGAGCCTGGGTACTAATGGTATATTGCTTATTTTGAAATTCAACAAAATCAAACTAAGCTTTAGTCTTATCATTGTAATTTTAGACAATTAAAAATGTGCACTTTCGCAACCAGTCACACAATCTCTGAACCGCTCCAGGTGTACCCAGTGTTCTAAGATCTACAGACAGAACATCCACCTGCGCAAGCACGTGATGTCCCAGCACAGCTTATCGAAGCCCCACAAATGCCCCACTTGTGAGTACACAACAGTTGAGAAGAGCCACCTCACCGTACACATTCGCAAGCATACGGGCGAGAGGCCGTACAAATGCCGAGATTGCGACTATTCCACCGCCCAGAATTGCACACTCAAGGCGCACTACCTGCGCAAACATCCTGGAAGCATTGTCCGCTGCACCAGGTGCGGCCTGGACTTCGTCACCGAGCACGAGAGGGACAAACATGAGAGGGGCTGTGGTGAGTGAGCCATGGCCCTCGCATTCGGAGTTCGATTACGAGCTACTTCCTGAACTTAGCCCGCCCTCTGACAGACCAGTGCGTCAGTTCAGCTCCTCATTGATCCCTTAACTCTGAAGAAAATGAGCTCTGAACTCATTTTGCCTGCTTGCGTGAACACTAAGGTCATTTGTTTTTTGATTACTCAGTCGAGTGGTTTTTGTCAGTTTACAGTCATCTAATATGCTACGGGGAGTCCTCCGTAATTATTCGTAGCTAGTGTCTCATTTGTACATTTGACGCGATTCGCTGGCGTACTTGCTGCTTGCCTGATAGTGATCATAGAGCCGTTTAAATACGAGTATTTATTTAGATTTTTGTTCGCGTATAGCTTACGATATACTGCATGCTTGCATATTGTACTGGCAACCTCATTAGAAACTTCATAGGAAAAACGTTAGTGTGGTGCTTGCTTAGATTTCAAACTTCAACTGCAAAATTCGAATTGTCGAAATAAATGAAAAAAACATACATGAGTAAGAAAATATGCATTTATTAGCACACTGATTTCGGTTGCGACTGATTCTGGGAGCGGAGCGAACGTAGCGGCAATGATAAGCAGCAAGCACTGAAGTTATTTCAATTTTTTCACAAATTGAAATTATAATCGAGCAGAGCGAAATGCTGATTCTCCCCTGTCGCCCTCTCCACTCAGCTCTCCTCTCCTCCCCTATCTCTCCCTTTCTGTCCTCCCCTCCTCTCTTCCCCCGCCCTCTCAAGCTTCCTCTTTCCTTCTCACTTTGCATATCCATAAGAGCTAAAGGAAAGTAAAGGCCTTAAATATGGATGAAGTGATAACTTCATGATAAATTCATTGCTATGATGTCATAAATTCAACCATTCAACTGATACCACGCAGGAATTCAAATCGCAGAATCCATAAATCGTGGCCTATTTCTTTTGTTTTTCTCGGGGTTTGTCTAAGGATCTGCGGCTTCATGTTTTCCCCAGGTTTTTAGCATCGATAATACGAGGAGCATTTGTTGATGTACTTTTGCATATTTGCAGGATTTCAGGATGGCTATGCAAATTGCAGGATTTTTAATACCTATAATTAAGGCCTAATTTCGGATGTGGTGAAATTTGTGCATGCAAAATTTTTAAGCGTAACATCTCCCCATCTTAATCGCTCCTCCCTCAACATTTTATCCCATCCTCTCTCCCCTGTTCTCCTCTTCGCTACTCTGTCCTTTCTTTCTGCTCTTTTCTTCCGTCTGTCACATTTCCCGTCATCTGCCCTCCTTGCTCATCTCTGTCCTGTCCAACCGTGTCATCTAACTTCCCCTTGTCCCTTCCCTTATCTTCTCCCCTCAAATGTCCTCTGCCTCATACCTAAACATTCTCAATCTTTCCCAGCCTATCTTCTGTCCTTCTTCTCCCCTCTATCCCTCCCTCTCCTGCCCGGTCCATTCTTTCTTTTTTCTCCCCTCTCATTCATCTTGGGTTCCACCACCCCCAACCCCTATGTCCCCGGTCATCTTACCCCCTTCCCTCTCCTCTCTTTCTCTCCTCCCCAACTCTGTCCTTATACCACCTTCCTTTCCCCTCTTCTTTTTTCCTTCTCTCTCTCCATTTCCCCCTCTCCTCTCTTCAGTTTTTTCTTTCCTCGCATTTCCAAATTTCCTCATCTTCGTCTCCTCTTGCTTTTTCCTTCCCTTCTCCCCATCTTCTTCCCAACTTATTTCTATTCCCTATTCCATACTACCCATCATCTTCTCCTTTCCGTCTCTTTCTCACCTATTACTCCGCCTCCTGCCCTCCAAGGTAATTTATCTTTTTCCCTCACCTCTTTACCCTGCAATACCCCCTTTCCCTCCATTCTCCTCTTGTCTTCTTCCCTATCTTTTCTAGCCCTATCCTCTGTCTGACACCTGACTTCTTTCTCTTCTTTCCCTGTCCCTTCGCTTCTCGTCAGCCCTGTACTCTTCTCATCCCTTTCCATTTCTTTCTGCCTCGCATCTCCTCTCCTATTATCTTCCGTATTCACCTCGTATTCTTTTCTCTTTCCCTCCCTTTCCTAACTGGTTTGCCCCATTTTTTACCCACAGAAAGCAGTTTTGCCCGCTTGAGATTTCACATTAGGCCTCAGATTTCAGAATGATGTTCAGTGGCCGGTGGATATTGAAGTACGAGCGTATCGAAGGAGATTTGTTTTAAAGAAGTTCTGGCCACACCGCAGTTTTCAATACTTTTCATATGACCTTCATGCAGAGAAATTTACACGCGACGCAATAAATTTCAGAGTACGAGCCAGCTAGGGTTTGTGATTTGATTTGGGCTTTGGCTTCATTTGTGAGCACTGAGCAGTGCCAGGCTTATCTGAAAAAGGAAAAGGAAGGATTCTCTACTGTTTAACTCTCTATTTTCCCCAATTTTTGTCTATCTTTCCAATGTTTTCTTGCTAATTGCTCATTATCAAATCCATCCAATCTTTCGCTCCATTCTTATTGGACTACTAATGGCTTGCTAAGCCTTTCACCTTGGGCGGTGAAGTACGGGTAAGTTAGGGGAAACTAGCGAACAGACTCTCGTGGGCGGCTCGCCGCGTCTGGCGGAGCGCCTTTGTGTAATGAGCGTATGAGCGGTGTAGAAACTATATGCACATGACGGCGGGTAGAGATAGCAACACCTGGTTAGGCGGACCCATCTCGCACTGTAGTATCAGAGTTCACGTTCTCACCTCACTACCCTTTGTAACATGGCAGAGCTCTGGCTTCGTTAGACCTGGGATGTCGTCAGGTGCGCCAGGTCATACAGAGTGGTGGCAGCCTTGGGGCTCATACAATAAACCCAAAACTCGTTAAAGGCACCTGGGCTACAGCAGAGCAGGCGTGGGACCTTGCCTCAGGCTAATAGCTACCTAAATTTCATCGATATCCTTAGGGCGGGTTTGCACGGTACTGAAGGCCCGTGAGTGTCAGCCTCAGATCATAGGCGGCTCATGGTCATCCTCCTGTTAGTCATAGTCTCTCTCTTCCCCTCAAGTCTAAAGCTGCACAGGCGGGAAACATCATATATTCGACATAGTCACAGCCGTGAGTCACACTTACGAGCGTATTGTACGGGTTCAATGGCGTCCGCTCTCGTCTTAGCTTAATTGAATTCTGCTAAAAACTATAGCGTTCATCTACTTGGCTACAGCCCCTTGATAGCCGCCGATATAAAAAAATACCTCACTTAGAAAACTTTACTTGAGAAGATACGCTCGTAAGTTTGCTTTCAAGCCCATTTTCTGTTCACTCATTTTATAAAAAATCTAATAAATAATTTCTGTACTATCCTCCCCAAAAAGACTAAACACAGCGAATTATGCGCTGCGGATTATAATCGCATTTAGCATTACTGAAAATACAGCACGCACTGAGTACTTTATCAAATCGAATGTTTGGCCAAGGCTGTGTAATTGACACGTGCATTCAAGCGGGGTAGCAAGCCAAAATATCAGCCAATCAATAAACACGTTAAATCAGGGTGAACGCTCAGTGTTTTATGGTCAGCAGTGGACAGATTAAGCAGCTTATTTATTGAGTGGCCTCGTGCATACTAGAAGTTGCAGATGTATCTCCTGAAGCGGTTCTTCCAGACGCAGTTGAAATGCAAGGTAAGTGAAGCAGCTTCGGGTTGATTTATGCACGCAAAATTCTGCCAAGACAGACAGCACAGATTTCAGCTATCAAACTCTTCCAAACTCACGTCTTCGTCATTAACTCGTTCGCTTCATCGTCCTCACCGTCGACGTCCTTGTCGACATCAGCCAAGCCATCCTCACCTGCAGGCTGATCATCAGGCGCATCAGTCGGATTTTCCATCGGTTCCTCGAAGGAGCCTGTAAGAACAATCAGTTCAAAAATGTGGTGCTATGGTAATTAACTGACGAAGTAACTAAGACAATCACTCACTGCCATCGAGTTCAAAGTTGGACTCCGCAAGTGCCGCTGCAGAGAAGAGCAGCACTAAGAAAGGGAGCAGCATGGCTGAGATGGACCGTGTCATAGTGTAGTTTGTGGGCTGCCGAAGCGGGAACGCGTGTCTCCGAACAAATATTTTTCATAGCTTCATGCAGAAGCATTTTTTGTTTACTGCTGCGTGTATTGGGTGGGCGACAGTGCACGTGTGGGCTTTGGCACGAGGTGTTAGAAGAAAATAAGTAAAATTGAGTACAATAACGACTGGCAGTAGAATGCAAGACGGGGCTTTCAGGACAGTAAGAATCGCCCTTTTCTATATGCGCCTATAACTAAATTAAATATCCCCAAGCACTTCAGCAAAAAATAGGGTACCTCCCCTTTTTGACCAAAAGTCACCAGATCCCATTCACTAGCCTAAATTTAATATGTCCCCACAGATCCGTACCTTTTTCCCCAATGGGTCATCTGGGACAGGGAAAAAAAAACCTGGGACAGTCATAAAAACTCGTAACATGCTCAAACACCCTTCTCAAACACTAAATTAAATATCCCCAGGCACTTCAGCAAAAATAGGGTACCCCCCCTTTTGACGAAAAGTCACCAGATCCCATTCACTAGCCTAAATTTAATATGTCCCCATAGATTCGTTTCTTTTCCCCAATGGGTCCTCTGGGACAGAGGAAAAAACTGGGACAGCCACAAAAACCTCGTAACATGCAAAAAATCATAATCCATAATCCATAATTTTGTTTATCCTGGCGAGTTCAATGCACCTCCCGCTTTCACCCGGAGACACTGAACCTAAGCCTCATTCTAGCAACCTAAAGACATTCAAGCATCAACACAGGGTACTCACCCCGAAAAAAAAATTATAAATTTTCAATAAAAATGCTTCCAACTGTCTCTCCAGGATCTTACTATGTTAAGCCTCATCCCAATTACAAATCTAAGTACCAATGCAAGAAGGAATGCAAAGAATATATGAAAAAATTCTGGCCTAACATTGAACCAACTATCCCGAATCTTAATCATGCGGTTAAGATTCACTGGCATTATTTGCATGGGGTAACTATTAAAGATTACGACAGCTACTATAACTTTTCAGAAATTATTAAGCAACTGTAATTTATTTCATTTTATTTTTTTTCTCTCACATCCTTTCAATGATAATTGTCATTGCGAACTCTTCACCGTTAAAATCAACAGCTTCTCCATCTTCTGTCTCAAACGGTAGCACTATTTCATTAATTTCTTTGTTACAGAGCACAACTCTTTTTACTGGATTGGGTTTCTCAACAATCATCTGTCCACCAGCAACTGAGTTAGAAATGTTGTACAAAATATTTGATCGCTTTCCCTTGAAGACCCAGTCCAGACTGAGATTGCTTCGGATCAAAATGTTCAAACTTTTAACAATATCCGCGATATTTTCAGCCATGAATAAACCGCGTGCTGGCTGGCGGCTCAACATAACCGCCCCCGGCGAAGGAGTTGCGGGTGGTGCTGCGGTTTCAGCCTTGTAAAATTTCTTTTCAAATCCCAACTCCCGATACCAAGTGCCATCTTTAAACTCTACCTCTGCGTCTTTATGAACTTGCATGACCACTCTCATTACAGTGAGATCATAGGACAATTTAACAGGAAATAGTTTATTCTCGGGTTTGCTAGCATCAGGAGTTTCAAAATGCCCCCTTTTGGTAAAAACGTTCTCCAGAAAGTAGTTATAAGTGTCCACGCTCTGTGTGCTCACAGGGAATTTAACTGGAAATTCTTTCACTTCGCCTCCAATTTGTTTCCATTTGTAATAAAACATGTTATTCTTTTCTGTCACGTTGGGGACATTTGACCAGCCAGTAAAGTCATTAAGATAAACATGGTAATTTGCCTCTGGGTCCAGACGAATGGGTTGCTCAAGTTTTTCAATAAAAGTTCCACTTGAATCTGTAAGTCGACCAGTTATTGTAATTGGGATACTTTCCTTCGAATGCGACACGATATTGTTTAGTCTTTCAGCAATCGCTTCCATTTTTTTTCCAAAAAAAAATATTTTAAACCTTACTCGAAGAATTATTAATCATGTTCAGCTTAATTTTCCTCTCAAATGCATAGATGATAAAAAGGTCAACGGGTGTTGCCTCACTTCTGTCGATATTGGTCACAATATTCACCGGACTGTTGTCAGTAGGCATTTGCCTGGCCGACACGTCTGCACCGAAAATGGGGAAAAGAGTCTTGAACTGCCATGCCGTAATAGCGATTCCGTTGTTCTCCTTAACGGCTAAGTCAACCAGCTCGCAGTAAAATTTACTAATTTTGTTTGTTGCAAAATCTCCATTCTGTGGCATTGCCGGGTAAAGATTATCACTGATTTCATGCTGAATTGTTCGCACATTTCCATGTTCATAACGACTTATAGTTAATGGATCTCTCAAACTGACAATAATGTACCTTGGGTTGCTGCAAGAACCCTCCTTAATACAAATCTGTTGCCTTCTTTCATTGCGTTCATCCCTGCACATGTAAGCTGTGTAAGCAACATCAATGTCTTTTTCAATAGCCTTCAAATATTCAGCTTTCAGTGCTGTCTTTGGTTCAATGAGTTCCAAGTACAGCTCAACTCCCGCTAGCTTAACTTCCATTCTAGTATGCTCAGCTCCTGTCCAAACACTCCTGTTGCGATCGTCCCTGGTAAGCCTAAACGTGTAGCTAAAGTTGCTGGTCAGGCGATTAAAAGTATTGCAGAACCCGCTCATGAATCTCAAAGGTACAAATATATCTACATTTCTATACTGAGGATTCTTTGCGCCATCATCAGCACCCGTCAATGCATAGTTATATCTCCCTTTTCTTTTTGCATAACCTGAATCATTTACGTCTCCTTTCTCCTCATTAGGGATGAAGCCAGCGCCGCTACCAAGTTGAATAAAATCTGGGTTTTCAATGAGACAATGAGTGTCATACACTACACCAAAGTTGGCAATTCTCTCCAGCTCTGTACTCCCGTTCGACACGCTAAACTCCTTAAACATGTAGGCCCAGAAGTTGCTGATTAGCGTGACATCAGCGTCATGCTTGTCAGTATTAGCACCAGCAGCATTTGTACCGCCTTTAGTCTTGTATTGGAATGTCATGTAAAACCCGCTCCTTAGACTGTGAACGCTGACCAGAGATGAACACCCAGTGTAAGTGAATGTTAGCGTTTGACCGGGGCCCAAATTAGTTTCATTCTGATTTTCATGACTGGGGACTCTTACTTGAGTCGCTTTGATTGTGCTGTCATCACTCAAGATAGGCTTGTTGATTTTATAGAAAACTGGCGTCAGAGGATCGTTCATTTTTTTACTTAAAAAATTAAAATTAAAAAATGAAGCGAAAAAATTCTCATTACATCTCTGACTTGGAGAAGCTTGCAGAAGCTGAAAAACGAGTCACTGGGTTAATTAACAAAGAGCAGCAGTCCTACAATGAGTTTATCCAAGCCGCCACTGAGTTTCACAAGCCGGGATACACCGAAGCAAAGAAATCAATTGAAACAGTTAAGGAAGCTGTTGATGAGATTCAAGAGAGCCAGTTTCAGAATACGCTGAATAAAATTCCACCGGCCTCACAAGATTCTCAGGCTTTGCAAGAAACATCTCAGCAAAAATTGAAAGTAACAGATAACTTCTTTGGGCCAGTAGAATATGAAGGCAAACGCGTCTTTGGTGTTAGTGTCTGGCGTAAAAATATTTCTAATGATCCTGTGGATTATCATCTTGAGATAACGAAAGAAAGTATTGGAGTCATCAAAGAAGGCGCGGCCGGGGAAGGAGAAAACACCTCAAAGAAAGTTGCTTTCACCCAAGTATTGCTCAACTTCATGACTAAAAATCAAGAAACTATTTCTGCGAAACAGCTAAACAATTATAAAGATCTGGTGACATTTGCTTTACAAAGAGACATAGACATCCTTAAAGTCCCTGATATACTCAAATTTTTACATGACAATGGGGTAAACCTAAACAGCTTTAGAAAGTATAAGCACTTTAAACAATGGTTTGACCTGCCCGATCAGCTAGAAGTCATAAATTACCAGGAACAGCAAAAACAACTCTCTCAGCAACAAGAGATACCTCAGCAACAAGAGATGCCTCAGCAACAACAAAGCCCTCAAAAATTAACAGAAGAAGATGTACTCTCTCGACTTGAGACAGCAGATCCAACTCAAGTAGCTAATTACAAAACAGCAAATCCACAAGTATGGAGGCATCTAGAGCAATTCTCACCAGATAGAATGCAGCGAATTTCAAACAGAGTTTTCACACCAAGGCAAGACATTAGATCACCAGAAACATCACCAGAGACATCACCAGAGACATCACCAGATACATCAGCTGCAAGTACCGGCACAGGGATGCCTGAAGTCTACAAGCGACTAGTCGTTCTCCTAGGAGCAGCAAAGACAGGTTTAAAGGATGAGAATAGAAAAGAGTTTGTTCATATTCTTGATAAAATGCTAGAAAAGAAGTACATCGATAAAAGAGCAAGAGAACTTTTACTTTCAAGGTTCAATAAAAAATAAAATTTTTTTCACATAAAAAATGCCACTAATCTTCGAAAAAGACGTCCCTAAATACTACGATGAGAATGAATTAAAGCTCATTAAAAGAGGATCTGGACTTTTTCCAGCAGGTCATTATCCAAGAAAAGAGCGATCGGGTAACGGTATTGCTGATTTGATCGCCCAGGGGGCAAAGATTTTCAAAGTCATCAGTGAGAACAAAGAAAATATAAAAAATGCTGCCGAGGCGGCGGGAAGTGTAGTCACAGCTGCGAAGAAGATCAAGGACACTATAAATGATGTTCAACAAAATGTTCAACCACTCGCACCAAATTCATTGGCACCAAGCGCTGATAGCATTGATCCATCTGTTTATGCTAAGATGAGAGCCGATCTTAAAAAAGGCAGCGGTTTTAAATACGACTAAGGTGCTTTCTGGGGGTACAAGACGTGTGGGGGTACAAGACTAATAGCAAAAGACATATATAAGTAAAAAAACCACACACACACACACACACACACGGTTATGGACCCAGTGCCAGAGACACTAACGTTGTTAAAGTAAATTTGGGAAGGTTTGTGTTCGAATCGCAAGACGGTCTGCCACGGTTGCCTCGTTTCAAATTTTTTATTTCGTGTAACAAAGTTGTCCAGGATTGTTTTTCATGACCATATGTCTTCATCTGTAGCGCCGATATTGCGTCCATAAGTGCAGAAAATATAAAGGCCGAATGTATTTTTACACAGTTGCTTTCTACTGCCGCGTCGGCGATGCCCTTACGGTCCGCGGCCGTGAACTCAAGGCGATTTGCCATTCGGCGTTCCAAGGCGATTGTCTTTGATTCTAGGGCATTTGTCTGCGGTTCCAGGGTATTTGTCCTTATTTCCAGGAGATTTGTCTCCGATTCTAGTGCAGCGACTCTTGATTTCAATGCAGAATTCTCCGATTCTAGGGCTTGTATACGTTTTGATAGGTCACTAAGTTTTGCGTTTTGCGAGGTGTCTTGTCTTGTGATTTCGTCTGTGTTGATGTACCTAGAGTCTAGGAACGACAGCTTGTAAGTGTTGGAATGTTGATTTACGACGCCAGCGAAATTCATGTTGTTTTTTTTATTTTAATTTTTACTTTAAAATGGATTTTTCAAATGACTTCAACCCTCATTGGACTCGGAACCAAATCAAATTTAATCATAACGAGGCAATTCCTAGTCATTTCAGATGTATTGTTGTTGGAGAATCAGGCTCAGGGAAGACATTCAGAATCTTTAACATGCTTCTCAGACCAGGATTTCTTGACTATGACACACTGCACATCTACTCACCCACTCTGTATCAAGATGAGTATAAGATGTTGATTGCAGGTCTACAGAACAAACTAAAAAAGGAGCATATCATTCAGGGTTTTAATAACCAATCCAAGCTGCCCAGTGATCCAGAAATTGTCGCCAGTGAATATGCTAGCCATATCCCAGATAATGAAAAGTGGCACGACATTAAAGTGTTCACATATGGAGACCCGCAAATTGATCCTAAAACTAAACTTCTCCCCCAGCCTGATGAACTAGAAAAAGGAAGGAAGCACTTGATTGTCTTTGATGACTGCATGACAGGGCCCCAGAAGCAAATTGAAAACTATTTCACCAGGGGTCGACACAACAACTGTAATGTAATCTATATTACCCAAAACTGGTTTGAGTTGCCAAACAAAACTATTCGGGGGAACTGCAATCTGATCCTCTTGTTCCCAACCATACCGCAAGACCGACTGAAGAGGTTAAGTAACGAGGTGATTGCTCCTGCCCATTTTACTAAGCCTCCATTTGATCGAAAGGTATCGCAGGAAGAATTTGTTAACCTATGCTTTGAGAAGTGGAATAAGCCTTATCAGTTCGTGATGATTAACAAAGAGAAAAGAACAGTAGCGTAATTAAAAAAAAACAAACAAAAATGTCCATAAACTTTGCTGGTGAATCTATTAGTGGCTCCACTGCACACTCGCTTGCTTTCCTTGACAGGCGCTACATTAACGTTGACGAAAAAATCCCAGAAATCGGACCGATTAGAGACCGCTTAAAACCATTGGAAAGGTCAGCACACCATCATCAAATAAACATTGAAGACTTGCGGGCAAAAATAGCAAAGCTGACCGCCATCGTTGAGACTCTAGCTCAAACTCTCAGATCGGAAATCAATGCAAAATCAAATTCAAAAGCTGAGACTGATGCCTTATTTACCGCATGGAGAACAACCATTAATCAAAATGTAGCAAAAATAAAAAAGATAGAAAGAGATGTTGCCACGCACGCAAGCTATCTGGATAGAATTTATAACAAGTGGGGGAAAACTTTGAGACGAATTAGTCGCCTAGAGCGACAGCACAATCTCCCTGACATTGACATTGAAGACGCCCGATCGTAAAATAGAAAAAAAATGTTTACCTATAAAAAATGGCCGAAAATGATTCTCTGTATGACCCGCAACCAAATATGGCACCTAGTGCGCCTCTCTATCCTACAATCAATACTTTTACCTGCAACTCTCAACAGTTCCGACTTGTAGAGATTCAGAAAATGCGAAATGACATTGAAACCGCCCTTATGAAAAACTCTAACAAACTGAAACGCTTCAACGGACAGTGTCAAGCTTTCGAGTATATTAATATGGTTCTCGGGTCAGTGTCAATTCTAAGCGGATCTGCAGCTGCTGTTTCTACACTTCCCATTATCACCGCACCAATCGCCATTCCACTTGGAGTTATTGGGGCCTCGTGTGGTCTCATTTCAGCGGTTACAGGAGCTCTAACTCGAAGCAGACGCCAGAAGCTAAAGCATCTGCAGGAAATGCAAGCAAAACAGAAAAGCATCCAGTCTTCTATCACCGGGTATATTTCAAAAGCAATAGAAGACAAGTTCATTTCAGAAGACGAGTTTCAAAGCATTCAAAAACTTGATGAGCAGCTCAATGAGCAACATGTACATCTGAATAGCATTGATGACATGAGCCAATTGAGAAATGATATCGAAACTGTCTTCAAAAACTATGCAATCAAACACGCTTCAAAAAAAACTAAACATTTAAACTTAAAATGATTTCCCTATAGCTTTTTCGAGTCTTAGTCATTGCATATAAAACAGTCATACACAGCTCTCCGCAAATATCACTGCTAAGCCCCTGCAGAATAAAGTCTGAGCGGTAGATTTTTGGAGCTCCCATATATTCCCTTAGCTCATCAGGAACAGCCGTCCCATAGCTATCAAAGTAGTAGTACCTATGCTTTCTGTTTGGATCAATCACCCAGCAAACCCAGTGAGACCCTGGTTTCTCGGCAGTGTCAAAGTTCATGATGCCACATTCTTCGATGCCACATTCTTTCAGTGCGTGGGATTCAGGTAATGTATCCTTCATAAAGACGCCTCTAAAGTTTGGGATTTCTAGTTCTTTTGCCAACTGTTCCAGAAAAATATTTGTCGTCATTATTTTTTTTGTCATTATTTTTTAAATTTAGTCTACGTTTTTAACCTCCAGTGCCCAAATGGAAGACTCGTAACATTGTCTTGAAAGACAACCCTCTTATTATCTGCCCCTGACAGGCCAATCTTTTTCTGGTTTATGGTAAAAATATTATGGTTCTTCGACTGAAGCTTTACAAACTCATGTGTAGTTTTCTTATTATGTAACAGGGCAACTCTGTAGGCCTCTTCATGCAGAGAGTTCTTAACTACATGCTTTGGAATTCCCTTGGACTTCTTAATTACTTTTCCTGATTCATTGCTTTCATCGCTTTCACTGCATTTAACAAAATACGATTTTGATCTCAAACCAATGAACTCGGAGATAACATCACCTGCCTCTACATCTTTCATTTTACCAATTACTTTTTTATTGGATGGGTCGAACACTTGATCCCCTTTCAAAGTTTTAAATGATTCTGGATACTCTGACAAATCGTAAGGGTTTTGGGGGAGGCGGTTTTGTTCAAGCATGTCCTGATAGATGTCCTTAGTCTGAATGTCTAGAATTAGAGAGTCGGTGTCAGTGTAAAGAAGTTTTAACCGAGTGTCGTATTGTCGTTTCATGTCATAGAAGAAACTGTACATAAGACGCTTCGATTCATCAAGCACAGTGACACCTGTAAATATAGGTTTGCAGAGTGTTGCTTTTGTCTTATAGAATAGAACAGCCCCTAAGTAATCGTTGAAGACGTGAAGTTCCTTAAAAGTCGGTTTAGAAATATTTCTATGAATGATGTCACGCTCATGAACGGTGACGAGTTTTAGATTCGTACGGTTGCGCTCATTTTCAAGAGTCTTGCCGTATACAGAGTTGTTTGCCAGCTTGAACAGATCCTTGTCAAAGTTGTTGGTTGCTTTGGCTCTGAACTGGGTGTTCTTTTCTATGTAGGGTTTCATCCACGCTTCTTCTGTGAATTTTAGGGCCCTATGTACATTTGTGACCCTACAGCCTAAGGATATGAAGTACTGTAGCAGCTTATAATGAATTTTGTAGCGAGTCTTGTTGTGTAGGTTTTGGGTGAGTTTTGCTGTGTGTTCGTTTTCTGTAGACAGGTTCCATGAGCCATCTGGGTGCTCGATAATCTTTGGGCAGTTAATATTCTCCGGGAATGGCGCAAAGTCAGAGAAATGATCATGGAGTTCATAGGGAATTTCTACGTCAACCTCGTAAATCGCAGGTATCGAAAACGCTGGGTTTATTTGTGATACGGGGAGCCACTGGAATTCTCTCACCGGTAAGTCTTGACTCATTGCCCAGCCATAGAGATTGTTGGCGTCTAAATAAACGATATAATTTGTGGGTTTCGTTGGGTCATAAGATTTGAGATATGGATTGTTCGCCTTTCCATATCTGTTCACGCAGATTGATATGCCGCCTCTTTTCGCTGTGTCTATAAAATTGTACATGTCAATGTCGGTTAGAAGTTCAACATACCAGTCTGGGTTTTCATCCCATTTCATTTTAAGTAGAGATTCCCAGCTGGTAGCAGGCAAACTTACATAATGTGCGGGATCAAGACCATATGCTGTGTACCAGGTGTTTCTGAAGGTTTGAAACACATCGGCCAAAAGAAAAACATCTGTGTAAAGATAAATCATGTGGTATTGAAAAAAGTTTTGACAGTTGAAATGTTTGTAGACTGCTTGTGCGTGCTCATAGTCTTTGTCAGAAATTCCTGAGTTTTTTAGCTGCGAGAAGAACTTTTCTTTTGGTGGAAGTTCACCTTCAAAGATGTGCGAGATGTGCGAACCGGTCACATACTCATAAGGGTAGAAACCTTTCTTTCTGAGTAGCTGGAAAGACAGGGGATCTTGTTTTGCTAATATTTGTGCCAGGATTTTTGTATAAGTGCATTGCTCATCTGTTAGATTTTTACTTAATGCGCGTAGACGGGCTTGTAGGAACTGGTAAGAATCCTTGATTTTAACCAAACCAGAACAACCACTTAGTGAACCGGACGCCCCCACCTCTGTTATGTTGAGGCATTTAAACTTTTCCTTGTTCTCAGCTATGCAGTCGAGGTGAATGCCCTCTATTTCACCTATTCTTTCAACGATTAGGTGCAGGTCGTATGAACGAGCGTTATGTAGAAAAATATTTAAATCGTGGATGTTATTTTTTAGCTTTAGGTTGCAGGTTTTGTGTGCGGCACCTCTGAAGCAGCCGTCGAAGTGCGAATGGTCTCTAACTTTCGGATTCTTTAAACTGTCTTCAAATGCTTTTCTGCATATGTAGCAACGGGTCGCTGATTGAAAATTGATCTCATCCTGTTCGGTCATATTGATTGGCACAGGTGGGATTGAGCTAAATGTTCTACGTAACTCTAGCATTCTAAATATAAACTGTTTAACACAGTCTTCCCCAAAGAAGTGGTTATACTCGATGACATCAGAATTTCCAAGATGTCCATGATTATTGTATTTCCAATTTCCAATGCAAACGTATGCTACTGAATTTGGGACGTGTTTGCCGTTAACATTTGAACATTCAAAGTCGGCAAATACAATAAAGGGAAGTTTCTCCATCTTGTGATAATTTTTAAACCGTAAATACTTCTGGTTACCGAAAGGAAGAGAGTAGTTAGTTGGATGGTCCTCACAGGTGAGTTCATGCTCTGTGAGTTTTGCCTCCCGACTTTCTTTACCACCACAATAATACTTAAGACACAATCTGCAGATAGATACGGCTTCTTTGTGGTTTGTCATTTGCTTGTGGAGAAGCCTAGAAAGATCTTTAATCCAAACATAATGGGCCTCAGACTGTAAGTTTCCAATTATGAGAAGATCGACTTCTATGCGCCTGGCTGCTGGGTGTCGGGTCGGGTCTTCGTCTAGAATATTCTTGCTACTCCTAACAATTTCAACTTTCTCTTTGCTTTCATTCCACTCGAATACGGTGATTCTGATTTTATTATTAAACACTTCCTCTAGTTTGGGGATTTGAGAGACTGCTAAACCTCCTTTCTCAAATAATATTCCTTTGCTGATACACTTGGTAAAATACTCGTCAAAGTACGTCTTATAATGGGAAGTTCTTTCAGGATGGGCTCTATCCTTGTCGTACAATAATGCTGACAAAACCGCCCACAAAGCGCAGCAGTTGTCATAGTTCTTCACGTTGATACAGGCCTTTTTATTGGCGAGCTTTGTTGGCAGCTCCAGGTAAGAAGAAGCTTTATGGGGATCGAATTTGAAAATCATAGCTGAAACTTTTCGAATCCCAGTAACAACCCAACCAGAACCTCTTGATGTAAAGGCGTCAATCTTTTTACTAACTTCTTGTAGAAAAGGGTCTGGTGAATCGGTTGGACTAAAGGGTGAAGCCTTAGTGGTCATGTAATATTCAAGATGTTCGGTGGGTTTCGTAGGCATATAAAATTCCAATAAAAACGAGAGCTGAAGCTTGAAGGTTTTGCGAGTTTTAAGTGTGTGATTGATAACTGATTGAATGTCATCTCTAAAGTCATTTACGTCAGGAGTCGTTATGTTGGATGTTGTTGTGGATTTTGCTGTGTTGTGTTTGTCGGGAATGGTGTACTCTATGTAGTGGTCTGTAAAAGTTCTCTTGGCAAATTGAATGTCTTCTTGGTTCATCTCTGACTCAATTTGGTGGATTGTTCTTTCCAGGTCATCCTGTTCCTGTTTATTCTGTGGGTATTTAGGTACATTTTGCCCTGTGAGAGTTTGGTACTTGTTAACTAGGTTGCGGCTCTTCTGTTGGTGTTCAGCTGCTGGGTTTTTTACTGGGGTGTACTGATCTGATGACTGTAGTTGCTTTATTACTTCTAATTGTTTCTCATAGCTGCCTAGGTATCCTGGGTCTGTATTGAACTTTTGCTTACAGAGTTCTTGAAGATATTTGCTTTTGTCCTGAAATGAAAGATTTTGGCTTCGCGAAAAATCTTTAGAAAAATAAGAGTTTACAGAATCTTTTGCTGGATCTGCTTTCGGCATGTTTTTTTCTATAAGTTTAAAAAAAATTTTTTGGGTGGTCACCCTTAGCTTTTGCTTGAACTTCTCTGGACTAACAACTTTTGATTAATTTTATCACTGTATCACTGATCAGATCCCTGCTTTTATCTTTTCACATCCGGAGCATTGTAAATCCTGCTTTATGCAATGTCATTATAGCTTTTATGACGTCGGATTTTGAAATGTTTTCGTTTTCCCAAAGGCCGCCTTCACCTGCTTTAATTGTGACTCCCTTTTCTCTCGCGATTTTCTGCATCTCTAACTGGTGAGCCCTGTCATTGCCCGCTTTCACAGCCGTTGCAACACCTCCAGCAACTCCACCTGCTGCACCAACTGCACCCGCAATGATTGGAATCAGTGCAGCGAGAGGCAGGATTCCACCTGTCTTTTCATCTGTAATGCTGTGATTACAATCTTTACAATGGATTTGCTGCTGTAACGGATCGACTTTCACTTTCATACCCTTAATAGTTACAAAACCTGGTTGTTTAGAGTCGATGATTTTGCTAATTTTATTAACTGTTCTGGGTTGGATCATTTTTTGTACATCTTTATTTTTTAATTTATTTCTGTGTCACTTGGAATGACGAGAAGTTCTGCTCTGGCAAATGATCTTGTAGGGGATTTAGGATTAAAGGCTTGAGACAGAAAATAGTAGTCACCAGTTGCTGTTGTAAAGTGCCTGTCTATTTTATGTACATCTAAACTGAAATAGGGGTCAGTTGCTCGTCTCTTTGTGTCCTTTTCTAATTCTCCCGGCAGGTAAAGGAATCGAACAAACTCAGAATTTGTGAGAATTTCCGGAGAATAAACCCCTGGGAGCTTTGGATAATTTTTTTGTTGTGGATTGGGCGATTTAAGCTGAACTTTGTCTTGTTGAATTGCAATGGAGGGTTTTAGGCCTGTCATGCGAGAAACTTCATTGTTAAGCTGACTGATTACTACTGGGAGTCTGTCTGTCCATTTCGTGTAGTATTGTCCGCTCTTCAGTTTGAGCTCCTCTGCTGTCTGCTTAGTAAATAGTCGCTTGGCTAAAGTTAGATTAAATCTTTCTACGAAGGCTTGATCTCTGTGAAGCTCGGTTCTACCGTAACGAATTTTTGTATTGTTCTTCTCCATTAGAGTTTTAACTCGACCCATGAATTCTTTACCTGGATCCGTCATGAGGAGGTCTGGGTAGGTTAAGGGTGAATTTTCGTATATGTCTTGCAGAGCGTCTGCTACAGCTTGAGACTGTTTTGTTTTAAGCGGCCTTGCTTCTTTATAACGCGAAGCTACATCAATGACAGTGAGAGCGTACTTACACCCAGAATCGTTTGGGAGAAACAGAAGATCAGCTTGGTGCGCCTCGTTAGGTTTATAGATGTTGAAGTGGGGTCTTGTAAATTTAACAGGTGGGAAATAGACTTGATAAACAGCCTGTTTAGACAGCCATTTTTCTACGACTTGTTTTGGTTCTTTACTGAGTTCTGTTAATTTGGAGACGGCATTTTTACCAACAAAATAACCATTGTCACGGTAATAGATTGCTTGTAATTTTTTCTCAGTCATTATTTTTTAATTTAATTTTTAATAAAAAATAAATTAAAATGCCCGACATTCACGGAATAATTGAAAAGCTTCCGAAGCCAAACAGAGGGTGGACAATCCCTGGATATAAGTATTGTGGACCTTTGAACCCTCTTGAAATTCAGTTAGATTCTAACAATGTGCCTAATCCGGGTCATGAGCCTGTAAATGAGCTTGATGAGGTATGTATGGAACATGATATTAAGTATCGCGACTTCCCAAATGAAAAACACCGATGGGATAAAGAAATGTTAAGAAAACTCGATCTCATGGGACCGTCAAGCGGGTTTAGAGAAAGCATTGCGCGCAAATTAGTAAAGACTGTCATATCTGGTAAAGCAAAGCTAGGGCTGGGGGTTGGCGCTTGTGCGGCGGGGAGTGGGGTAGGGTTTATACTACACGCGCCAAATATAGAACTAGGAAGACTACTGAAAGGGCTTGGGCTAGAGAAGGCGTTTCTTCCTTAACTGAACAGCTCCGTATATTTATTGAGGCGCTTATTGGTCTGGATATATGCACGGTACGCTGTACGCTCTAAAATTGAACAAGCTGGGGAATTCCGTACTCGTTTTATACTGGCTTTCACATTTTTCCATAAATATGGAACTTTCACATTTTTCTATAAATATGGAACTCAAACTGTTGTTGAGCTCAAACTACTCGTGAGCAATCCCTCGATCTCTGGATAGCATGTTTGCAAATCGATTCTCTCGTTCGAATGTTCGCCAACCATTCGCGCAGCTTTCCAATCACGTTGGAATGTAGCGTTGTCACGCTTTGTTCGTTCTTCCCCGTCCTCATCCTTCGTCTTGGCGCTTGCTTTACTGTTGACTGATTCTAGCAGTCTATAAAACATTGCTCTGTCATCGCGTTCAAGCGAGTTTAGAACAAGAGTTAGAGATGACTCGTCTTTTTTCGCAATCTTGGCGATGCTTGCCTTGATTTTCTTGATTTCTTCCTCAGTTGAACGGGTCGACATTCTTACTATTGACTTTCAGTTGAAAATGATTTGTGCGGGAGCAAGTCAGGAAAATGAGCAAGTCAGGAAAATATTTGGGCAGGAACTGGGGGGCAAGGGCAGGGAGGTAGTTCCTCTTTTCCATGGGAAATCCCATGGAAAAGAGGCAGGGAAAGAGACGGAAAAAATCGGGAGCTTGGTGTACGCTGCGCGTGAAAGCTGTGTGGACCACGTAGACTATGCACGCGAGTGGTCAGGGGGAAAGGGAGAGAGCTTTTCTACTTCTCTTTCCCTAAAGCCCGAGACAGCTGTCTCGGCTCACATTACTCGCCCTTTCCTTATGCTGTACTCTCTTCCCTAGGAGGTGACTGACCAAAAGTGGCGACCAAATCGTTTGCAGTTTTGGTCGCTACTATGAGTTTTGGTCGCTACTTTTAATCGTTACTTTTCCGAGGCAAATTACAGTTGCTTAATAATTTCTGCAAAGTTATAGTAGCTGTCGTAATCTTTAATAGTTACCCCATGCAAATAATACCAGTGAATCTTAACCGCTTGATTAAGATTCGGGATGGTTGGTTCAATGTTAGGCCAGAATTTTTTCATATATTCTTTGCATTCCTTCTTGCATTGGTACTTAGATTTGTAATTGGGATGTGGCTTAACATAGTAAGATCCTGGAGAGACAGTTGGAAGCATTTTTATTGAAAATTTATAATTTTTTTTCGGGGTGAGTACCCTGAGTTGATGCTTAAATGTCTTTAGGTTGCTAGAATGAGGCTTAGGTTCAGTGTCTCCGGATGAAAGCTGGAGGTGCATTGAACTCGCCAGGATAAACAAAATTATGGATTATGGATTATTATTTTTTTTTGCATGTTACGAGGTTTTTGTGGCTGACCCAGGTTTTTTCCTCTGTCCCAGAGGACCCATTGGGGAAAAGATACGAATCTATGGGGACATATTAAATTTAGGCTAGTGAATGGGATCTGGTGACTTTTAATCAAAAAGGGGAGGTACCATTTTTTTTGCTGAAGTGCCTGGGGATATTTAATTTAGTGTTTGAGAAGGGTGTTTGAGCATGTTACGAGTTTTTATGACTGTCCCAGGTTTTTTTTCCCTGTCCCAGATGACCCATTGGGGAAAAAGGTACGGATCTGTGGGGACATTAAATTTAGGCTAGTGAATGGGATCTGGTGACTTTTGGTCAAAAAGGGGAGGTACCCTATTTTTTGCTGAAGTGCTTGGGGATATTTAATTTAGTTATAGGCGCATATAGAAAAGGGCGATTCTTACTGTCCTGAAAGCCCCGTCTTGCATTCTACTACTGGCTCTTCTGCTGCTTCACCTGTTACTGTCATCTGCGCGCATAATGCTGGTGGAGTAAACAAAAAAGTAAAATGCGCTTCGTAGCACAGTCACAAACGGTTAAACCAATTGCACGTTTGGTTGGTCTCCTGCCCACAAATTTCTCAGCGCCCTGTCTTTCTTTCATAAGAATAATTCAGAGAATTAGTCCGCATGAGAGGACTGACTACCCACAAGAATTTTAGACTGTTGTAAAATAAGAATGCACACGTGCAGCTCCTTTTTATAATTATGCAGTAGACTGCGTATCACAGCTTAATCATCTCAAAAAACTTAATCGACTCAGTCAGTCAGTCAGTCAGTCAGTCAGTCAGTCAGTCAGTCAGTCAGTCAGTCAGTCAGTCAGTCAGTTAGTCAGTCAGTCAGTCAGTCAGTCAGTCAGTCAGTCAGTCAGTCAGTCAGTCAGTCAGTCAGTCAGTCAGTCAGTCAGTCAGTCAGTCAGTCAGTCAGTCAGTCAGTCAGTCAGTCAGTCAGTCAGTCAGTCAGTCAGTCAGTCAGTCAGTCAGTCAGTCAGTCAGTAGATTTTTTTATTCGGAGACGTATACTCAAGGCACGATTACCGTAGTGCACAAATAGGGAACAACATTCGCAGAAGAAATTCTTTTCTTACTCGAATTTTGAAAATCGATGCAATTTTTTGGACATCTGTAATTACATGTATATCTGCTCGCCGAAAATCCGCCTACTTGCTCAGCCCTTCTGCCGCTGAGACACTAGCTGCCGTCAAAGCTCCAGCCACACGCTATCGATGGAAACCTGGCACGGTAATGGCCCGTGAAGTCCTGCTTTCACACTGATTTGGATTTTGTGCCGTAAGATTATAGAGGATGGGGATCAGAACAATGTCCAGCTGGTAAAATACCATTTTATTGAAATAATAATTTTTGACAAATGTTTTACAAGGGAAATAACTTTAAGATCAATATTAAGGACATGTACAGTATGGTCAGGCGCGGCAGAAGTGAATAACTATTGGAGGGGCACAGTGCAAAGTTGGGGTTTGGGGTTAGGAAAACAGGCTGGGCTAGAACTTGTCTGTGTTTAGGCACATGTGAGGTTTGGCTTGATTGCGCAAACTTAGTTAATTGTACTTTAGCTGAAAAGTTGTTGACGATGAATCTGATGGTCTTGAAACGCCGGGCCTGGGTCGTGCGATCTTTTTACTTCTCCTGTTGCTCGCTTTCCTTCTTCAAATGACAAACGTCCTCCACTTTTTATTATAGTGTTTCTGATATGTTGCTATCTTCCGGTTTACTATACACGCTCGAACATGTACCTTGGCGGGCCGAAGGCATGTACATTATAAAAGATTGGCTGGCTGATTTAACCCGAGTTAGAGCTCGAATTGAGACTTTCATTTTATGTGACGAATTTCGCAGAATTCGAATTCGCCACGCCTCAGATAAAAAAATTCGGTGCTGCGCCGCGCTGTGGCCGCAATTAGGTGCCGCACGCCGCGCCGCGCCACCCAGAATCGCAAAAATTTCATGCTGCGCTGCAAAAAGCCAAAATTCGGAAATTACTCATTAACTCGTACTCGACAACTCGTTTTAGGCCCTTCTTATTAGTTTAATATTGTTCGTCATGCTTGTATTTGTACAGTTTGACCATACCCGTGATAAGTTTTAGGTAACGCGGCTTAAGATTTAAATTTCTCTTTTGTTATTCTTAAATCTTTTCTTTTTTCAGTTTTTGTACTTAAAAGTATAGTATATAAGAGAAGCAATAAATAAAAATATCGTTTTACTTCCCTGTGTTTTACGTATCCATCAGTTCTTAGAAATATTTAAACGCTATTTCACAATGTAATATACATGTAAATTGTCTTGTGCCACACTTTTGGGACACATTTTTACACTCTGGTGCCGCGCGTACATAAAGTCCAATAGGGAAGATTTACTTAAATTTGAAAGAAAAAAGTTAGGAAATTTATTTTTCTAAGTTCAAAATTTTGTATCATTTTTTGTAATTAGCACCGTGAAAAATTCTGATCCTAGTCACTTCGTCAACTGCCATTTCGTCAACTGGACATTTCTTCAACCAATTCCAACATTGGTTGCTTCGTCAACTAGCCACTGGGGCTGTCTAAAACTTTAGTCACTTCGTCAACTTCCCTTAGGGGTGATTCAAACCAGTCACCTAATAAAGTCCTCGGAAAACTTCAAAATTAAAAGACACAGAAAGACTATTAAAAATGCCAAATTGGCAGTGCTTATTGGCACGGACCCGTGTGAATAGTGTCTCCCTTATTGGCACGGATCCGTGTGAATAGTGTCTCCCTTATTCCCACGGATCCGTGTGAATAGTGTCTCCCTTATTCCCACGGACCCGTGTGAATAGTGTCTCCCTTATTCCCACGGATCCGTGTGAATAGTGTCTCCCTTATTGGCACGGACGGATCCGTGTGAATAGTGTCTCCCTTATTCCCACGGATCCGTGTGAATAGTGTCTCCCTTATTGGCACGGATCCGTGTGAATAGTGTCTCCCTTATTGGCACGGACGGATCCGTGTGAATAGTGTCTCCCTTATTCCCACGGATCCGTGTGAATAGTGTCTCCCTTATTGGCACGGATCCGTGTGAATAGTGTCTGCCTTATTCCCACGGATCCGTGTGAATAGTGTCTCCCTTATTCCCACGGATCCGTGTGAATAGTGTCTCCCTTATTCCCACGGATCCGTGTGAATAGTGTCTCCCTTATTCCCACGGATCCGTGTGAATAGTGTCTCCCTTATTGGCACGGACGGATCCGTGTGAATAGTGTCTCCCTTATTGGCACGGACGGATCCGTGTGAATAGTGTCTCCCTTATTGGCACGGATCCGTGTGAATAGTGTCTCCCTTATTCCCACGGATCCGTGTGAATAGTGTCTCCCTTATTGGCACGGACGGATCCGTGTGAATAGTGTCTCCCTTATTGGCACGGACGGATCCGTGTGAATAGTGTCTCCCTTATTGGCACGGACGGATCCGTGTGAATAGTGTCTCCCTTATTGGCACGGACGGATCCGTGTGAATAGTGTCTCCCTTATTGGCACGGACGTGAATAGTGTGCCTCGCCGATGATTAATGCTGCTTACAATGAGCTTAGAGCTTAGAGACTGCTTAAACCCCATGATTCACTTGAGCAACAATAATTTGATATTTCGGCAGTCGCTATAGTTGAGTCCAGTTACGTTAGCTAGTTTGTTTATACATGTATGCGAGGAGAAGACTAATACTCCCCGTGTGTAAATAAATTCATCCTCACAAAAAATTTAACTGCTTGCGACGGCTTAAAGAGAGAGTACTTTGTAGCTACAGATTTATAGTCATTGGATCTTTTCACGACAAATGGTTCTAGAACCAGAATGATTCCGATTTGAGAACCAGAATTGGTAGGAGAATGAACAGCCAAGGACGACTTAAAGAATTAGGTATTATGACGAAGTTGTCTATTCACTTTTTTAATCGTAATATTTTCGCAAAATCGGTATCGAACATAACATTAGAATTGTTCCAACTTCCGATTGACTGTTCTTACTAATAAGTGTAATTTCGTTTACCTGCTATCTTTTTTTCGTTAACTTCATACACGCACCTGTTGTTTTATCTTCGTTTTTGCTAAACGCGCCTGTTTATGTTCAATATACAGTTTATATACTGTCCAATGGCTTGCTTTCGAACCTGTTGCATTGCCTATTTAGTAAATATGTGAAATGATGCTAGCTAATAAGGAATATATTTGTCTGTTGTCTTCAGTAGGATTTCATATTGAATTGCCTTAGAAGCTTTTTTTAGCCCGTCTTTTAAAAAAAATTGCATTATGCTCGAGTGGAACGTACTGTGTTCAGTCGTCCTTGTGAACAGCTCGGAACTTTTCTAAAATGTATTTATGCATTTATCTGATATATGCCAGTTTCCAGATGGAAAAAACTTGAATCAAAAACACCTGCAACAAACAGACTTTCTAAAGTACATATCTTGTATGCTTTTTACTGCTGTTATTCAAATGGAGCAATGAATCGATAAATTTTATTGAACCAAATTCCAGAACTGGATCATGGTGCCGAAACCGATTCTGAAAACGGAACTAGCAAAATGAAAAGTTTCGAACCGATTCTGATTCTAGAATCTGGAATTGCGGTAGTATGAAAAGCCTAACTGTTTTCTTGCAAATGACGGACTTTACAAAGTAAAATAAGTGGACATTAAATTTACTTAATGTATTTTAACATAGATATTTTAGGTAGAATAAAAAAGTAAAATAATAGGTCATTGATCTTAAAACGTTAAGTTCATGTGCATTTTAAGTGCCATTTCACTCTTATTTCACCGAATTCTCCGATCTAAAAAGACGTAATGTAACAAACGAAGACGAAGGGCCTCGCAATTCGAATGTTACATACGAACCTAAGCCTTGAACCACGATCGAGGGCGAGCTCCAATCAGTTACCAAGTATATTTCAGCCAATCGGCTTGCGGTTCGATTACACAGCACATTTAATTATTATTAATTAAAACAAAAGTACATTGAGCAATAGCTGAAATAATTAATACGTAGCAAAAATAAGCTTCGAGAAATTAAGCAAGTACATTACGGTAACTCAACGCAGAAATTTGATTAGATTAGAATTGATAACTAAATTCAAAATCCGAAGAATGCAGTACCAAGGACAACTTAAGTAGGAGGACGGGACACTTCTATTTCCTGGAATATTTGAAGTCTCTTTTTCGCGAAAAAATACACTACGGAGATAGGAAAATTTTAACTTTTTTACATAAAATTGGTGATTGTGTTTGACTCGAAGCCTACCAAACGTTCTTCTTTTAATGAAAGCTTCGTGTTTACTTGCTTCATCGACTTCAATAGACATTCAGTTGTTTTTGGATTTCGTTTTTTGGATTTTATATCTTTTATATTGAAGTCCACCAGAAGTCGCAAAATAGTACTATGACAACTTTGAAGTTCACTGTCAAGTTTTGCTTTGTGTTTTTCCCTTTCCCTTTATCATTACCTTATTTAGTATATATACGTTTGGTAGGCTTCGAGTCAAACACAATCACCAATTTTATGTAAAAAAGTTAAAATTTTCCTATCTCCGTAGTGTATTTTTTCGCGAAAAAGAGACTTCAAATATTCCAGGAAATAGAAGTGTCCCGTCCTCCTACTTAAGTTGTCCTTGTGCAGTACTACAGTAGTAAATTTTCACAGCCCCAGCTCCAACTTACTACGCTTTGACTTTGTTCTAGGCTATTTTTTTATCTTCAGTAGGATTATTTAATAAGGATGAAAGATCAATGGAGGAACTAGACGAGCTAGACGAAGTAAATCAAGATATTGAAAATGAACTCGAGGTTTCTTCAGAGGCTATAACAGCAGAGACCCTATTTTTTGTTGGTAGAAAGTTTAAAACATTCGAAGAATTGCGAATTGTTGTTAAAGAGTATGAGCGGCACTTTTTTGTTCAGCTGAAGATAAAAGAATCAAGGACTATTGTAAGTGCCCAAAGGCGAAACCGTGTTCAAAAAGTGACTTTGAACCCCGAGTTAAAATACTATGAGGTTGTTTTTGAGTGCCACAATAGCGGTTCCCATGTGTCAAAGCCAACCACTGGAATGCAGTCCAAATCAAAGGTATGATATGTTGTAGTACCTAATTAAGTGAATAAAAATAAAATATTAAAGCTGTCATTGATTAATTTTTATTATTATTTATTGTATGTACTCCTATATATAATTATATATTTACTAATTATTTTATAACATTATTATTTATTAATTATTACTTTAGTATTTTATTATTATAAATAACACTGTATTTTGATATAGATAGAAAAATAAATATAATCCATTCTTTATATATGGCACCTTTTATTTGCATATATAAAGTCATTAAATTATACGAATGATGTTTTAGTTGGGTAATTTATTTTTTTATGATGAATGATAATTTAATTTGTTAATAAATGAAAATAGTACTTACTTTATTGTTTAGATTTTATAATAATTTAAGCTTAATTTAAAGTACAACATTTATTATATAGAATAATACTATTTTTGACTGCTATAATAGTGGTTCCCATGTGTCAAAGCAAGAACTACTTTAACTAGTATTTAATTATTTTTTTAGTTCTAATTCTTTTAGTGGCAGATCTAGGGGGAGGCTATTTGCAATTAGAGTTATAAAAACTGCCAACTATGATATGACAACAATGATTTATATTTTGTTAAGTATTCTTGTCCAATGTGTTATTATCTTTATTCTTTTGTGTGAAAATTTCCTTTTCATCAAGGCATCATTTCTTAATAATATTATAACAATTATCAATAGTAATATTAAAATTTAAGTAAAGTCATATTTCAATTGGAAATTTTACTTCTTTTGTAGCACTATCAAGAAAGGATGCCCAGTGCGAATTTGCATCAGTGTGTCAAGTTGCGGAAAGTACCTTCAAGTTCGAAGTACAAATTTTGAGCATAACCACCCATTGGTAAAAGTGAGTACCTTTGTCATATTAATTTTGCGCATATTGTTCTGTTATTCTTTTGTCCCCCCATTCACATTTTGAGCTGGTATAGAAGTATGCCTAACCTTTTACTTGACAGTTTACTTTAGTTTAATTTCACTCATCTGTTTTACATGTCCATATCAGGAGGCTTTTGCTCATCTGCCACGACAACGGCGACTTGATGGTCAAGAGAAACAAGAAGTGGAGAGAATGCTCAAAATGGGCTGCAACAAAAAACTCGTCCAGGCTGACCTCGTTGCCCAAGGCAAGAGGATTACCCTGCAAGATCTGCACAACCTAGCTGCAAATGCCAGACGATCTGAGTTTCAAAGTGACTGTGGTAATGTGCAAAAAGTGATGGACCTTCTTAGTCATCAGTTTGGAGCCCAAATTCAAGTATTTACTTCAGAGGATGGAAATGTGAATGTTGTCGAAGCTATTTCATATCAGACAGCCGATATGAGAAACATGTTTGATTGCTTTCCTGAAGTCATTTTCGTAGACGCAACTTAAAGTTGAATGATCTTCGCATGCCATTGTATCTTATCTTATCGTGGTAGAAGATGGTAATGGGCAAAGTGAAGTAGTTGCTCTTTGGATTGTAAGATCGGAGTGTAAGCCTACATTGGAGGCTCTGTTGAAGGCATTCAAGGCAAGAAACCCTGCTTGGATTCGCACGAAAGTTGTAGTTACGGATAAAGATTGTGTTGAGAGAGACATTTTCGGAAGTGAGATGAATGTGGAACTACAACTATGCTTATTCCACGTGGCGCAGACATTCCAGAAGGAGACTCGAAATGAAGCCAACCGCGTAAAGGAAACGTAAAGGACCACCGTCACAGCAGGAGAAATACTGCACAGCATTAAGGGTAAAAAGTTTATTATTTCATTATTTGATTCTGCATTGTGGATTACCGAGTTTCTTGGAGGTGGAAATTAAGAGAAGAACTCCTAAAGCTAACCAGAATTAGAAGTTTTAACCCCACAAAGTTCCAAACATTGACCGAAACCCTCTAATTGTTCCCCACTGAGTACGGCACCTTATAGGAATTAAGAGTTCTGTTCCATTTCGATATAATCAATGCTTTACTGTGCAACTTCACACGTAATTTACACTTTTGCAACAGGTTGCTCAAAGACTCTCCTCACTTGTGGCCGAATCTTTTGGTAACGATTTTGAGGAGCGGCTCAACATTCTGATGTCATTGGAGAACCACTGGCTCAATGGCCGGCATGTTGTTATTGACGGCTACGGCACTCAGCCTTTAGACAAAGCACCTGCAGAGCGTTCAGAAGAGACTGACATAATGGCGGAATTGCTGAGTAGCTTTGATACTCAAGTTTTTGAGGCTGCAGCCAGCGTCTCCGCATCGCAGTCGGCTGTCCCTGCATCCAGCGTCTCCGCATCGCAGTCGGCTGCCCCTGCAGCCAGCGTCTCCGCATCGCAGTCGGCTGCCCCTGCAGTCAGCGTCTCCGCATCGCAGTCGGCTGCCGCTGCAGCCAGCGTCTCCGCATCGCAGTCGGCTGCCCCTGCAGCCAGCGTCTCCGCATCGCAGTCGGCTGCCCCTGTAGCAGACGGTACCAGTATGTTTGCAAATCACGTGCTTCCGTCTCGAGCTCCGCATCGCGGGCGTCCTAAAAAGCGCTCTAAAAAGCGCAATCCGCTTGGTCTTCCGCCAGCAAAACGATCTAAATTAAAGCGTTTTGACGTCCTAGACTCTCGCAGTAAGGCGATTGGTAAGCTTAGCTTATAAATATGCAACTGATTTGAATCTGTGGCTCACAAAATTTTGAAAGCATATATGGGTCCTCACGCTTACAGTTAAACTTCTTTGATTTCAGTCGCTTTATCCTGGATTACGAGTCGTTCTAATGCCGAATGGGCGGTTAATCAAGCTGGGAAACTGGACAAATCTGACCTTCTGGACCCTCCACAACCTCTAATTCGAGATAAGAACGACTTGCTGAGGGAATTCGCATCGGCATATCTCACTCCTTCTGCGATGCAGCAAGTTTTTGCCAGTATCAGCCTTCTAAAGAAGCGCCCATGGCAGTGCAATTCGTGCAGGAAGCCTACGTCCCATTCGCCATCAGTGCAGTGCGATAGTTGTCTTGGATGGCTGCACTTTTCTTGTGAAGGTTTGGTCAGGGAGCCTGATGGTCATGCATGTTATTTTTGCCGCAAATGTTTGCGCTTACCATAGTTTGGCTTGGTTAAAACTTTACTACGAGTACAGCCTGTCTCAATAGTTTTTTTTCTATTGGTTTGTTTCTAATGCACTTCTGACTTCTAACGTTGTTTGCATCATTTTCATGTGCTGCATTAGATCGAGCAATATTTTACTCATTAATATTCTCTCAGTATGATGTCAATGCAAAACCTGGTCCCAATCCACGGACGTGGAACCCCGAAGAATCGGTGAACTTGAAGTTGCCTTCTGGCTTCTGAGACCCTTTAACTTGACCAAACCTTGGTATCTCTGAACCCTTATTTTTACCTGTGTAAATACGAAATTAGGTTTTCTCTAGGACATGATAGAGATTCCCCATTTCGCTTGAAGGTTTAGACTTGCCAGATATTTTTAAAATGATGGAAATTACTTTCAGTTCATGGATTTATCAGTATCCTACGTATACTTTGATACACCCCATTGTGTTACGGATATGGAAGGATGAGTCCCCTAAAGTTTATCAATTTATTATTATTACTTTATCAATGATTATCAATGATATCAATTTATCAATTATTAAACTGTTAAAGTCTGTTCTCTTTCTTGTTGATAAATCTGATTGCAAACTTGTTACTGTCTCATTCAATTTTATTCACCTTGGCTCAGGCACTAGCAGTTTGGTCTATGCGGTCAGGTGGGTCATTGAAGGGAATTTACAAGTCCTAAGAAGAGTATTAAGGCCGGGTAAGTTAGAGCTAGTTATTAAGTATGAAAATTTCGCAATACGGAACTCTGGACAGCAATGACACCCATGATCCCCCTTTCCTGCACGATGGAATAGAAGGACAGGTAGCATCGTGCAACGGTGCCTTGTGTAGGCATGAAGTTGGTATGGAATTGGTAGAGTGACAGAGTGTGACTGATGTTGGCATGAGGTTTGTACATGTACAGTACGTATCTACATGTGCTTGATGGGACGATAGCGTTCGTGCGACTGGATTTTGCGCGAAATGGCATTCACGCGACTACAGTATGTACGCACTTAAGAAGTCGACTTTCGCAAGCAAAAAAATGTTATATTTTTGTCTAAACTGTGGCATCCTCACGCCATTGCCACATTATCAATTTTTAGCACCTTCAGTTGCAGGAATACAATGACTATAAATCTGTAGCTACAAAGTATTCTCTCTTAAAGCCGTCGCAAACAGTTAAATTTTTTGTGAGGATGAATGAGAATAGATTTACACACGGGGAGTATTAGTCTTCTCCTCGTATACATGCATAAAATAAACAAACTAGCTAACGTAACTGGACTCAACTATAGCGACTGCCGAAATATCAAATTATTGTTGCTCAAGTGAATCAAGTGAATCATGGGGTTTAAGCAGTCTCTAAGCTCTAAGCTCATTGTAAGCAGCATTAATCATCGGCGAGGCACACTATTCACGTCCGTGCCAATAAGGGAGACACTATTCACACGGATCCGTCCGTGCCAATAAGGGAGACACTATTCACACGGATCCGTCCGTGCCAATAAGGGAGACACTATTCACACGGATCCGTGCCAATAAGGGAGACACTATTCACACGGACCCGTCCGTGCCAATAAGGGAGACACTATTCACACGGATCCGTGCCAATAAGGGAGACACTATTCACACGGATCCGTCCGTGCCAATAAGGGAGACACTATTCACACGGATCCGTCCGTGCCAATAAGGGAGACACTATTCACACGGATCCGTGGGAATAAGGGAGACACTATTCACACGGATCCGTGCCAATAAGGGAGACACTATTCACACGGATCCGTCCGTGCCAATAAGGGAGACACTATTCACACGGATCCGTGGGAATAAGGGAGACACTATTCACACGGATCCGTGGGAATAAGGAAGACACTATTCACACGGATCCGTCCGTGCCAATAAGGGAGACACTATTCACACGGATCCGTCCGTGCCAATAAGGGAGACACTATTCACACGGATCCGTCCGTGCCAATAAGGGAGACACTATTCACACGGATCCGTCCGTGCCAATAAGGGAGACACTATTCACACGGATCCGTGCCAATAAGGGAGACACTATTCACACGGATCCGTGCCAATAAGGGAGACACTATTCACACGGATCCGTGCCAATAAGGGAGACACTATTCACACGGATCCGTGCCAATAAGGGAGACACTATTCACACGGATCCGTGCCAATAAGGGAGACACTATTCACACGGATCCGTCCGTGCCAATAAGGGAGACACTATTCACACGGATCCGTGGGAATAAGGGAGACACTATTCACACGGATCCGTCCGTGCCAATAAGGGAGACACTATTCACACGGATCCGTGGGAATAAGGGAGACACTATTCACACGGGTCCGTGCCAATAAGCACTGCCTTAAAAATTATAAGACTCAAATCCGACGTCCAAGCCTAAAAAAGGGATACAGACTGAAGTGCAAAACAGATTCGAAAACATCGTATCTTGACAGTGCATTTCCTAGAAGACATCACTACGCAGACCAACATGTATATAACACCGGAAAAATAAGTCAACCACCTGCGCATGCAAATTCATCTACGGTATAAAATCTGTGAATTATATACAGCAAAAATTTATTTTTTTATAAGCACTTTAAAAAACCCATGCATAGTTGACTAAATAGCATAGAACTTATGTTACTTTGTCATTCAACCTTTGATATTTAGCCTTTTAAAATCTGGTCACTACGTCAACTTCAAATCGGGGCACCCCTTTAAGGTGGTCCGTGACGAATTTTAACTTATTAGCATTGCATAATTGTATTGTATATTGTTATCGAGTTAAGGGGCGGCACGACAAGACGAGAAAAGAGCGAGCGACAAAAACAGGTAAAGCGCAAGGGAGGGCAAAAATAGCGCGATATTAAATAACTCATCTTACAGACGCACTTAGGGGGTAGGTTTTGCAAAACGCCCTAAGGGCCAGCCAATCAGAGGCGAGAAGCGAGCGCACGGAATCGGACGATAATAATGCTTGTTATTTGCACTACAGGGTGCAAACTGAAATAGAATGGAGATACTTTGATGACTAAACAGCAAAAAAAATATAAAAATATTAACAAATATATGTAATGACATAAAGTACTTAAGATTCACAAAGGAAGATATATTATAAGTCACAGCCACACACTGTGTTTCTTAAAGCGCAGTGAAAAGTAAAAAATACATTATTCCGAGAAACTCGCTATCACAGGTTGTTGACCTGTTGACGGCAGTTGACGAAGTGCCCAGCACCCAAAAATTCAGATAGCCCCATGAGGCCCGCATACGCATATCATCTTGTAGATAAATTAGTTGTACAACTTTTGTATTTAAACATTTTGCTATAGAAGTAAGAAGATAAGATGCACCCTGGAATGAAGTTGGCTGAAATAATAATCAGTCATTTCATCTAATTCTTTTCTGTTGATTGATGCATTGCATGTATCCATAGATCAGGCAGTTAAATAGTTTTTCTTTTTTGAATTCCAAAAACGTGAGAAAAAATGTCTCTGGCAATGGCTCTGGCAGTGCTAGCTTGGCCTCTGTTATGTTCTGTTCTGTTATGTTGCATACTTTTATTATAAAAAGTTGTCATCATTCTAGAAAACTCCCCAAATTGCTAAATTAAACTTGCTCCTATGTGATGGGAACAAGTCCCTTATTATATTCTATTGCTTGGCAAGAAAAAGTACCAGGCTTCATTAGAAGTCACTTTTGGGTCTTTTTCTTGCTTCTAAGCTGGGTTTATTTTTTGTGCTATAGGGATGCTATAGCATCTTGACTTTGAAAATTGCATCCTGAAATTTGATATAGGATGCAATTTCGCATCCAGGGTGGTGTTTCTCGAAACTCACGTAAGTTCTATGGTAAGTTAGATCGTAAGAAATAACTTTACGTGTAGCGTAAGTTCAGTCGTAAGACGCTTTCTCAAAACTCACTTAGACTTTGCGTGACTGTTCGTAAGTCGTATGTGAGCCGAAAAGTTGCATGTCTATGGTCATAAATCTGTAAATATCTCTTTTGCGCGTATATGGTGGTACCGTGGTGCCTATGAGTATGGCCTCACTTATTGAAATTGGTTGAGTAATAAAAAAGTTATGATAGATTTTGTGTACAAAAAATTGCGTTTTTTAGATAGGAAAAATACACTACATGTTGTTGCCATTTTTTGTGCTAAGATGACATTTTTTTACTTTTCTAGTCATATCTTCCATGCTGTTCAACATAGATTAGTGCCTAAGTGCGTCTTACGTCTGGTGCCGAGCAGTCGCAAGTTTACGATCAATCGTAAATTAGACCATAGACTTAATCACGTTTCGAGAAACTGCCTTTTGCGCAAAATTACGAGCTCGTAAAGTTGCGATCAATCTTACGCAAAGCCAACTTGCGAGCCCTTCGAGCAACACATAAGTGCAGCTTACCAAACTTACGTCTATGGTCTATCGTAAGTTGCTTTCGAGAAACACCCCCCAGATTTTGGCATAACTATGGTTTTGTTCGTTAAATTATTTCTTGTTTCAAATTTTTAAAATGTGACAAGAGATTATAACAAACCATAGTTCAGAAAAGATTACCCACCACCAAAAAAGTTTAAATTAGAGATTGAAGTCACAAGAAGGGTAATTAGATGGGATAATAATGTGACACCCGGTAGAAAAAGTTTAGGTTAGTGATGAGTTTCATGCCGTACCTGTACCTAAATGTGCTTAAAGTACATCCCGGTTATTCACTGCCAAATTCTGCCTGGATTATTTTTAAACACATTCTGTGGATATAGACACTGGGTCTATTTGCCTTGCAATGTGCCCACTTTCCCTTGATCATATTTGTATACAGCCCAACCATCCATGATAATTCCTGTTCCGGGAAGCACATAAATTTGGATCACAGGCAGTAGTGTTGCAGCTTGTCAATCTTTGACGCCTACCATCATGCACTATTGAGTGCTGCGCTCCACCATTCCGGAACAAATGGAACGCGCTGAAACAAATTTGAAACAAGAAATAATTTAACAAACGAAACCATAGTTATGGTTTTTTTAATTCTTCACAATAAAAGACCTCTTAAATAAGACTTAAAAAATTGTATCCTAAAAGTAAGAACATGATTCAATTTTGCATCCTGTGCCCAGCAAAAAATAAACCCAGCTTCTAAGATTTCTAAATAAGGTTTAAATATGGCTACAGAAAATTGCTTTAAGTATTCTTTATGAAATTTCTTGCTTATGAAATTTCTAGGTTTTGAGAAAGGATACTAAAGGCTCATTCAATATAATTACAGTAGTAACTATGATGAGCAAAAGACAAAAGCTAGTATATTTGAATGAATTAACAGTTGGCATTGAATATATAAATTCTAACATCAATAATAAGTTGTAGTTGCACTATTGATTTAGTTAGTGCACCATATACATAATTGTATAGTATGGGTTGAGATAAAAATAACATTCTTTCTGTTTATACTAAAAATCTATGTGATAACTAAAAAATAGAAAATAAAGCATAATGATTTTGGATAGCTAGCATAGTTTATTAATTAACTTATTTCTTAAAAGATTAGAACTTTTTGCAAAAAATACAAGGCCATATAATAATAATAATAATAATAATATAATAAGGCCATATAGAAATAATAAATAACAGTTACTAGTATAGCAAATATATAATATTATAATAACTATTATAGTTATTTTGTTTATATATACCAATATAATATTACTTTATATTCTAAATAATAATATTCTATATTGTATGATTTTTTACAAAATGTAAGTAGTTGAGTATAAATGCAAGTGCACTTGTAGACAAGAAAACCAGAACAACTCATTTGCCTCTGGAATTGTTCCAAGATCCTACATATACAATTGTTCAAGAAGATTTTTATAAGACTAGGTTCTTTGCAAAAATGGCTCAATAGTAAAAGTATTTATACATTGACACTTAGATTTGTACTTAAAATGCATACCTTAATAAATACTCAGATCACAAACTTTAGACCATGTAGAGTATAGGTATAAATAGAATAAAAGGCTATGACCATCTGATCCACAAAACACCTTTCAGACTAGAGATCAGTGCTTGCTTGCTGCATAGCACTATATTAGAATGCTACAAGCTTGTAGAATTCATGTTAGAAGTATATACTAGGAGTTAATATTATAGAAAAAGTATAGTAGGAATAATATCAGTAGAAATACTATTTGCAATAGAGTTAATACTATTTATAACTACATGGATAGGATTTATAGATGAAATATCTAGCTAGTGATGGCCAGTGCTAATATTTTTTACATTATGAAATTCTAGCTTATGAAATTTCTAGCTAATGAAAAAGCTAAAGCAGTTATTTGTTTTGATTTTTCTAGTTTATGAAATTTGGGTTTGTGAGAGTGCTTTCTATGCTTTCTATGCTTTGAAATTTCTAGCTTGTAAAAAAGCCCCCAAAGTTTATCTAACTTCACTTTCCTATTATGTTTTTATCTTTTTGACAAAACTGCCATCTGCACATCATTGCCTTGCCCTGTCATTCCAGTCATTATTCCTATGGACTTTTCTGTTGTCCTTATTGTAGATAAGATTCATAGATAAGTGCTGTTCTATAGTCAGGCCTATAGTAAAAAATTCCCTACCTGGAAATTAAAAGCTCACGTTCTCTAGCGCTCTATAGCCTCCCTTATTACTTAGTGAATTGGTGGACGAGAAGATCGAAAGTAAGCCACGCTAAATGAACTTTCCTCAGCTGCTTCAGCCCAAATCACTGGAATGTTTGGCCGACCCAGCAGCCACAGCATGTCCGGCCAGTCCAGCCCCTCTAATTCCAACTCTGCCTGGGCGGATGGCCGACCGGACACGATTTTCTTCGAAAGCGCGCCCGGCCCAGCACCTGTTTCCATGGCAACCTACGAGCAGACTGGCGACCTGACAGAGGGCTCCGGGCACCAGAGACCGCTGGTGGCGGTGCGCATTGTTCCTGACTTGGAGTCGCGCCGAGCCGAAGACTTTGTCAGGCGCGCCAAGCGCTACGCCAAAGAGCAGAGCGTCAAGTTCATCATGCATCAGATGCAGGAGAAGCACCACCGAGCTGTAAGTCTTGAGTTCGAATTCGGTGTTTGCAGCTACCTCCATTGATTTGTGATGATCGCCCTGGCTTTGCAGCAAGTTCAGCAGGTAAAGCGAGCCCAGGCCCTGCTACTGCTGAGCCGCATCTACGTGGGCAGCATCGCCGCTGACGTCACAGAACAGATGCTGACGGCCGCCTTCCAGACCTACGGCACGGTAAAGGCCTGCAACATGGGCTTCGACAACATCACCCGCAAGCATAAGGGCTACGCGTTTGTGGAGTTCGACCTGGCTGAGGCTGCCACGCTGGCTATTGACGGGATGAACGGGTACACCATCGGTGAGTAAAACAGGCGCAGCTAGTGTGCCACTCCCTTGCATCGGCATCGGCAAAAAATATTTATTTGCTACTTCCACAGGCGGCCGAAACTTGAAGGTGAGCCGGCCGTCCAACATCTCCAATCCGAGCCCCGTTATCGACGAGCTGGTGCGGGAGGGGTCGCTCTACAGCCGGGTGTACGTGGCTAATGTGCACCCGCAGCTCACCGAGTTCGAGCTGCGCTCAGTGTTCGAGGCGTTCGGCTCGCTGGTCAGCTGCCGGCTGGAGCCGGACCCCACCGCGGCCGGGGTGCACCGCGGCTTCGGCTTCATCGAGTACTCCACCCCGGAGGCCGCCATTGAAGCCATTAGCGCGATGCACAATTTCGACCTTGGCGGACAGCTACTCAAGGTTGGCAGGTGAGTGGCTCCGAGTCTGGGATAAAAAATCACCCATTTCATCGTCCTGTCATGCATGAATCCGCTTTCATTTTTATCTGCAAGTGATTGCTCAGCAGATAGCTTAGACCTCGCCTACTCAATGGCAGACGTTTGGTAATACAAAGTTCACTGCTAGCTGCATGGATAGAATGCAAATATATATTTAGAAGGATTATAAATTGCGAGCGAGATGCTGCACGACAGTCTTAGCTCATATAAGGAAAATATGGTATGAGACAGCTCACTGAAGGGAAGGAGTAAGAGGCAGTCATGACTCATAAGATAAAAGTAAAAATGTATGGTTTGGGATAGATTTCAGAAGCCAGCGTAGCCAAGTCTTTCTTCTAATTTGCTGGTAAAAAATAACCTTACGACCGTACGAGCTATAATCGCCCACTATATTGTTGCTTCCCCCACTGCTTCAGAGCCATAACCCCGCCGGCTGTTCCTGTCTCGGCGCCGCCTTCCGCTCTGCCAGCCGCGGCTGCCGTTGCGGCGGCCAACATCACAGCTCAGCTCATGGCTCAGCGGGCCGTGGGTCCAGCTGAGCTCAGTTCATCAGCGACATCGGTGTCGCAGCAGCAGCAGCAGCAGACTCAGCAGCAGCAGGCAGACCCACCGCAGCTGTCGCAGACTGCTGCAACATCCACTGTCCCGCCTCCACCAGTGGCGGCTGCGATGGCAGCGGCGGCAGCAGCTGGCATGACGGAACGGCAACAGCAGCAGCTGATGGAAGATGACGCCATGCTGGGCCAGCAGCCGGAGAGTGTAGAGCACGAGAATGACTTCATCCGCGGTCAGGAGGCACGGCGGCTGGTCATGCGGAAGCTGATGATGCGGGCGGCACCGCCCAAGGTGCTTCTGCTCCGCAACATGGTCACTCCGCAGGATCTCGACGAAGAGCTGGAGTCCGAGGTGTCCGCAGAGTGTGCCAAGTTCGGCAACGTCAGCCGGGTGGTCATCTTAGAGCAGGCTGACTCTGTGCGCGTCTTTGTCGAGTTTGAGGAGTCGTCCGGAGCCGAGGCCGCCTGCCGCGCCATGGCCGGCCGATTCTTTGGCGGCCGGGAAGTCCGGGCGGACTTGTATGAGCAGGAGCTGTGGGAGGCCGGCGACCTCACCCAATGAGTGTCCCTGCATCTGTCTGTTAGCGCTTAAATATGTTTGCAATTAAACTTGTTGCCTCCTAGTGCCCAGACAGCCTCTCAATAAAATTCAAGGTCGCCCAAACCGAAGCTTACCGGTCCACTGTAACTGTTGGCCATTGCTGTCAAATTTTCGCTGGGATGAGCTGGGGATGCGTGCGCTGATGGTGAAATTACCCAACGTTTTCATTGACATCCCGCTGTGTACAGTGTTATTGTGATTCGTCACTAGTGCAGTCTGTTGGCATGTTTTAATAGCTAAAATACATGGCGTTTGCAAATTTTGCTTTGCTCCGCTCCTGCACTGCGACAAGGCAGCTTCATTTAACGGGTTCGGCATCGGCCTTGGGTGTTCGCTACTTTTTGAGTACATTTCCGCTATTCTGGACGCCAGCTAGTTTGTCATAAGCTGGGACCACTTGCTCCAATCAGCCATTAGGAGTTTGAGTATGGGCTATGAAGCTTCATCCCAGTCAGTTGGATATATTGGATAAAGGGCCTGTATGGTGCGTTACATGGCTCCTAGCGCAATTGAAAGCCCTTTCTTTGTTGTTTCCTGCTAGCTTTATCCACTCCTTTGGCCAGCATTATTTGGGTTCAGCAATCCAGTCTCGCAGCTCGCAGAGACTGAGCCAAGGAATCCTATTGGCTCGCTGCGCTCCCCACAAACAAATGGTGAAACAATAGGATTCCCTGACTGAGCGCCTACAACCAGGGACAGTCAAATGAACTCACAGACCCTCCTGAGTCCTGACCCTCGTAAAATCCTTATAGCTTCCTGACCCCACGAAGTCGCAGTGCATTTACATCCCTCTTGCACATCTCTCTTGCACATGCCAGCTAAGTTAAATTGCAACGTAAGAAGTGCACAAAATTGATTTCATGGTGATCACTACAGTATTCATACTGGTAAGTAAGCACTTGCATTTCAACCATGCATGATTAATTGTTACATCGACTAACGTGTAAAATACAGGTGTAGGTAAGGGTGGGCTTTGAAGCAGATATTTCGTCATGCAATTATTACGCTCGTATCAAGATTTAAATTTTCGTTCCCGTATGCACGCGAAGTAATGTCCCAAGACATACCAGCTTGGGTTGGAATCGCGATCTGGAAGAGCAGAGACCCCGCACTTCGGTACTGCTGCTTGCCAACCCCTAGTCGCACAGGATGGAGGCCGTCATCCAGGGTCGCACGGACACGCAAGCCCCCCAAGCGACTATATCTAGCACTGCACCCCAAAAAACGAAGACAGAATAACTTCCAGGCAGCTGTAATTAAGAAAGAACGACTCCTTGCTGTAGGTTTCCCTCGTTCCCCAGTCCCCCATAAACTACCTGTAAAAACAAATCGTTGTTTACGACATACGGATGAGCTCTATGTACATGTAAATGTGAGCGGGCTCCCAGCTCGACGCTGCGCATCTGCCATTGGTTTTCGTTCCTGGCGCGGATCCATGGGGGGGAGCAATGGGGCCATGGCCCCCCCTCAGCAGTGGCGAAAAAATCTTGGAGTGGGTGGGCATAGGGCCTACCAAGTATTTAGCCTCGCGAACAAGTTATTTTTCGAGTTGACCAAACCAAATGCATATTATTTTTTGCTAGATAACGACATAAAAATTTTCCTATTCGCAGAATCACAAGAGCCCAAACTGAGTATTTCAAGGCCACAGCTAGTGTGCTCGCTATTATTTATTTGGTCCCTTGGTCAAGTGCAAGGCCTCTGCAGAGGTTCGGCCCTAGGCCCAGGCTTGTTACTCAGTACAACAACTGGACTGGAAGGGGTTAGATGGGGCTAGGGATGAGGGAGACAAACAGGATTTAGTATTTTTATTGTACACAAAAATGATCTAAAGTGAAAGGGAGTTTTCACAACACCAAAATCTCACAATGCTGGAACCACTTTTTTCATAACACCTAAACTTCACAACACCATGTTGTGAAAGAAAGTGCTTTTCGGCGTTGTGAAATGTTGGTGTTGTGATAGCGAACCCAGTGAAATTTACTCGTGGCTAACTAAACTTGAAGAAACCTCTTTTCACTCTTTTACTTCAAAATTTTGTTTCATACTCTCATATATTGGGGCGAAGGCGACGCCGCTTTGGCTTCGGCGGCGGTCAAGGCGGTCGCGTGGCAGTCAACAATTTTGTGTCAATATTTATAAAAATTAATTAGTTACTTTATACTCTGGTTTTCTGGCTTAACAAATAAAGGAAAAGGGCAGCCTCGGCAGCTGTGGCGTGGATTATTTGCCTGCCGTGCTGGTTTTGCCGAATTTAAACTTCGGGTCGAAAAACTGGCCGTGCGGCGCCAACCCCAAGGCCTTTCCTACCCACTTATTGTTGCTCTTCCGCTCCGAGTAAGGCATTGAGAGCTTATAATAATAGTAAGCTGCGCTTGATTGATGCCGCAGTGTGTAGCAGACAATGCGCACTGCTCAGCTGCCTGCCAAGCGTTGCTAATGGAGTCTGGGTAAGGCGTAGAAAAGAGGCAGTGCGGGCACATAAACGCCTGAGAGAAGACGGGCCAGTGGAGGGCCGGAGAGCTGCGTAGAGCAAGCGGCCACAAGCTAGAATGAGCAAAGAAAAGGACTCTGTTCGGCAGCTGGTGAAGCGGCGGCAGGTGAATTGCTTGCACCTTCGCGAGCTTCACTCGGCTGTCAACGAGCTGCAACTTTTGGAGTTCCGCAGAGAAATAACCACCAGCTTCGCTGACTTATGTGGAGTCCTGTGTCCTCTTTTTGAGGACACGCGACCGCTTCGACCGCCGCCACCACCGCCGCCGAAGCCAAAGCGGCGTCGCCTTCGCCCCGACTCCGTTTCTACAACCGCCTGCCTCTGCTGATGTGGCTGCAGCCGTGGCGGCAAAGCAGCGACTGCCAGCACTTAGACGAGTGGCGCCAGGCTTCGACATGGCTGGCTGCGACTGTCTAGGCAAAGCTGAGCGCGACCTGATGGAACTGAAAATGGCGGACAGTGAGACTGCGGGCTTGGCAGCGTCGGTCACAAAACAGTCGCGCCATAGCCGCCGTAGCCGCCGCGTTGGTGATGGAGGCAGCCTCAGTGAAGCGGCTTGGGGATGGCGGCCTCAGCTGCCTGACTTCTCTATCGGCTTGATGAAAGCAGGAGGTGCAGCCTCAGCAGCCGCTGCAGCAGCGAGCTCTGAGCCAGCGACTGTCGCCGGAATCGGGCTTCGTTTCCGCCCGCCAGCTGCTCTGTCAGAGCCGTTCGAAAACACCAAAACGGGGAATTCGTGGTTGAGGCAACGGCGACCAACTGCTCAGACGCAGCCTTCGTGGGATCCCCATCCTGTGACTAGTGGTCTCAGGCGAGCCCGAACTCTCATGAACTGAAAATCGATAGCTTTACGTCTTATGCTCTCTTTATCTGATCTGCCATTTTTGCCTACGAAGTCTTGACACAGTTGCGCCTACAATTTTTTTCTGTCCCACGAGCTCGTGGAGACAATTTTGCTTTTCTGCATTATGGATAGAAAGCTAAAGAAGAAAGAATTATTTTCCTTCATCTCTGCATGCCACAGTTTGTCATAGTGAGTCTTTGACACATGATCACTTAAATAACACTCATGCGTCAATGAATAGATAGAGCACCGTGGTTTAGGCGTTGCAAACCACGCTTCTACCACGTTATAATCTAACAGTCAGCACTGGATAGGATTTTATTATTTGACGTTAAGCATGAGTGTTACATGTATATATTATTAATAATACTTCTGTTTACACTCTAAATTTCTGACACTTTCAAATGCTCGATCTTGTTTTTCGTTTGCTTCGTTTGGATTAGTTTTATTGCATTACTCAGTGGGTCGGCAACCTTTTTTACCCCGAGGGCCGGATATAGGCCAAAAACATGGCTCCGGGCGGGCCAGTGTGGTAATTAAAATATTAAGTAACCTTAGATTTACAGGGAAGAAAAGAGATGAGAAGAGCGAAAGGGAGATGCAAGGAAAGAATAAGAGGGGAGGTAGGAGGAAAGAAAGGGAGAGCAAAGACGAGAGAGAAAAGAGAGGAGACGGAGAGCAGAGACGAGAGAGAAAAGAGAGGAGACGGAGAGCAGAGGGAGAGGGAGAGGAGTGGGGGAGCAGGGGAGCGAGAGGAGAGTATAGAGAGGTGAGGAGAGTATAGAGAGTAGTGGGAGAGGAGAGAGAGAGGAGACAGGAGAGAAGTGAGAAGAGAGGCAACAATGTGAATTGTTTCTTTTGTGAACATTTCAGACTATATTATCTTGAGCAGGCCGGATTGCAATCGTAAAATTTCAAAGGGTCTGAGGGCCAGATGGAGAGCCCTCGCGGGCCGCATCAGGCCCGCCGGTCGGATTTTCCAGTGAGAATTACTCTGTGAGAAAAAATTTACTGACGAACTGAGATATAACATGAATTGACTAAGTTAATGCCCCAATTACGAGTATTAAGTTTCTACTCACAAGCCGAATTTTTAGGCAAAAGACTATGGGCAGCAGTTGCCTCGAGTGTAGCATTCTGCCACTTAAGATTAAGTCACACTGACTGCAAAATGCTATCATATCAACGGTAGTGCAACGCAACGGCACCGTTACTTGTTAAATTAGTCATCAAAGAGAAGCAAAAAGTATTATTTTAATCATATAAGTCATTAAAGCAGAGTAGTTTACTTATCTTTGCTTAAAAATAATCTAACAGCACTAAATAATATTTTAATTTTAACAAAGTTGTTCTTTTGACCAATAATATGCGTCATCTTTAAGTTTAAATTCCTGAATCCGGGCTTTAAATTATCATTACTGACACTAACTACTGATTTCACCTCCCCGATTTCACCTCCCAAAATTTATGAAAAAAATTCTGACTGAAAAAATATAAATTAATTTGCGCATGTCAAAACACTTCTGCGCATAAAATTACAACCTTGCGCGTGCTGTATTAAGAGAGAAAAAAGTTTTTCTATTGTTATAAGGAGGTGAAAGAAGGGTGTTCTAAATAGCACCGCTCCATAGCTTGTGCAGTGAATGTCTTGCTGTTATTTCAACTTTCCAAACATTGCGCAACAATGCGCACATATCACACTTGATTAATATGCTTTGCAGTGTCTGAAAATGTCAAGTGAATTTTTCCTATTAAAACAAATCTAGCGCATATTTAAATTCCATGAGCATGAGTCTTGAACTCGCATAATAATTATCGTCCCGCGTTGAGAGTCGCTGTTACCTTAGCCTCGAGATTCGAGAAGAAGCACTGAATGTTTGTTGTGGGTTTCGTAACGATAGTTCTATAAATAACTTTTCTAGAACTTTCTATCATTTGTTATAGGCACTGTTGTTTCTAGAATCGTCTCTGCGTTCCCCCCCCATTGACTATTTATGAACATTCTAGAAAGTTCTCCCCCACGCGCTTCCGACTATAAATAGGGACCCCTACCCGGTGTCCTCACTCAAGAACTTTTGCATCATTTAACCTAGCAAATATATGCTATTCCCGGCTGCTGCCGAGTACCTCCACCAACGCAACTACGAGCTTCGCTCTCTACAACCAACACAAAAGTTGGTATCTCTGTGCTATTTGCTTTAAGGAATACAACAATGTTAGTCTTTTAATGCCTCTATATGTTTGAGATTTGAGAAAAACATAGTAAAAAGTTAACGCAAAGATAGAATTAGTCATTCAGTTACTTTAATAATTGAATAATTAGGCATAGCTTAATGCTATTTTCTATATTACAATGTTAAAATATTGTATATAGCAACATGAGTCTGACATCATTTATTTTTATTGCATACCATCTTTATTTTTATTTAAAACTAATAATAGTAAACTAGCTAGCTAGTTAGATTGTAGGTAAAATATTTAAATGCCCTAGTAAATTGAAAAAATGACTGTCAAAGTACTAGTTTTAATGAATTTAAAATGCCATTTGAAAACATTACCTTTTTGAGTTTAAGTATTTTTTTAAAATAAAAATATTTTTTCTTAAACACTAAGTTTTAAATTTTAGCTTAGGTAAAGTATACTAGACTTATATATTAATTTTTCCAGACATAAGGCAGGTCAGTTCATTAAAAAATTGTTTGCCTATGTAGTGTAAATATAGGTAGTTAAAGGCTAAAGCAAATCTAGTTAAGAGTTCAAATAAAAAGGCTATTTTTTCTATTCTAGAATATAGATATAAATATATGTTTTTGGAACCAAAACCATCAGTTTTTAAGTTTGGTTTAGTTTAAAATAGTTTATTCTATATGGTTTTAGAATACAGAAACAAAAAGTTCTTTATTACAAATAATGATTTAATTACAATATTTACCAATTTATTAAAAAAAACACCATATGGAGCCAGATAATACCATATGGTGCCAGATCTTACCATATGGTGCCAGATCTTACCATATGGTGCCAGATAATACCATATGGTACCAGATAATACCATATGGTGCCAGATAATACCATATGGTACCAGATAATACCATATGGTGCCAGATAATACCATATGGTGCCAGATAATACCATATGGTGCCAGATAATACCATATGGTGCCAGATAATACCATATGGTGCCAGATCTTACCATACGGTGCCAGAAAATACCATATGGTGCCAGATAATACCATATGGTACCAGATAATAGCATATAGTGCCAGATAATACCATATGGTGCCAGATAATACCATATGGTGCCAGATAATACCATATGGTGCCAGATCATACCATATAGTGTCAGATAATACCATATTGTGCCAGATAATACCATATGGTGCCAAATAATACCATTTGGTACCAGATAATACCATATGGTACCAGATAATACTATATGGTGCCAGATAATACCATATGGTGTCAGGTAATACCATTTGGTGCCAGAGAACACCATATGGTGCCAGATAATACCATATGGTGCCAGATAATACTATAGGGTGCCAGATTTTATCATGCGGTGATTGATCTTAGTGATTGGGGGATTTCTTAGTGCTCCAGAGGGAATTTTTAACTGCTTGTGGATTTCTGACTGCTCGATTGGTATTTTCTGTCTTCTGATGGGCATTTTCTAACTGCTCGGGGAGCTTATCAGTCTGCTAAGGGGAATGTCAAACTGTTTTGGGGATTCTAATACGCGGAAGCATTTTACGCTTTTTGGGAGACTATAATTTTGCTGCAGAGATTTTCTAGCTGCTTGGGAGATTTCTCTTAAGTACAGGAGTGATTTAAAATATCTGTCTGCGCCCCCGGGGCAACGAAGAGCTAGTACTCACTAAAATCCATAAAAACTCCCTTGTCGTCTCCAGCTGGCAGCCGCCCGCGCCACCCTCCGAAAGGTGCAGCTTCGTCGCTTCTTCGCCATCTGGTCGAGCCGGGCTGACGAGCTGGTGCTGATGCGGCTGAAGCTCTGCCACGCCCACTCGGATCGGCGCCAACTGACCGGCGTTTTCAACAACTGGCGCCGATATCTAGCTGAACGGCGCCGGCGCGCGCCGATTTCGAACTGGCCGAGCAGCATCGGCGCCAGGCGCTACGTCGGCGTGCTTTTCTAGCCTGACTCGACGTCTTCTACATCTTCGACGACTTAGCTCATGTACAATGCCATCCTCACTTTCTGACTCATTGAAAACGGCAACGGAACATGGGAAGAATTAACTCTTTTATTTACACTCGAGCCCCCTGTAACTGCATGCGATAACCTGTCTGATTGCAGTTCCTGTCTTCGCACCAAATTATTCTGGTTATGGTATACAAATATAATTTGCAATGCTAATTCAGTTCATGTGCACTGAGGTTTTTAATACCCAAACTGCCATTCATATTTGAATCGTGAACTTGTAATATCTTGTATAACATATAGTCAGGCGTAACTATTGACACTTTTTTCTTTAAGGGACTATTTTGCGTATCGTTTTTAACAAAGCCATCCAGACTTGCGTAAGTACGAGCTGCGAAAGTACGAAGTACGAAAAATTCCTTTCAGTGCCTTGCAAAAATGAACACAAATGTACTCGCAGCTCACTTTTTTACTATATGTGAGAAATCCCTTGTCAAGAAAGTAAACACGTCAAATCGATTACACGTACGGATATAATGAATATATTAGATTAGTGTGTACATGTAATCGCCAATGATACATTGTTTCATGCATAGTATAGGTAGGACTTCTTATAGAAATTGAAATAGAACTCAAACCGCAGAAAGTTTTGGCATACTGGTCGCAATCGTAAATGCCATCTAGAAAAACTGAAAAATCCTTTGTAGTGCTGTTTAGAAAAATCTACCTTAAAATATTGTCGCGATTTCAGAGTGCAGCGTCCTTCCAATTAAGAAGTCCTTGATATTTTAATAATGTATATTCGTTTTACAGCTGTACGCGCCACGCAAAAATATCTAACGAAATGTACCACCTATTGTTTTTCTAAACTATAATTATTGACAATGTGGTCAAAATAATTTTTTTAAATCAAGCCTCGCTCACCGAGCAGCTTATTTTCTGGCCTCGATGGGATTTCAAAGGTTAAAAGCGTTCGTATGAATGAATACATGTACAGGATGGGCATGCTGCAAAAAGTAAGAGCAGTGTTACTAAGGGCGTATTATAGAGTTTTTGTACTAAAAAATTGAGTTGCTCAGATTTAAACTAAACCGTTTTTAATATTCGTGTTCTTTGGCACTATTTTTCCTATACGAGTAATGCAAGCATTGACAACTGTTGTCAGCGCCGCGAAAAGCCAATACGTAGATGTATGAATTGAGCATAAATTTAAAGTGTCAACAATTCAGCAATCACTTAACAATAAGGAGATAATTAAATAGTTCCACGAGTATGTTAAACGGGGATGTTTATTTGCTGAAACCTTGAGTTCAAAAAATGCACAATGAAGTTGCTCGCTTGTTCTCCATTCTCTATTTTGCCTCATATGCATAATTCATGCCAAGCTGTTTTGAGGCTCTACCTAAAATATATTTACAACTGATCGCATTATGACGCCGATGATCACGCGTTCGCTTGCAGAGTGATCTATTTTAAACGGACTGAAATTTTGGTTTCTACTTTCTAGTAGACATAGGCATGGCAGTTTAATATAACAATACAACTATAGAGCTTCAAAGTTATTGCATCTAAACGTGCGTTAATAATCGTAGCAAAATAGTTATTAGTCGATTAGTCGACGTTTACGTAGTCTACTCGGTTCTAAGTTTTGCAGGTTTCGAAACTGTTCTCTAATTGCACGCTTCCTTCGTGGCCTTAAATTCAAATCCTGGCCCAGTTGCTGCTCCACGTCTCTGGACTGACGTTCTTTGTCCTCTTCCCACTGACGCTCCTCCTCTTCCCGCTGACGCTCCTCCTCTTCAAGCTGACGCTCCTCCTCTTCATGCTGACGCTCCTCCTCTTCATGGTGACGCTCCTCTTCACGCTGACGTGATAATTCATTTAAAGCACCAGCAACAGCAGCCGAAGTCAGCTTGATAACATTAATTGGAACAATCTCCACCAGACGACGGACTTGATTAAGCAGGTTTAATCCAGCCGATTCCAAATCACTGACGACTGGGCCGTCCCGTTGAGTTGCCAGCTGTAGAAATGACTTTCTTGGATGTTGCAAAACTTTGTTAAGCCATTGGCGTCCACTTATGTGATGAGAATCAAGGATAAAATTTCCGTGTACTCCATGCAGAAATCCAAATTTTTTTAACTTCCAAATTTAGCTGGACAAGGCCGATCTTTCCTGTTCCTAACCGACGGTAGCCATCCCTAGAACGAATCGAAACCACTTTTAGTTGTAGGGCGCATTTGCACAAATACTGGCAGGCTTCAACGAGAGATAATCTCTCAGGAACCATTAGGATAACAGCGATTGGAGCAGTCGGACACTCCACGGAAACTGCAGCAGGCAAGCGCCCGTCTGACTGCGAAGCCAGAAAGCTCAGCTGAAAAGAAAGGAAAATTAGTACTCTTAAATGAGGAGTATACAATAGATGTGGCACTTAAATTTTGTAAAAAATATACAGACAAAGTATCCATGGTATTATCTGGCACCATATGGTATTTTCTGGCACCATATGGTATTTTCTGGCACCATATGGTATTATCTGGCACCATATGGTAAGATCTGGCACCGTATGGTATTATCTGGCTCCATACGGTATTATCTGGCACCATATGGTATTATCTGGCACCATATGGTATTATCTGGTACCATATGGTATTATCTAACACCATATGGTATTATCTGGCACCATATGGTAAGATCTGGCACCATATGGTATTATCTGGCTCCATATGGTGTTTTTTTTTAATAAATTGGTAAATATTGTAATTAAATCATTATTTGTAATAAAGAACTTTTTGTTTCTGTATTCTAAAACCATATACTCATAGAATAAACTATTTTAAACTAAACCAAACTTAAAAACTGATGGTTTTGGTTCCAAAAACATATATTTATATCTATATTCTAGAATAGAAAAAATAGCCTTTTTATTTGAACTCTTAACTAGATTTGCTTTAGCCTTTAACTACCTATATTTACACTACATAGGCAAACAATTTTTTAATGAACTGACCTGCCTTATGTCTGGAAAAATTAATATATAAGTCTAGTATACTTTACCTAAGCTAAAATTTAAAACTTAGTGTTTAAGAAAAAATATTTTTATTTTAAAAAAATACTTAAACTCAAAAAGGTAATGTTTTCAAATGGCATTTTAAATTAATTAAAACTAGTACTTTGACAGTCATTTTTTCAATTTACTAGGGCATTTAAATATTTTACCTACAATCTAACTAGCTAGCTAGTTTACTATTATTAGTTTTAAATAAAAATAAAGATGGTATGCAATAAAAATAAATGATGTCAGACTCATGTTGCTATATACAATATTTTAACATTGTAATATAGAAAATAGCATTAAGCTATGCCTAATTATTCAATTATTAAAGTAACTGAATGACTAATTCTATCTTTGCGTTAACTTTTTACTATGTTTTTCTCAAATCTCAAACATATAGAGGCATTAAAAGACTAACATTGTTGTATTCCTTAAAGCAAATAGCACAGAGATACCAACTTTTGTGTTGGTTGTAGAGAGCGAAGCTCGTAGTTGCGTTGGTGGAGGTACTCGGCAGCAGCCGGGAATAGCATATATTTGCTAGGTTAAATGATGCAAAAGTTCTTGAGTGTGGACACCGGGTAGGGGTCCCTATTTATAGTCGGAAGCGCGTGGGGGAGAACTTTCTAGAATGTTCATAAATAGTCAATGGGGGGGGGGGGGAACGCAGAGACGATTCTAGAAACAACAGTGCCTATAACAAATGATAGAAAGTTCTAGAAAAGTTATTTATAGAACTATCGTTACGAAACCCACAACAAACATTCAGTGCTTCTTCTCGAATCTCGAGGCTAAGGTAACAGCGACTCTCAACGCGGGACGATAATTATTATGCGAGTTCAAGACTCATGCTCATGGAATTTAAATATGCGCTAGATTTGTTTTAATAGGAAAAATTCACTTGACATTTTCAGACACTGCAAAGCATATTAATCAAGTAGCAATGTTTGGAAAGTTGAAATAACAGCAAGACATTCACTGCGCAAGCTATGGAGCGGTGCTATTTAGAACACCCTTCTTTCACCTCCTTATAACAATAGAAAAACTTTTTTTCTCTCTTAATACAGCACGCGCAAGGTTGTAATTTTATGCGCAGAAGTGTTTTGACATGCGCAAATTAATTTATATTTTTTCAGTCAGAATTTTTTTCATAAATTTTGGGAGGTGAAATCGGGGAGGTGAAATCAGTAGTTAGTATTACAGACATACGAGCGTATGACATATTTTGATGACCGATCCACTCCTTAAGTCGCTTAGAAACATTATTTGTAGAACATACTGCTACCTAATTTTCACATCTGAAACAAAAATTTGAGTTGAAAAAACAACTAAATTATCGACCTCTGTCACCTCTGCACAACTCGAAATTATTCAGTTAATTACAAATTGCTGCTGGTGATTTTAGATTGAGAATCCAACAAGGCCTAGTTCGCTTTTTTATTCCAAAATTGATTGCAATTAACTCATTTTCTTAGTCTAAGAATGCATAGTTTCTGCTTTGGGCTGACGTTGAAGGTGGCATTTATAGGATTAGTTTCTTTTTCATATGCAAAGTCTCCAGCTCATCTGTCTCTCCTAAAGGACATTGATGAATTTAATGTTTTGGTTACATATTATTCTACACAGTAAGTAAAGTATACAAGCGTTTTATTATAAAATTGAAGATTTTTGACAGCAACTGTGTCTATAATATAAAAACTTATAGGCAAAGTGGCTAGGTTTCTGATGTTGACTAGGACCATACTTTTAACATGGCTATTGTGTCTCTAATATTTGAGCTTAAAGACATGGTAGCATGTCTCTAAAATAGAAAACCCCCACACTAGAGACACCATAGGCATAACAATGGGAGCCTGCATGACAGCCATGTCTATAAGTAATCCATTCTACTTATTGTTTTTTGACTAGGTGCAACTTTTATTTTTTATGCATACTTTTCATAGCAATATTTTTGATAGATAGCCTTTAATGTAATTTTTTAAATTATATATTTTTTGTTAATAGCTATATATTGCTACTCTGTTATATATTGTTTCTAATTAGCTAAATTGTCTGTAATACATTTTTATTTACTTTTATATTATCTATATCATAAGCTTTAAAAATATAATCTAAACAAAATAAATAATATATTAAATGATAAAATGCAACTATTTCTATAGGTAGCTTCTATAATATAGTCATGTATAGCTAGGTACAACCTTGGGAATCACCTGGCTATTTCCATTGGCAATATATATTTAGGGTACTATTGGTTCAATGCTGTCATATGATGACCATTTCATCCAATTTTATCCAATTACTGATATATGTAACTATTAGAAATAGCCAGGTGAAGGGTGATTCCAAAAGCTGCATATGTGTGAATATAGTAATAGATTTTATTTTTGCTTTTTGAAAGGAAAAACTTCAGGGTTTTCATTTAGTAATGCCCAATTCATTTTATCAAAGTAAAATGTCTTATGACTTGAATATATAATATTATCTTTGAATTATCACTTTTTCTAAGTAAATTAGGGAATGGTATTTAATTTTTATATTAAAGTTTCCAAGTTAAAATAAGCAAAGGGGAAGTTACAAATCCATGCACAATCATAGATAGGTCAGACAGGGATACCCACATTCACCATTTCTATTCTCATTGTATATAGATCACTACTTAAACTAAATCACTCTTTTGACAGCAGCAGCTATATTAACAGGGAGATAATAAATAGTCTTTTTTATTGTGACAACATAGTCTTATTTTGGGAGGACTTACTGCAACTGCAACAAGGAATAGATAAAGTGAATACCAACAACCTGACTATTAATGTCCACAAAATGAAACTTATAAGCTGTAATGTTCAAGCACCAGGAAAATAACAAAAATTGATATTTGAAAGAATGTCCATAGAAAGTGTTCAGTCATGGAAATGTTGTTTTTCATATAAACAGGTAAGGGAATGTGGACACTCATGCAGTAGAAACAAGCAAAAAATGTTTCCATCCAATCATTCTCCTGAAAAACTCAGGTCTCACAGAAGAAAATATAATATAGCCACTTAGTGCAAGTGCTGATAGCAATGGTTGATTGTATTTTGTTGAATGTATGATTGTATTAAAAAATGTATTTTTTTAATCCATAGCCTGGGGGCATTTATCCCCTGAAATTTTAGCTCATGGGATTGCAGTCTTTTTAAACACAAACTTTAAGACCTGCAAAGCCATGCTATATTGGACCCATTGACTGACAATATAGGCACCAGATCTGAGCTTGGCACACTCCCATTGCTTTATAATCTAGAAATGGAGCATTAAGTATTGGAATTGTATTTCAAATAGGCAAAACTCCATAATTTCCAACATTCTAAGGGATCCCACTTACAAAAAAGTAGGAAATGCCTCTAAGATTAACACAGATATTGTGAAAGAATTCAAAGCTCAAAACTTGCCACGACAATCCACAAGCATAAAAATATTTGAAAACCTGTTCTTGGAATATTGGAAGCACCATGTCAAAAATTCACCCAAAACCAAGCCACTTTTACTATATGTACAAAACATTTCCTAAAGTAGAAAAGTACCCCTTGGAAATGCAAGAACTAGCTTTGAGGCAAACACTTGCAAAGTTCCACATTGGAGATCAAAATTTGGCAGTAGAAATACTCTAGTAGAAATAGCTTACTGCAATAGAAAATGCCAGCTAATCAGGTGTAGAAAACAAATCATATCTTCTTTTTAAATGCACTTGAGAATGTTACAAGCAAAGAAGGATGGAATTTGTTTTTGAAATATCAAAACAGTTAAAAAATGAAATTCTTTCCATTTTAGATAAATCATATTATATTATGATACAGGAAAGTATGTTAGCAGTTTACATATCCACTATAATAGCATTGCAAAAAAGATCACTGCTGCTGCATTGGAAAAACTATTAACTTACACTTAAAGTTATAATATTTATATTGTATTTAATCTTCTATCTATATACTAATTGTGAACTGTTTCTGTCTGTCTGTCTGTCTGTGTGATAGATTATTAAAAAAATGGCTCAACCGTTTTTGATCAAATTTACACAAAAAATTGCAAATTTTCCAGGTTTGGTACACAACTTTTTGCATTAAATAATTCAAATGTTAAGGGGATTAAATATTCGAAAAAAGGCTTTTCCTATGCTTTAAATGCAAGGCCAATAAAGGTAAAAAAAATATCTCAAAAGCCAGAGGGAAGATTTTCCATAGACAATAAGATCAATTGTGCCTTAGCGTGTAACAAAAATTCTGCCCCAAAGTACAAAAGAAACATGCTATGTAATTTTGTCAGCAAATTTATGATACAATCCTCGTATTAAATCTGAGTTTAGAAAAACTGGCTTAATAATTGGCCAATTTCACCATGGTTTTCAGGCTAATCAGTCCTTTTTGACTAGATTATGCATCACTATTCAAGGCTTGTATCATTTTTTAGGCTTATGCATCATGATTCTAAGCTATGGTGTTATTTTGATATATGGCTAAGCATCATAATGTAATGATGCTTACATTAATGCTGCTTACATCGTGGGTAATCTAAAGGCTCCACTCCATGGATATGCTACGTGCTAAGCGGCAATTCTGAATATTCGGGGGAAATGCTACATGGTAGGTTATTTTGAAAGCTCGGGCAAATAAAACATGCTGGGGGTAATTCTGAATGCTCGAGGGAATTGCGCCATATTGTGAAAATTCTGAATGCCCCAGGGAAAATGCTGCATGCTCAGTGGAAGCCAACTTTGTAGGTTTGCTTGGGGAAGACGCTAAATGCTCGGGGGATATGCTGCCTACTCGGGGCTAATTCTGAATGCTTGGGGGAAACGCTAGATGCTCAGTAAATGCTACATGCTCGGGGGGAGGGTAATTCCAAATATGTAGGGGAAATGCTACATGCTCGGGGGGGGGGGGGTAATCCCGAATATTTAGGGGAAATGCTACATGCTCTGGGGGGGTAATTCCGAATATTTAGGGGAAATGCTACATGCTCGGGGGGGGTAATTCCGAATATTTAGGGGAAATGCTACATCCTCGGGGCAAACAATTGAACATTCTTAATATTTGTGCGCCCCCCAAGGGGGGCAACGTTGCTAGTATTAGCTTATTCTAATAACCTTTTTAATGACAGGTGCCCATTTAGTCGACAGTTTCTAAAGCTATGGAATAATATGAATCTCCAAAGTCTACCAACTGTAGGTGGTGGCTTCGTGACTCATTTGGTAAGTAGATTTTTTATAAAATCATTTTGTAGAATGAAAATTAGTAATCTAGTACTTTGTTTTTAGATTGATTGCAAGGAAGAAACAGAATTGTGCATTGAGCAGAAAGTAAAGTATTACCCTAGGTAAGTTTGAGCACATATAAATCATTAAATTTAAATTGTTTTTATTATTATTGTTAATTAATTTTTAAGCTACTTTGCTAAAGTAACAAAGTATGTACAATTTTTGACATTGCCTTTGCTTCTTTTTAGCTTACTTTGTCACAGGTTAGATTGTAAAGTTGCTTAGTTTGAAATTTTTGGCCCCTATAGAAAGGATTGATCGGAGGAGTTTTAGCCTAGTGGCTAGGGCGCCTGTATTATAACTGAAAGGTCGTGGGTTCGAGCCCGGGCCTTAGGAGACAATTTGCGCCCTTGAGCAAGGCACTTAATTCCGCATTGCTTCAGTCCACCCAGCTGAGCTGATTTAGGGTGGGTGTTGCGACCGCTCCAGCCTGTCGGGCTGAACAGCTGCACACAGCCCTCGGATGCGCCGCGCAAAAAGCTGCGGCTGTGCCGTGGGCTGTACATCTGGTCGAAAGGTCGGGTGTCTAAAATTATTTTTATCATTTATTTATTAATTATTTAAAAGCATGCACAAGCAGCATAGCCCCATGCACGAGCCACCTGCTCTCCCTGATCCACAGCATCAGGTGTCAGCATAGCCCCATGCACGAGCCACCTGCACTCCCAGATCCATAGCATCAGGTGTCAGCATAGCCCCATGCACGAGCCACCTGCACTCCCAGATCCATAGCATCAGGTGTCAGCATAGCCCCATGCACGAGCCACCTGCACTCCCTGATCCACAGCATCAGGTGTCAGCATAGCCCCATGCACGAGCCACCTGCACTCCCTAATCCACAGCATCCGGTTTCACCAGCCGGGCTCACGCCAGCCACTCGTTTACCGAGGCCGCCGAACGACTAGCGCCCTGCTGAGCTTCCTGGGCAAGGCCATGCTTGGCTCAACCGTGGACACGACTGAAGCCAAGGCCAATAGCATCAACTACGACGCCGTCTCCTCGCCGCCTGCAGTAGTGGATGGCGGTGTTATCGACCTGACGGACGCGAACTTCGACTCCGTGACCGCCGGCGGGCCAGTGTTTGTGAAGTTTTATACTGACTGGTGCCCGCACTGCCAGCTGCTGAAGCCGCTGTTTCCCCAGCTAGCTACGGCGGCCAAGCAGCTAGGCGTGGCGCTTGGCCAGGTGAACTGCGAGACTCAGACGGACACTTGCAGCAAGCATGCGGTGCCGCACTACCCCTACATGGCGCTGTACGCCCACGGCAGGCGGCTGGCCGTGCACGAGACTGAAAACTCGGTCGAAGAGTGGGTGCAGTTCCTGAAGCTGAAGCTGAGCCAGCTACTGGCTGATAGGGCAGCCGCAGCCTCCGAAGGCGTTCTGCATAGCTGGTACTCGGTAAGGAACGGATGTCTCTGTGATGTAGGATCTCTCGGTTTCCTCGCACTGTTTTCTGTGCCAGAGACAAAAGTTTCCTACTCGAAAGTCGAAAGTTAAATTTGTGTGTGGAAGAGAATTTTCCTGAGCATAAATTTCCCTTGCAGATCGTCAGACCAGTGCATCTAACTTCAAGCTCTTTCGACGAAACGGCAAAGTCCACCGAATTTCTGTTCGTCAAATTTTATGCTCCTTGGTGAGTTGGACTTGGCATCTGCCACGAAAATGGTCAGGGATATAGCCACACAGATGGAGCATTTGCCTCTGGTTACAGATGGTTAGGGACTGTTGTTTTCTTTCAGAGCGATCGGAAGTTGTGTCTCATGAGAGAGACTAGCGGCGAGTCTTTTAGTGTCAGCTACATACTAGTAGGTTTTATCAAAGCATTGTATTTTTTGTGATGAGGTTCACGTTAGGTAATGTGCGTCTGCCTGAAAAAATGTACTTCTGTCGATTGTACATTGCTCATAATGTCTATGAAACAGAGAATTACTGGCTATATGTATATGTGCTGACAAATCCCTATTGCTTGATCTGAGTTTCTTCGCTTGCTCTCAATTCAGCTATCCAAGCGAGAGATTAGCGTGTCCTACGTCTTACAAAAAATTACATTGATCTGCTTAGTGATGTAACGGTGGTCTGGGCGAGGTCCAGGGCGCCGAATTCCCCGCACTTTCCCCAGGGGTAGCTGCTAGCGCGTCGAGGTGGGATAGAGATTTTCCTCTTCCCGCCCTTCCATCTAAGCACTTCTACTCCCATCTGCCACATCTCCGTCTTCCCCTAGCCTTGGGATTCGCCTTCTGGAGCCCATTTTACCCTCTTTTCCCCTTCCTTCTCACCCGCTTTACGCCTCTTTTGTCCCTGCGCACGCCCCCTACTGATAGCATAATGCGTCTTTAAGGTCATTATAGTCTGCTCAAACTCTTTCTACCCCCTAAATTCTGCTACCTACACTGTTCGGGAGCTAGGCTAGTTTACGTGCGTATATTCTCTGCAATGTGTAGTGTTCTCTGCAAATGTACTTTGGAAATGAAAAGACCGGTGGCCAGTCAAATTATTTGGAGCTGAGACTCAAGCGAAATGAAACGTCAACAGGGCTAGCCTGCCCTCGCACTTATATTTATTTAAAAAATTATAAATATTTATTTGCATTCAGCCAGTCGGAACAAATCAAAATAGGTGGGTGGAAACGGCCAGGGCTAGAGCAGCGCACAGAACGAACGGAATAGTAGGAGTGTGAGATGCTTAACGTACATTAATTCACGCAGTGCAGAGAAATCAATACGCACGTAAACTAGCCTATGACATGCAGTACAGTATTTTCTGCAAGTTTTACTAACTTTCTCGGCAGTTCTGCCCCTGCTTGGTGCCAAGTCTACTTACACCCCGTTTAGCCCCCAACCCCATTTCTCATCTCGACCACCCACAGCTTCAATTGTTCTGTTTCCCCAAAATGTTTGCCTTTCTATTGTCCCCCATTTTCGTTTGTCTTTCTAATGTTTGCTTTTCCATTGTTTTTGGCTTGATGCTATTGTTCTTTAACTCCTCCCTAGCGATTGCTCCTCATTATCACCTAATTCCCAGTGTCCCACCCCTTTCCAGATTGCGTCATCTCATAATGTTCTCATGCAGTGGCGGCCATTTTTAATGTTCTCATTTCAGCGTCATCAGCCGGCGGCCAATCGGAGTGAGGGAGCCATGGCCACGTGAGATGAGATGGCGCCTAGATGGACAGTCGCCGCCATCTCAGCTCTGGCCCCGCTCTCTCTCTTCCGTGCCAGCCGCCCGCAAGTTCCCGCGCTTATTTTATTGTTAACCAGCCTATTACGTATTTTGGGATCTTCGCCTATTTTTGCCTAGTGCTTTGTGATTTGAGAATTAAGCCTATTTATAAGTATTTTATCATTCGGCGTTATCAATATAATTCTGCTGTATATTTGGTTTAGCTTTGTGCTAACTCTGTTCATTTTCCCAATCCCAATAATCATAGCCTGTTCCCGAAGTCTCTCCCTTTCCGCGCAGCGTCCAAGGATCCCCTGCACAGAATTCCTTTAGCGTTTGACCTGGTGATTTCCGATATTTGCCCGTGCAGTGCCCCAAAATCGGCTACGTTAGCTAGCTAGCTCACCGTTAGCTAAAGCTCCCGATCTTATACCGGGCGGAGCTCTGGCTTCGTTAAACCTGGAAGGTCATCAGGTGCGCCAGGTCATACAGATTAGTGACAGCCTCGGGGCTTATGTCATGACCCCCAAGACCAGTCAAAAGCACCTTAGCTGGAATAGAACAGACGTATGACCTTGCCCTTAGGCCAGAAATATTGATTTCATTCCTCAGTGCGAGTTCGCACGGGGCTGAAGGCCCATGAGCGTTAGTTCGAAGTCATAGGCGGCTCATAGTGATTTCCCGATGGTCATAGGTGATTTCCCGATGGTCATAGGTGATTTCCCGATGGTCATAGGTGATTTCCCGATGGTCATAGGTGATTTCCCGATGGTCATAGGTGATTTCTCGATGGTCATAGGTAATTTCCCGGTTGTCATCGTCTCTCTCTTCCCCATAGGCTGAGACTGCGCAGAGGAAAAACATCATTAGCAATAAAAATGGAGCTGCGGTGTCTCGCTATGGGCTGTGGTCTATCTTGTCAGTATTATATGGCTAGTAGTCTGGAGGTCTTGCGTTTCTCAGGCTTATGTGGTCTGTTCCTTCAAATCCCCTCGCGCCCAAGGTGCTCGCACTGCCAGCGGCTGGCGCCGGTGTGGGAGCAGCTTGCGCACGAGCTGGCGCAAGAATTCCCAGTGCGGCAGCAGCTGCTACTGGGCCGGGTTGACTGCACCCAGGAGGCGGGCCTGTGCCACCTGCAGGGGGTGCGCGCCTACCCCAGCCTGCTACTATACCGGCAGGGCCATCTGGTGGACAGCTTCCGCGGCCTGCGCGACCTTGCGGCGATGACCGACTTCGTTAGGACGGCCATTGGATTGCACGACAAGGAGACGCGGAGTGAGCTTTGAGGCTTTGGCGCTTTAATCCTGATCACCTGATCTCAACTCGCATATAAATAAATGTTTTTGTTGTAGACAAACTGCCTTTTCCTTAGCGCTTCATTAGCGGTATGAAAAAGTTTGGCCTCAGATTTTTGCCTTGAAAAACCTAGCGGCTTGGCTGGTACTTTTTGGCGCCTCTAAGTGGTACTGTACTGTTTTACTAGTACTGCTTTTCGCCTCTACTTTTCGTCCTCACTCCGATTTTGTGAGCGAACAGCCGTTTGCATTCTGTTTGGCTGTTTCCTGCTGTTTTCCATTCCCATCAATGCCTGTCATTTATCAATTGCCGCTTTTCAGGGTGTGTGGCTTGTAAAATATATATTTGGGACGACTGAATAAGTGCGCATGACATGAATGCACCAGTGTATTTTAGGTGTCTGTCTTTACGGGCATGTCTTGAGTCCGGCAGCTTGCTTGCGCGCTTTTCAATGCGCGGTAATTTCATTGAACCAAAAAATCTAAATGCGCGCTTATTTAGCCTTTCCATATATTTGACTTGGCGCCTTACTCGTTTTTGGTCTAAGCCTGTCATTCAGCCCAACGTTCTAGGCCTACTGAACTCAAGTATGTTGTGCGAGTCTTTATTGTCTCTAGTCTAGTCTTCCCCATCCTTTTTTGTGCGATTAACAGCTTTCGTTTGATTCACTATTGTGCCAAAGCAGCCTGTCTGGCTGCCAGCCCTTTCTGTTCTTTATCACTGAAATACACCGAAATCCGTTTGTGTTTTGTTCTTTAAACCATCATAAAAATGAATGCAATTTATCGATGCCTTTTTTATGCATTGAATAATCTGAGTGCCGAGTAGGCTGGGCTCCGGGCTAGAACTGGAAAGGGGACAGCCAATAAGAGAGCAGAAAAGTAGGAATCGTAAGCTGCGTATTTCAAAATTATATGTTCTGTAAACGAGCGCATGCATCTCCTTCACTGCACGAGCCTACCCAGGTTGGAACAAAATTCGCAACATACAGCGGCCTAGCCTTTCTTTGCGTTCGGTTTAGTGAGTACATGTGTATAGCCGTTGGACGCAATGTTGGAGTTGAGTATTTGACAGGTTTGATTCATTCTGATCATGTTTGAATCAGTACGAGTCGTAGAAAAATCAGCTAGCCTGGGCGAGCTTCTCACTCAAAAAGACATAAAAATTTAGCTAATAAATATTTTTCTTCCCGACCCAAATCCTGTCCAGAGCTGTCGACAAAATGCGAATTTTTTTGCCACGGCAGCTCCTCAGAAAAGTAAATAGCCTGTGCAGCAAATTCAGCAAAAATTTCCACAGCGATTTTCAAGCGCCTTGAAAACCTTGCAAGCGGCAGATGCGATCAACCATGTGCCCCGAATCAGCAACCATCACCGCCAATTATCCCCATAATCACATGAAAATTGTTTAAATTACTCTGGCCAGGCTGCAGGTGTCTTTCCTAAATCACCCATTTCTCTGTGTGTTTACAAATTCTCCCTGTTTTTAATCTGCGTTCGAATCGAAAAGAAGGATTTTTAGCGTGAATTTTTCCCCAATTTCAGGCAGGGCTCAAGTTCCGGGACCCGAAGATTAGTGGGGCTGCCCGTGACGGCAACGCCGCCAATTTTCTGCCTAGATTGGCGTCCATGGGCGATACCGATTAGCCTCTGCTTTGTCTTTGCCTCCCTTTGTAGCGCCTGACCCTGTCTATAAAATCCCATCCAGATCGGCTCCCTGAAATGCGGCTCAAAATCTTGACTTCTTTACCTGCAAGAAGACACAAGCAGTAAGAGTGTAGCTCACAGCCCCCGGGCCCGAGACAGAGCTTCTTTAGAAACTGGTAAGCCTTCGTGTGCGCTCGTTAATTTCTATGGCAATCCTGTCGAAAACATCGTGACGCCCGCTGGTTCAGTAGATTAGGGGCTATCTAGCAGTAGCGCTGACAAGTTGCGGGTTCTGCTTTACCAGGGTTGCGTTGGCTTTACAGTGAGTCTCGCACTCAATCTCACTGTCTTTAGTGATTGATATGATCTTCGCCAAAAGCACTGGCGCCAACTCATGGCATTCGGCTTGAGCATAGAGCGATGGCTGCGAATATAGCCAGCTTTACCTGACAAGGAGAAATTCTCACAGGAAGCACCCATCATTCTTTGGAGAAATCCCCCTAGCAGCTAAAACTTACCTTTGCGAAACTTCTAACCTTCAGTGCAATCTTGCAGTCGGCGAGCAAAGCGTCGAAGCACAAGAGTTCTCAAATCTACTTCAGTCAGCTGGGAAAAAGGTAATGTAGCCTTATGAAACCCTTTTCTCTTGAAAATTTTCGTTAAATGTCATCTTAAAATCTCTTATACTCGTAATGTTGTTAAGTGGATCTGCTGCCGGAAGGAAAAATGGCTTGCCCTTAGCTTGTCGTTTCTCTATTGCATCCCAATTTCCGCTCGCCCACCAGCACGCAGTACACAAAAGCAAACTACCTTTAGATACGTAAATTCATCCCAGCTGCATGAGCGCTTCTATTTAAACTGCACAAAAAATTCTGGGCAAATTGCATGCACCCGTAATCTCTATTGAAATTGCATTTCACCGGGTTGCATGTCCTAACTAGCTGAGCAATCCTAAACAGATACGGTTGGAGCCAAATTAGCTGTCCCAACGAACTTGACAGCCTCAGCTCACCTGGGTAGTGCCAGGAGTTGAGCCCCTTAGAGGCTCGGTGCCAGTTGCGAGGAAAGCTGTCAGGCAATCCCATCTCAGTTGCAGATGCACCGGTTCGCGATGGCTGTGTCGTCAATGCAGCAAGTCTCCGCTACCGCAACAGCCTTCGCGTGGCCTGGATTGTCCCGCGTAGCCGCTGTCAGCGTTAGTAGCAGCGGCCGGAGAATCAGCGTTGGCAGCTTCGCAGGGCCGCATCCGTCGATGTTCATGGGACCTCATCAGCAAAGCCAGCTTCCGGTTCATCATCACCACCACAGCGCTAAACCAGCTTCGCAGCCGTTGCAGCCGCCGCTGCTTCCACATACGATTTCCGCCGTTCAGCGCCGCCGCAGAAAGCTGGCCAGAAATGGGGGCATCCCGCTGTGCGTCATCTGCCAGTCGCGCGCATCCGGCTACAACTTCGACGTGCTCAGCTGCGAGAGTTGCAAGGCTTTCTTTCGTCGCAGTGCCTGGCGACTGCAGTTCGACTCGAGGGTTAGCACTGACAGTCACTTTCGTAGGGCCCAGTTAACTTTCTATGCTTTCTGCTTCACTGGGCTGATTCCTGTCTTATCACATTGACACTCACAGGGCTGATTCCTGCCTTGACAAATTGGCACTCACAGGGCTGATTCCTGCCTTGTCACATTGACACTCACAGGGCTGATTCCTGCCTTGTCACATTGACACTCACAGGGCTGATTCCTGCCTTGTCACATTGACACTCACAGGGCTGATTCCTGCCTTGTCACATTGACACTCACAGGGCTGATTCCTGCCTTGTCACATTGACACTCACAGGGCTGATTCCTGGCTTGTCACATTGACACTCACAGGGCTGATTCCTGGCTTGTCACATTGACACTCACAGGGCTGATTCCTGGCTTGTCACATTGACACTCACAGGGCTGATTCCTGGCTTGTCACATTGACACTCACAGGGCTGATTCCTGGCTTGTCACATTGGCACTCACAGGGCTGATTCCTGGCTTGTCACATTGACACTCACAGGGCTGATTCCTGGCTTGTCACATTGACACTCACAGGGCTGATTCCTGGCTTGTCACATTGACACTCACAGGGCTGATTCCTGGCTTGTCACATTGACACTCACAGGGCTGATTCCTGGCTTGTCACATTGGCACTCAAAGGGCTGATTCCTGCCTTGTCACATTGACACTCACAGGGCTGATTCCTGCCTTGTCACATTGACACTCACAGGGCTGATTCCTGCCTTGTCACATTGACACTCACAGGGCTGATTCCTGCCTTGTCACATTGACACTCACAGGGCTGATTCCTGCCTTGTCACATTGACACTCACAGGGCTGATTCCTGGCTTGTCACATTGACACTCACAGGGCTGATTCCTGGCTTGTCACATTGACACTCACAGGGCTGATTCCTGGCTTGTCACATTGACACTCACAGGGCTGATTCCTGGCTTGTCACATTGACACTCACAGGGCTGATTCCTGGCTTGTCACATTGGCACTCACAGGGCTGATTCCTGGCTTGTCACATTGACACTCACAGGGCTGATTCCTGGCTTGTCACATTGACACTCACAGGGCTGATTCCTGGCTTGTCACATTGACACTCACAGGGCTGATTCCTGGCTTGTCACATTGACACTCACAGGGCTGATTCCTGGCTTGTCACATTGGCACTCAAAGGGCTGATTCCTGCCTTGTCACATTGACACTCACAGGGCTGATTCCTGCCTTGTCACATTGACACTCACAGGGCTGATTCCTGGCTTATCACATTGACACTCACAGGGCTGATTCCTGGCTTGTCACATTGACACTCACAGGGCTGATTCCTGCCTTGTCACATTGACACTCACAGGGCTGATTCCTGGCTTGTCACATTGACACTCACAGGGCTGATTCCTGCCTTGTCACATTGACACTCACAGGGCTGATTCCTGGCTTGTCACATTGACACTCACAGGGCTGATTCCTGGCTTGTCACATTGGCACTCACAGGGCTGATTCCTGGCTTGTCACATTGACACTCACAGGGCTGATTCCTGGCTTGTCACATTGACACTCACAGGGCTGATTCCTGCCTTGTCACATTGACACTCACAGGGCTGATTCCTGGCTTGTCACATTGACACTCACAGGGCTGATTCCTGGCTTGTCACATTGACACTCACAGGGCTGATTCCTGGCTTGTCACATTGGCACTCAAAGGGCTGATTCCTGGCTTGTCACATTGACACTCACAGGGCTGATTCCTGGCTTGTCACATTGACACTCACAGGGCTGATTCCTGGCTTGTCACATTGACACTCACAGGGCTGATTCCTGGCTTGTCACATTGGCACTCACAGGGCTGATTCCTGGCTTGTCACATTGGCACTCACAGGGCTGATTCCTGGCTTGTTACATTGACACTCACAGGGCTGATTCCTGGCTTGTCACATTGACACTCACAGGGCTGATTCCTGGCTTGTTACATGCACACAGACGCAGACGAACGAGTTTTGACACAATTCCAAAATGCAGAGCTTTTTTAATCACTAGCACAAAAAAAATTCCAATAAATTTATCTTAGTCGGTCTTCGACCCTGACAGACCCAAATTTCTCTCCCTCTCCTCACCGTCGCTACGGCAGTTGCGACTCTGTAGACTGGCTGGCAACTGCCCAACAACGGGCCGGCTCCGCAAGCGCTGCCCAGCCTGTCGGTTGAAGCGATGCCTGGCAGCTGGAATGAAACCGGAGCTCATTACGCGTACGTGTTTTAATGATTTGTGACCTGGCTTGGCTGGCAATTTTGGCTGATCTGCTCAGAGCTGTGAAACGGCCAATCCACCCACAGCACTGAGCAAGCTGGTGATGCGGGCGAACTATCGAGGACGCAAAGAAAATCGGCCCGGCTTTCTTTTTGTGCCCCACGAACCAAACCCTCCTTCACTGATGCCGCTGTTGCCGCCGCCTCCGCCGCTGCCGCCGCCACCACCACCGCCCCCACCACCGCCGCCACCACCGTTGCCGCCACCGCCGCCGCTGCGGCCGACACAGCTGAGGCTATCCACGCAGCTACCTGTACCACCGCCCCTGCCACCAGCACCTTCGACTGCAAAAGCAGTCGCTGCGGTTACCACAGCGCCCCAAAGCAGCCTTTGGCTAGGCGCCAGCTGTCAACTGACGGAGTCAACCAATCAGAGGCGTCCACCGCCTGCCTGCATGCCCTTAATTGTGTGAGCATTCTGCATTTTTTATTTACCATTTAACTCCACCTTATACCAATACGAGCGTATCTTTCCAACTGAGCATTGTGCCTCCCTGCAATGCAGCTGAGCAGCAGAGCATGCTCGACGTCTGCAGAAACTGCTGCTTGCGTTCCTGCCATGCAACAATGCTTTCATGTGATGAGCTGCGCTGTGCTGTTGCTGTTTGGAAATTATCAACTCGAGAAGCTTGACTCTTGAATTCTGTCTGGCCTGTGCTCCTACGAAGAGTAATTTCTGTTGTTGGATGCGGTGAGCCGCCTGCGAAGGCCCCAGAAACAGCGCCACCACGTCACTGTGCCAAATCACTCAGCTGGCAGATGCTGTGACATTTTATGGGCGTGTCGAGCAATGAGTGAAACTGGTCTGCTTCGTCAAGGCATTAGCACCTGTTTGTCCCTCGGACCTGTTGGTGAAATTCCTGTAGTCAGTGGATTCAGGACAGAGGCCGGCGCGGGTCTGTGCCATGAGAGTTCGTCGTTTGAGAGTTCTGTTGGGGCGGGTAACCCAATGGCTGTAGACATGGTTGAGGCGGCCAGTCATAGCCGAATTAAAGCGGACATGTTGCCGGATACGCTCCTTGGCGATTCTTCAAAAGAGAATTCCTGCTGTTGATAACTTACCTTTCTCAGTGGTACATACATTGTACTTATCGTGGCAAAATTCTTTTGGGGTTGCGAACGTTTGGGGATTCTGATGAACGGATGAACGGAGCGTGCTTCCCGAGCGTGGTCCCACGCAGCAGCCTGCAGACCTGCAGCCCTCAGAAGAAGTGCAGAACGAGGAACGGAGTTCAGTGGACAGTTCTGCTGTCTGTCTTATAGGAACTGGGTCTCGTAGTCAACCTCCGAACTTCTATTCAGGGCAGAGCTGCTTGTGATGCAGCGAATAGCCTCGGATTGCAGCATCGTCCAGCATCGTCCGACCTGAAGAATCTTCAGCCAAAATTTATGGCAATATTTTTTCCGAACAGTAATTACTTATGGTTGGCAACGTAAAACAGGCTAATGTAAAGCTCAGAAAACAATTCGATAAGCATTACGAGCGTCGGAGTCATATCAATGATATTCTTACCACTTGGCTAAAATCGCTCTTACTTGGTAGCCAGCCTGCCTCGGATCGGATCGTTCCAGATCTCAGCATCGAGGGCGCATCTCGCATCAGCGACCCCAGCTGCGAACACTTCTATGAGCCGCTCACAATCTGCTTGCGAATCCAGTAGGATCTTTGACAGCCGGTGAGCTCACTGCTGATATCCGCAAAAGCCCACTTTGTCCCACAGAAGTGAAAGTCACTCTCCCGCCGCCTCGCCAGGCTATCTCGCTATAAAGCCTTGATGCTGTCGTGCACGTTTGTCTCTTAGGCCCTTGCTTTCACCGGTAAGTCGCACCAGAGTTTGTGGCCGAACGCCTTCTCAGCCGGAGTCGGGAAGGGACAGCGGTCAAAAGTGTTGCAATCGTGCAGTAGAGCCAGCTCCAGGCACAGAAAACTTTTTTGAGTGATTTCTTGATCATGTTCTTGGCCGCCTGCGCATACACGTACTGCTCTGATGTCTTCAATCAAGGCATCAGCTAGAAAGCTCTCGAACGGGAAACTGAAGGTCTCTGTCGCTGAGGAGCTTCTCAGTGGGGGCAGTCCCCCAATGAGCCAGCGAGGTGGAAGGCATCTCCTCGCCATCCGCTGTCGCGCCGTCTGGTCAGCAGCTTTGGCACCCTCCCTATGCCAGAAGCTTTTTGCGCCCCCAAGCTAGCAGACTTAGTGCCCTTCCACCACTATATCCTGACTACACTCATGCTTCTCGGGAACACTGAAGTTCTTGAAGTCAACCTCAAAAGAGTCAAAGCCAGCCGAAATGATGGAAGGGCCTTTCTATACGGCTGCAATTTTTTAGTCGATAACGGGGATCAAGAAGTAATTGCTCTGGGAGTTGTTTCTGGCCCGCATGCGGCTCTTTATTTGTTGGGCTAAAGTCGCTTGAAGAAAATTTCCAATCTTAACACCATGGCGAAAAATAATTGAGCGAAAAACAAGTAATCAGAAGAAATTGGACAAACTGGCTTGCTCCAATTCAAGTACCATGTCCCTCCGTCACCTCCACTTGTATGTACACCATCCGCCACCCTGAAATCAAGGATACAGGATTAATCTCGTATTACAATGATAATAATTATGAGAGTGAGCGCAGATCCGACGCAAATAGGAGCTGCTTTATCAGTAATGCTTAGCTCTGAATTTATAACCGTCATCCGCCTTAGACCCCGGCAACCACCGGTTAGCTTCCCCTACTGGATGGGAAGCCACATCATTGAAGCCGGCGGCAACCACCAGCAACAGCAGCAACTACCGACGGCCTCCGAGGAGATGCTCGGATTTGTGCGCGAAGCCCTGACAGAATTCTACCGCCTAATCGCCGCAGAGCAGGCCGATGCAACCGGTGGTACGAGGCACATCAACGGGCTATGTAATGGCAGTTCAAGCGGCCTGCAGGTGGCCGGTAGTATTCTCTCCGCGCTGCCCAGCATCTGCCTGCTCAGCCCGTGCCACCGGCTCGCCCTACTGCACCTAAACAGCCGCGGCTTAGCGCTCGCCTTTGGTGCCCTAGCCCTACTGAGGCCAAGCAGCGCCTATTTAGGGCCGCATCAGAGCACTTCAGCCGAGCTGGCTGCGATGGTTGGCCGCTGCCCGGACCTGCTGATGGCACTGGCCTTCTATTGCGCCTTTTGCAACGCCGACTGCCTGCCTGAGGAGGCCGCCGAAACCGCTGCCATCGAGGCAGCCGTCGCTCACGACGCCCCAGCAGCTGCAGCAGCCGCAGAAGCCGCCGCTGGAGGCCGAAGCCGCTCGTTGCACTGGTTGGCTAGCCGCTCACAGACGGAAGTCGGGGAGTTCATCCGCCTGTACTCGGCAATGCTTGGGTTGCAGCCGAGCTCTGTGCTCCACGCGCTGCTTCTGGTTGCCCAGCCGCCTCCCATGAGGCTGCCTCATCCTTCACCATCGCTGATGTCACGGCACCAGCAAATCGCCCGCCAGCTACCTCAGGTCAGTGAGGTCCTGATAGGGGAGCCACATCTAAATATCTAACCGTATGTCTGACCGCACACAGGTGGTCTACACTCTAAAGTAAGCACAGAATCTAAGAATAGCAGGTGGCTAGTTTATTACAATGCGAGTGCTCCATAAAAGATTTTTTTCAGCTGTCCAGAAGAAATATTTTCGGTGGTAGATTTATCCAAGCCATTTCCGTTGGCCCCTCAGCGCATCATTTTCAATTTATATACACTTTATGTCTTATACCAAAATTATTTGTTATTGTCGCTTGGGGAGTGCAATATTTGTGCAATGCTTTCACTCTCGCTACACTGTACATGTACGTCCGCCGTACTGCATCGCTTTGCGTGTTTTGCTGCCTTGCTTAGCCGTTTAAAAAAATTTTTTTAAACCTCCCTGCTTTTGCTCACTTATTGGAAGCTTTAGTCGCAAAATAATGAATGATAATCTGCCCTCTAAGCGAAGGCTAAACTTTGAGTAAAGTGCATTGAGCACTCACAGGTTCAGCGGTTTTTTCTGAAGTATGCAAAGCAGTCTGGCGATTTTCCTTAAGTCGATTTTAATAGAGATTTGAAAGCACTTTTTGTCCTTGTACTTTAGAAAGCGTCTTGCAAGCTTCAGCCGAATAAGCAGCGTTCTGCAATGCATATTACTGGACTGTTATTTTTATGCTTAGGCTTCTCTAAGTGGTCGTGTCTATTTTTCTTGTGCGTACCTGACAACTCGTGTGTAAAAACATAATTTTATAGCTTCATGAGACCCTAAAAAGTCTAATCGGTTATTTGGAGCTGCAACACAGCAGCCCCAGCCGCGTTGCTCTTCAAAAAAATTTAATTTGTTTTAAGATCGACAAATTTCGAAGACGAGTTTTCCAACTCGAAAATAAACAATGCAAAGATAATTTTCTGCTTTTGTTGTGTGTCTTAAAATTGTGTCTTTTATTTTTATTGTAAAAAAGCCTCGTGAAATCAGCTGGTTTTGTCCAAACTTTGGAATTCCTAAGTAAAGCAGTCAAACCTGCTGAAGCTGTACTGGAGAGTTTAGTGAAAAAGTAACTCAAAGTAAAGGATGCTAAAAACAGTGCAACAGCAGACTCAATAATTAAGATCAAATAGAAACGCAGGCAACACTGAGTATTGGCTATGCTACCTGAGCAATAGAGCATTTAAGAGCGGCAATGACTCTATTTTTAGAAGGAAGCGCCGTAATTTATGCAAAAAACTGCAAAATTTTAGATTCAGATCAGAGCAGCCCGCGAATGTGAAAATATGTTAAATAATTTTTTGCCACAAATCTCGAGCGAATGCTATACGGTGATGACCCTCGCATCCTTGGGGAAGCTGATGACTCCGGCACCAACTAACTCGAGTACTTTGTTGATTTGCACCTGGTCGAACATGCTCTTGTCCCGGTGAAAAAAGTGCAACAGGCGGCCAGGACCAGCCACCAAGCAGCCACCATTCTGGTACATGTCGGCGCTGAAGTCCTGATACCACATAGCGCGGTAGGTGCTCTGCAGGACGCCGGACACCCAGCCAGACTTGATATGCTTGCTGGAGGACAAGGACTCTGTCAACACAGGGGGTGGGGATTTTCTAGCAGCTGAACTAGGCGCCCCAAAAACATTGCCTTCTTCACATTTCTCAGTCAGATATTTATAGAACTCCATTTACCCTGCCGACTACTTTTATAAAGCCCTTCACAACGCCTAGAGAGAGATGTGCTGTGCAAGGATTAGATGGATAAGATTCATTCTAATGAGATGATTTTGGTTGCTCGGCTGAGAATTCAGCCATAAAAATTTACGAAACTAGATATTATGCACTGCTCCTAGCCTACTTTTCCGCCTAATACAATGACACAAATCCCATAGCTCATAATGGCGATGCACTTGCTCATCGATAAATGCACCTTAATGCCACAAAAAGTTGACCTCATTATTCGACACTCACAAAGCAGAGAAGGCAGAGCTGCTGCAGTTAGACCAAAATGTATTACATAATAATGTCTATGCGTGAATGCTAACATCCTACCACAAACATACCATTGGCAGCGCTGCTTGCCAAAGTTAGGCCCAGCTCCTTGTACAGCCCCATCTCAGGGTCGCAGTAGACAGAGTGCCCCAGCATGAACTCTGTGCGGAATGTCTGAAAAATTCAAATTAAGCACTATAAGTAAAGTTAACTGTTCAAGGCTCAAGCTTAATACAGTACTGGTAAGCATTATATTGGACTTACAAATGCTGTCTCAGACTTTGATGGCAGAATAATTGCCAATTGAACATTTACTTCTTCCAGCATCTCAGTGGATACTCGGCACAAATCGTCCATGTATTCCTTCACAGTGAAGCACTGTGGGTGCTTAAAGGAGTGGAAAATTTCAAAAAATCACTTGCAAATTCTTATATAAAAATTAATAGTTGTCGCATTGAAATCTACACAAAAGAATTATTATCATGTTTTTTGCTTTGGCTCTTTCAGCATATTAGGCTATATTAAAATGTATGTAAAGGATGTAAAAACAATTTTTAGCCCAAATATTGATAACATTTAAATCATGTTTTTTCCCTTAAAAATTGAATCACTTTTAATTAAGCAATTAATGCAACTGCTTAAACGATGTGCTTTCTCATCGCTTAAGCAGCTGCATTAATTGTAACTACACCTTTCTTGCTGCTTCTAAAAATAGCAGTATCTGATATCAGTTTGTAACTGTTTGCTGATTGAAGTAGAACTGTATTAAAAAGAAGCATATCTATTAGCATGAACTGGGTTGCAAATTGAAATGCTTGTTTGTATAAAAGGCAAATTTTCTTACTCGAAGGAGAATGATAATTGTTTTCTTTAATTTGTAAATGTCTCCAAACCGAGTTGTGTTATCGCGCTCATCAAATAAAACATAATCCTCAACTCTCTCCAAGTCGATATCTGAGTCATCAGTCTCTCCTCGGGACATCCGAATTTTGTAAACTTTTTCAACAGGGGTAGGAGTGGCCATTTTAATTTTCAGGCAAAGCTTTAACTGATGTCGAGCAACTTGGTCCCAATTTAAGATTGTCTCGATTGTCTATGATTCAATATGAAATAGGCACTTAAAAATTGTTGAAAGCAGCCAATTTAAAATTATGCAACTAGCGACTCTAACGGAAGCCTTTTGGATAAACAAAAAGACTAATATTGTTTAAAAATAATTCTTTAGCTATAAATAATTGTATTCTTAACCGTTTTATTAAATTAGAAATATAAGCAGGGTAAAGAATCATAAATTTTATTTTTCTTCTCGACAGGAAAACTTTAACTTTAACTTGAATTGTCACCAAGTATTTATTTTGGTCCATGCCCTTGAAAAACTGGACTTCAATAAAAAGTTTTTTATTCACCATGATCGTAAATGGGCATGAAAACTATTTGGTTTCAACTAATAGTCGAGAAAAATTATTCTTTAAATTTTTTGTGCGTACTGTATGCTGTTTTGTATTAAACATATAAAACTACTTTATTTAATAGCTTGTTAAAATTGTTAAAAATGAACATTCCAAGCGTAGGAAGAAGCTTTTGATTACAAGAAATTTGTGATTTTCTACATTTTTTACTGTAATTCTATGACAAATTGTATCATCATTGCAATAATTAATATGCCTAATCTACAAGCAATATCTAGGAAAGCTATTGCTAGGCAATTCTTGAAACCTTAGGTTGCTAGACTTTGGGCTTTTAACTCTCTTTTTTGATTTTATAAATTTTTTAACTTTTATATGCAAAAATATTCTTCAGAGAACTAAGTATAAACTAAGTCTACTAAGATAAAAACTTTTCTTTGCTCATTTTCCATATACGACGTATATTACATTAGGCATGCCTTTTAATTTTAAATTTAATCCCCTTAGTGTTTGCTTCTATCCTTTGGGATACTTGAAATGTATGCACTCATCTTGAGCTGATCCTGCTGTTTATTGTTTTGTTTGACTGTTATTGTAAAAACTGCACTTGTAGTATTTGCTCCCCATTTTCTATAAAATAAAATAAAAACATTTTTCCATATTCCCTACTTCCCATTTCAGGCTAACACTTTTTGCATTGTGAAAATTCTAAGCTGCCATTTTTGGCTGCTACTGCTGTTTGCTATTGCCCAGTATTGCAGTAGCAGTGCAGCAGAAAACATGCACAGCCACACAATACACCATGGCACACATGTCTCAGCTGATCCTGCTGTCCAGCATGAGGGTCACTCCGCGCATGGTGATCACTCTACTCATGGTGGTCACTCCATGCACAGTGGTCACTCCATGCACAGTGGTCACTCCATGCACAGTGGTCACTCCATGCACAGTAGTCACTCGATGCACAGTGACGAAGAGTCCACATCTCCCCTGATTGTGGCGATTTTCAATGGACTTCGGCATGACTTCCCCGATGTGTACAGATCCCGCGGCGTCAATCTGTCGAGCTTTGAGACGCTGCTCAAACAGGGAGTTCGCGCCGCCAACATGCGCAGCGTCAACCCAACGGACGCCCTGCCCAACTACTGGAGCATGCTGACCGGGCTGTACCCGGAGAGCCACTGCGTCCCCTTCGATTCATTTCTGGACAGCAGCAGGCCTGGCGTGCTGTTCGAAAAGGCCAACCGCACCGGTCTCAGCGACACCGCTTGGCTTTTCAAGAGCTACCCGCAGGCGGAGCCTCTGTGGCTGGCCAACCAGCGGCGCGGCGGCAAGTCGCTGCTGCTGCTGCCCGGCCAGTCGCTGCTCTTCAATGGCTCGGCGGCTTCGCCACACACGGTGAGGCTTGGAGCTGCTGTATTCAGGGGTAGCAGCCGTGATGAGGATCGTTGGTTTTTTCAACTTCGCTACATATTATGTTCTAAGCTTACACGCTGTTGATTCCAATGTGTTTTGAACTCGTTTTGAATTCGAGGGAAATCAAATTAGCTAGATTAAAACAAAAAAATCGAACTCTTTTTTTTAGGAAAAAAACGTGAATGTGTCAGTAAAAAAAATTTAATTAAGTAGCAGAGAAAAAACCTTGCTCTAAATAATATTACTTTAATAAGTGTAGAATTACTCATTGACTGATATAGCTACTCAACATTTACATTCCAAAGCTACATCTTTGCTAGTAGCTTTTCAGATACTTGCGAACTTAAAGTATACTATAAAATAGACACAGCTTAATCTTAATCCTAGAGTAACTGAAAGTTAGGGATGGTTACTGAAAGCTCTTTAAATAGAAAAACGTCTCTCTGGACTTGCTTCTGGGATTTCCTATTTTTATGCCTTTAGTCTACTGTAGATTCAATCGTTCACTAACTGTTTGATAATGGATTCTGGCCGGTTGGAAAATCAGTTCCGACACGGCCTGCTCCTGAGTTTTGTATGAGATTTAGTCATTTTAATTGCCCTAGTTTACAAAAAATCCAGATCGTTTTTCACCCGTCTTCTATTAAGAGGGCCTCTCTCCAGCCACAGCTGATCCTCCATCCTCCCACGCATCATTTAGTGGGATCCACGAATTCCTGTCTAATCCTTCGCTAAGTGTTGGTCCCTCAGGCTCCTCGAATTTTTTAATAGGTGCAGAGATCTTTCATCCTGTCTTGTCTGCTACTCACACCGCATGTTGCATTATCGAAAATCGCCGCGATTTCATCCCCGCTGCTCGATCCGTCAGGTGGGCACCTCTAACAGTCCCGCCGCTCAGGTGCAGCTCCTGCTTGACCTGCTGGCAAAGCCAAGCGCGCATGGCAAGATTAGCTTCGCCCTGATGTACTTTAACGAGCCTGGCGACACCGCGCGGGCCCGCGGACCCGTCAGCAATGAAGTGGGTCTGAAACTGGCTGAGATCGATGGATACCTCGGTCGACTTCTGGACGGCCTTCGGATGCATAAAATTCTGGACTCCGTCAATCTAGTGGTGACGGCTGACCATGGCATAGCAGCTGTGGACCCCTCTAAAGTGAGCCTACGCAAACCCAGTTTTGTCGTTTGATGACTCTTTCTGATACTCAGCTTGCCGCAGCACACTTCCCGATCCTCAATATGACCGCAGCACACCTCCCGATCCACAATATGACCGCAGCACACCTCCCGATCCACAATATGACCGCAGCACACCTCCCGATCCTCAATATGACCGCAGCACACCTCCCGATCCACAATATGACCGCAGCACACCTCCCGATCCTCAATATGACCGCAGCACACCTCCCGATCCACAATATGACCGCAGCACACCTCCCGATCCTCAATATGACCGCAGCACACCTCCCGATCCTCAATATGACCGCAGCACACCTCCCGATCCTCAATATGACCGCAGCACACCTCCTGATCCTCAATATGACCGCAGCACACCTCCCGATCCTCAATATGACCGTAGCACACCTCCCGATCCTCAATATGACCGCAGCACACCTCCCGATCCTCAATATGATCGCAGCACACCTCCCGATCCTCAATATGACCGCAGCACACCTCCCGATCCTCAATATGACCGCAGCACACCTCCCGATCCTCAATATGACCGCAGCACGCTTCCCGACCCCAGTTGAACTTCTGAAAACTCTCAGACCTTCAGCTGCACCGCTGCACCCCTCTAGTAAATGATCGAGCTGTCTCAGCACCAGGAAATACCAACTGGCTTCGACAGGTGATCGAGCTGCACTCGCTGCTGCCAGCTGGCTGGTTTGAAAACCGGCTGCACTTGGCGGTTGGCACACAGGCGCAGCTGTGGCCGAAGGCCGGCCACCGGCCCGCGGATCTGGTTGGCCGCCTGGCCAAGTCCAAAGCCCGCCTGAGCGTCTGGGATGTCGGCCGACTGCCGGCGGAGCTGCGTCTGTCTGGCTGCCGCAGCCGGCTCCCGCCCGTCTACGTGCGCGCCGATGCGCCGGGGATTCTGCGGCTCAGCGCGGGCGCTTCGTTGCCGCTTGGCGCCAGCGGCTACGCGGCTGACGCCGTGGACATGCGACCGCTGTGGCTGGCCAGGGGGCCCGACTTCAAGCGCGACGGCGCCGTGGTGGATTTGCCCATCGAGGCTGTAGATTTCTACCCGATGGCCTGCCAGCTGCTGGGCCTGCAGCCGAAGCCCAACAACGGCTCGCTGAATCGCATCGCCCCGCTGCTGGTTCGTTACATCAGCGGCGAGGGCTTCCTGGCTACCTTCGCGTGCCTGCTGCTGCTGTTCGCCTTCTTTGGCGCCATTCTGCTCATCACCGCCATCGTTACCTCGCGACAGCCAATCAAGACCGTCAGGGGAGAGTTCGGGCCCTGATGCGAGCGCAGCACTTCATGCACTGAGGGCCGGTTTCTAATAGCAGCCGATAGATTTCTAAATGCATAAGCACATGATAATGTGTTAAATGGAGCACGGGATAACACTTCAGTCTCCTGTCCATGTTATATCTCCATTTTTTAAAGCGGGCAGACTCTGTCAACAGGCGCTGTATTGAGAGAGACCTTTTTTTCGCTTGAAATGCTTTGAGTCCAGTCAGTAGCGCTTAAACACCCGTGTCCTGAAAACAATTTCTCCGTGTGAATTCCGGCGGGCTTCAGCTGCACTCCATCTGTTCTGCTGACTGGCGCCCAGTCTGACCGTCACTTTGCAGTTTTTCAGCGATTTTATCGAGTGGGAAATTGCCGTCAATTTCTGTACAAATTTTACCTCGGCAGTTGTCGTTTATCTGTTTCTAGTTTTCTGGATTTTTATTATTTGTGCGTAGCTTTGATTTCTTCCGGTTTGCGGTGTGTCTTTTATCTTGGCGCAGCAAAGTTTTTACCCGCTGGGGCAGCGGCTTTCTGCGCCTGTTGCCTTGGCGATTTTTATTCCAAACTTTCCAGCGCTACTTCTCAAGCCAAATTATTCGGGCCGCTTAGGAGGCCAGTCCAAATGCACCGATCTGTTTAGACAGATTTGCTAAAAAAACCTGACTTCGCGTCTTTCATTTATTCAATTAGCGCATCGGCTTGCGTTCGCAATGGGATCCTCTGATGCAGCTGGTCTCTTGCATTTCAGGCAGCACCTTGATCGGTTCATGACGTCCCGCTGCCTCCGCTGCCTCCGGCATCGGCGCAAATCATCGGTCCTCGCCTGTCTGGGGGGCCTCTGCGCTCTGGCCACGTACTGCCTTGGCTGGGGACCCTTCGCCTCCTGCCAGCCTCGCCTGGACATCACCGAGCAGCTGCGGGACGCCAACCAAACTGTGAGAATCGGATTTCACTGACTTGAGTATCTGCTGACTAGAGCAGTCCCACTAAGGTATCCCCACTGCTGACTAGAGCAGTCCCACTAGGGTATCCCCACTGCTGACTAGAGCAGTCCCACTAGGTTATCCCCACTGCTGACTAGAGCAGTCCCACTAGGGTTTCCCCACTGCTGACTAGAGCAGTCCCACTAGGGTATCCCCACTGCTGACTAGAGCAGTCCCACTAGGGTATCCCCACTGCTGACTAGAGCAGTCCCACTAGGGTATCCCCACTGCTGACTAGAGCAGTCCCACTAGGGTATCCCCACTGCTGACTAGAGCAGTCCCACTAGGGTATCCCCACTGCTGACTAGAGCAGTCCCACTAGGTTATCCCCACTGCTGACTAGAGCAGTCCCACTAGGGTATCCCCACTGCTGACTAGAGCAGCCCCACTAGGGTATCCCCACTGCTAACTAGAGCAGTCCCACTAGGTTATCCCCACTGCTGACTAGAGCAGTCCCACTAGGTTATCCCCACTGCTGACTAGAGCAGTCCCACTAGGGTATCCCCACTGCTGACTGAGGCACCCGCAGTGCTCACGAATGCCCCAGTTTGAAAACTGCTAAAAAGGCATGCCATGCTGACTATGGTGTTCCCACTGCTGACAGGGGTACCCTTTTCCGCAGTACTGGGCTTGCAGAATAGTTACAGAATTACAAGCGTGGCAACGTTGCCTTAATCTCAGGTTCTGTACTCGGTGACCACGGATCACCCATTCATCTTCATTGGCGGCATGCCACGCAGCGGGACCACGCTGATGCGGACCATCCTGGATGCCCATTCGGCTGTCCGCTGTGGCGTTGAGACGCGCGTTGTGCCCCGCATACTGCAGCTGCTGACCCGCTGGGAGACTGAGAAGCTCGAATCGCAGCGGCTTAGGGCCGCGGGCATTTTGGGCCAACCTGTAGAGGCTGCCACAGCCGCCTTCATCATGCAGGTGAGCAGCTAGTGTGGCCTGTTGTAGCCCGTATTGGAGTTCATACAGTTGGCAAATGGAGTCACAAACTGAATTTGCCCCCGAGCACCTCAGATCCTGATGCGCAATGGGCCACCCTCGCGCCGGCTTTGCGGCAAGGACCCCTACATCATGGCGCACTCCCGCCTGCTGGCCCGCCTGTTCCCCAGCGCCAAGTTCATCCTCATGCTGCGCGACGGGCGCGCATTTGTGCACTCGGCCATCACTAGGAAGGTGCGCATCACCGGGTTCGACCTCAACCGGCCCATGGACTGCCTGGCCAGGTGGAATGCCCAGGTTTGACTTTGTTTTTCTGAGTCTGACCGCGTGTGTGTGCCGGCGCCATCGAGCTGTTTCTTCTACGCACCGCAGGTCACGGTGATGTACAGACAATGCCGGGAGCTGGGCACCGGCCGCTGTCTGACCGTCCGCTACGAGGACCTGGTCCTGGACCCACCATCCTGGATCAGGCGGGTGTCCGAGTTCCTCGACCTGCCCCCTGAGCCCGCAATGCTGGCACCCTGGCTGGAGGTCGGCCGCCAGGTGCGCCTCTCTGACACCGAGCGCAGCTCCGACCAGGTGCGTCAGCCGCTGTACTTGAGCAGCCTGACTGCTTGGGCGCGCGGCATGCCGCCGGAGTTCGCGCTGGCCGCGCCGCGCCTGGCCCCGATGCTGGAGAGCCTCGGCTACGACACGCAGCGGCTGCCGCCTCGCTATGGCCGGCCGAATGCAGCCTACTGGCACAACGCCTCCTACTATTAGTAGTGCGCCGAAGCCAACTGGTCGGCAGCGCGAAGGTCTTCATGTTATCGTACGTGAGGCATTTTTCGCGCATCGCTGTGCATCACCTTGAAATTCTAGTCTAGTCCTCGCGTTGCCTGCTGGTTGAATTTTGCTTTATTTAGTGTATTCAACTTTAAAAGCTGTCGGGGTATCATTCTTTCCTTTTTCTTGTTTTATTATTATTTTTTTTGGCTCTGGGTGGCTTCTTTGCTTTGTGTTCACCCATCTTTGGGCAATCATAGACAGATTTTTAACCTTGCGGTATTGCTATCATTTTCATTCGATCTCGGCATATCCAATAGTCATTAATTTTTGGATTTTACATGCCTATTTCTACTTTTGCCTTGCCTTTCTTCAGCTAAGCATGAGCTCCTCCTCGATGCAAATTTTTTTGATTTCTCATAAATACAGAGGAATTTTGTCTGTTTTCAGGCTATGCGCCGTCAAAAATATGAGTAAAAATCTTGCCTGCAGCAACTGCTGCTTGCACCTTTCTACACTTTTTGCTTTAGTGTAACGGGTGTCCCAAAAAAGGGGTAACACTTTGTGCGCTCACTGTGAGTGAGCAGTTAGGCCTATAGCTCAGTAATTTAACAGGTCTACAGTAAATATTCATAAGTTTTTACACTAAAGCAATTGCTCCAGAGGCGAGTTATTGAGCACAGAAGTGTACGCTAGCTTTTCTGCCAAGCTTTGCCATACACAGCTGCCATAGACAATATTTTGCTTTAAAATATCTAATGGAGCAGGGACTCTGAGACGGTATGTGGTAAAAAAAGTTTGTTTGTTTGAAAAAAAAGCGTAGCATGAAGCACAGCTGCTTCGAGACAGCTCAACACTTGGCGAAATGCTCAACCAAACGCTGCTGCCATTCATCTTTGCACAAAAAAGAATGTTCATCAACTGGTGCAACAGTTTATAGCAAAAAAGAACTTACAGTTGTCGCATAAAGGACACAGTGGCTGACCTCGTAGTGTCAGGACAAGGGCGCATTTTTGACGTGATGAGAGAGTTGGAGGGTAAGAGCAAATCTCTGAGACAAGTTTCACGAGACCTCGAAATGTCAACTTCGACTGTGCTGCGAATCGCGAGACAGGGTCTTCACCTGCATGCATATCGTGCAGAGAAGCACGGACTGCTACAAACCGACTTTGTGCAGCGAACAGAACTGTGTCATCTACTGCTGAACACTTGAGAACACCAATCAGCCAATTGTGTTTGTTGACGAGGCCACATTTCGAACAGACGGCACGGTCAATCTCACGAATGACCGGTTCTGGTTCACACGTGGCACAGCCCCGAACATCCCGCCATCCGAAGCACGCTTTTTTCAAACAAACTGTTTTTTACCACATACCGTCTCAGAGTCCCTGCTCCACAAGATCTTTTAAAGCAAAAGGTTGTCTATGGCAGCTGTGTATGGCAAAGCTTGGCAGAAAAGCTAGCGTACACTTCTGTGCTCAATAACTCGTCTCTGGAGCTATTTTCGTGACCAAATTTTCGTGAAAAAAACATACGAATGTTTACTGTAGACCTGTTAAATCACTGGGCTATAGGCCTAACTGCTCACTCACAGTGAGAGCACAAAGTGTTACCCTTTTTTGGGACACCATTAATTTGATAAACTCGGTGCTTTTTGCCATAGACGCACGGGCGTATGCTAAAAGAAAATATACCTTTTCAAGCTCGACTTTGGCAAAGTGGCTTCAATTTTGGCAGCCCATAGAAACAGCATACGCCTGCCAGCAACATGTCTATGGTCAACTGTGATAGAATCGGTTAAAGCGTGCTTTCAACTTTGGCAAAGTGGCTTCAATTTTGGCAGGCGTATGCTGTTTCTATGGGCTGCCAAAATTGAAGCCACTTTTGCCAAATTCGAGCTTGAAAAGGTATATTACTGCATGATTTGCTGATGCATTTTTGAAATGAATTTAAACCATGGACTGCTTAACTTCAAAAGCATTTTTTCTTCGGACAGCTGAATTAGATAAGAGTGTACCGGATGCGCAGAGAATGTATTTGCAACGATTTTCTTCTAGTGGATTTATTTTGAGACATTGTTTTCTCTCTCTTGAAAACAGGAACTGCTTAACTTTCAGTGCCTAAGCAGCCTTTTCCTATTTAGTTGCTTCCCCGTACCTAAAAATCATCACGGAATCATGCTAAAAGTAGCTGCTGGCTCTAACAGGAGTAATCGTGGGTGGCCATGTTGCTGGCAGCCGTCTATCAGACGCCGGGCCTTTGAATTTAAGCTATTTAAATTGGACGGGAACTGAAGGCGGTGGCGGCGGGCCTGGGATTTGCATTTGCTGCGAGGGTAAATCGTCACACTTTTATTGGCTCTGAAGTGTCGCCTGCTTGCGTCTGTCCACAGCAGATAACACGAAATCAAAATTAGTTTCTCCCCTCTCCTTTGTGTGCTAGCTTCATAAGTGTTCCTCGTCCCGTGCAACGGAAAACAATGCATGCTTTACCATTCGTAGATCTTTTGCGAATGGCTCACGGTTTCCTGTTTGTCTCCAAGACTAAGCAAATCAACGGAGTTGTTTGATTCTTACATAGTCTGTGCAAATTTCTTGGAGTATTTGCTGCCAACAGACATGGCATAAGCACATCCTTACACAACTAAGCCAAACAGCTTGAGTAGTTTCTCATGCAAGACGCTGCTGAACAGGCGCTTCACGCTTTTGGCTCCTGTACCAGCCTTTTTAACATAGCAACACACGAAAAGCACTCTGTAGACAACGAACGCACAGTTCGCTGATAGTTGAGTAAACAGCAAAAGTGCCTCTTTACTCTAGGGTTGGTTGGCAGTTTGCTCAGCAGCTGCATTAATAGTGATTCGTGGCAGCTCCGAGCTGGGGCAACACACTGGCTGCTTTACCATTGTCATTCAGGATGACAGAATTATTTTTTGTTATAGTAGCCTCTTTAGTCGGTGTCGGAGCCACCTTCCAGATGGAAGGAGTCTTCCGACTCGAGCCGTCGAGATGCTTCAATGCCACCTCGGCCTGGACAAGGTCGCAGCCAGAGCTCCGCAGTCGCGTCGCCTGTGCCGCCTTTTGCCTGCAACGCCCTCACTGCTGGGCTTTCGAGTTGAGGGCTTTCGGCTCTGCGTGCACCATCGCCACTGGAAATCCTGGCGCCGATTTGTGGACCACCGAAAATTGCGCAGGAGCGGTTGTCATGGTGATCGCCTTTCAGACGTTTGCGACAGGTTTGTTGCACATCGCCCATAGCTCTATTTCTTGAGATGCTTAAAGATAGAACTCAGGATCCTTACTGGTATTTCGAAGATTTTTTCTAGGCTTGTGCCCCCTAAGTTTACTCATTCAATAAAACTCCAGCCACATCTGGTCTATCGCCGAACTACCCATTTGACCTGCTGTCCTCAAAGCTGCACGCCAGCGCGGAGGTGCTCATCGACTTCCGGCGCAGCGGCATCGCCACAATGTTCGCCGACACCCGGTACAGCCTAGCCTTCGCCAGCACTCAGAATTTGACTGGCGGGGTGGCTCTGACTGGCAAATCGGACTCCTACGTGATGCTGACTCACCCAGACTTAGGCGGCAGATTCTCCGGCACCTACTCCATGATGCTGTACGCCAATATCAGCGGCATCGGATCAAAGTATGCCGCCCCTTTCGCTACAGATTGCTCTCATTGCTTTCATAACAAAACAATTCGCATCAAAATTTATGCGGTGGCTTATATTATGAAAAAATAGTTACACTTCAACCCTATTGAATTCTATAACAACAACAACAACAAAGTACGCTGTCAGATGGAAAATCAGCGTCACAGGGCGCGCCTCAGGGCCTGGGCGCGAAAGAAGGCCGCGCCGCCGGCAGAATCGGGGGCGCCGGCGTCAGCCAGCAGGCAATCGACGAAACGCCGAGTTCGCGCTTGTCCTCGCCGGTAGGGCGCCTGCAGCGTAAGCAGCAGCACCTCCTGCACCGGCTCGGGGCAGTACGACTCGGCGCGGATGACGTGGCCTGCCAGCTGGAGTCGCCGACGGCGCAAAAGTTGACTTGGACGGTCCAGGCCGGCGCGGCGATAGAGTGCCGCGTTGGAGACCCGCTCGTAGCTGATCTTGAAGGCGGCGCGCAGCAGGCCAGCGTGCGCCGCATCGACTTGTTGCTCGAGCGAGTCCGTCAGCGTCCAGGTCTCGGCGTTGTACAGCAAGACGGTCTCGATCACCGCCCGAAACAGCGCCGCCCTCTGGCGATCTAGCAGGGCCTCGGACTGCAGGACCGACCTTATCGAACGGAAGGCAGCCCAGGCAAGTCCTCGGCGACGCCGCAGGTCTTCGCGGACGTCAGGGACCAGACCGCCGAGGTAGACGAACTGCTGACAGCGCGGAAGTTCTGTCGCCTGGCCGTCAGCGCCTCGGCAGGAAATTGCAGCCTCGATGTTGCTCGGCACGCAGAGCACGACGGTCTTCTGCGCGTTGACCACCAGGCCGACACTCGCTGCAACGGCAACCAGCCTGTCCAGCTGCCGTTGGGCGCCCTCGACGGTCGAGGACAGCAGGGCGAGATCGTCGGCGTAGCCAAGCACGCTGAGCCGCCTCTCCGGTTGACGTCGACCCACGCGTCGCCGCAGCAGAAAGCCGTCGTCGTTGGTAGGCAGAGCAGTCCGTAGCAACCAATCAAGCACCAGAATAAACAGGAACGGCGCCAGCGTATCTCCCTGGAGCACCCCGGAGGATGTCTCGAAGAAGTCCGACAGGCCTTCCGTTGTCGAAACTGCAGCAGTCGTCTCGCGGTACATCGCCATGACCGCGGCGATCAGCTGCTCTGGCACGTTGTACGCCCGAAGCACCTTGGGGAGCGCGGCCCTGATGACCGAGTCGAAGGCCTTCTTGAAATCAACAAAGATAACAATCAGGATCGACTGGCGTGTCCGCGCCTCCTCGATGACTCGCCGAAGAGCTAGGATCTGCGTCACTGTGCCGCGATGGGGCCGAAACCCGTTCTGCTCCGGTCGCAGATAGGGATCGAGCACGGGCTGCAACCGCGATAACAGTATCCGGTTAAACAGCTTCGCAGCGCAGGAGTGAAGGCAGATGCCTCGATGCTCCTCAAGTTTGGTGGTGCCGGGCTTCTTCGGAATTGCGACGATGTGGGCTGTAGTCCATTCGTTGGGCGCACCCTCACCGGAAGGCACGCGGTTCATCACTCTGGCGACCTCAGTGGCCACGCAGTTGATGCGCAATGCTTCGATGGGCACCTCGTCCGGACCTAGCGCTTTGCCGCCCGACGACTTCCGAGCGAACATCACAACGTCGTCTGGGCTGATTGGTGCAACGCTGAAACTCTCCTCCGTCGGCAACGGCGTCTCCGGCGGCAGCGTCAGACTGTCGGGCAGCGGGGGTGGCGGCGCGTTCACGATGGCGGCGAAGAACTCGCGCAGCTCATTTCTGCGCTCATCCGCAGTGTCGCCTGCCAGGTTGAGCTGTAAGCGCCGCTTTCGCCCCGTCAGAGTGTTGATGGCGGACCAGGCCACGCGCCCTCTGGCGTCGGGACCGGCGGCAGAGACAGCCTGAATAACGTCGTCAACAGCGGCCTGTTGCCGCTGCAGGTAGACGGACGCCAAGGCCTCCTCCGCCTCGCGAGTTGGTCGCCCACTCAGACGAAGCCTCTCCAGGTCTTCCCTCGCTGCGTTGATCGCGGGGTCGTCATGCCAGACCGGCTGCCCGCGTTGGGCCGGTCGCATCAGCGGGATCGCTTGCTCCGCGGCGGCTCGAACTGCAGCGCCGACATCCGCGTACTCGGCACCTCCACGCTTGTCGCCTAGCGCAGCCACGAAGGCGCCGGCAAAGCGACGACGCGTTTCGGCGTCCCTGAGCGCGCGGTAGTAGCGCCGCGGCGGCCGCTTCGGCGGGCGGTACAGCGGGTCTCGAACGGACAGGTCGCAGACGAGGAGCCGATGATCGGACCGCAGAGCCAGCGGCGTAATGGTGCGGCAGTTGATGGCGCGGCGCCGCTCCCGGTAGCGCAACAGCACGTGGTCGAGCTGTGCCAGCCTCCGAGTAGCGTTTCGTCCGCGCGCGTTCCGCCGCCTCCGCTTGCAGCCCTCGAAAGTCGCGAGCTGAGCCGGCGGCTTGCGGAACCTGGTGTTGACCGACACCATGTCCTGTCTCTCCAGGAAGTCCTCCAGCGCTCCGGTGTTGCCGTTCTCACGCGGTGTCACGAACAGTGACCGCTCGGACCTACGCGGAACTGCGTTCAGGTCTCCGAGGATGACCACTGTGTCACGTTGCGTCATCTCCTCCACCTGCTCCGAGAGCTGCTCGAAGAAGGCCTGAGCCTCATCGGGACGGGTGGCAGGGGGCGCGTACGCGCAGAACAGGCGAGCGTTCCGGCCGCGAAGCCGGACGTCGATCCGAAGCAGCCGACCAGACAAGGAGACACAGCGACAGCTCTGCTGCAGCCTCGGTGCGATCAGCGCTCCAACTCCTCCACGGCCTCGCTCATCCGCTGAGCTGAACCAGAGAGTCCAACCGGCGCCTAGGTCTTCACAGTGAAGCCCAGGGTCGGCCTTGATGGACACCTCCTGCAGCGCGATGACATCACAGCTGAGGTCGAGCGCTAGCTTCGCCAGCAGCCCTTTTCGCCAGTCGGCCTTGAGGGTGCGGCAGTTCAGCGTCCCGACCCGAAGCGTGCCCTGTGAATTCTATATATCCTTGATTTTCTCAAGTCACCCTCTTACATGAATCAATCTCCCTCAAAGATATTTTTGTAAGAGACCAACTCTGACAAGAGTGAGGATAAGAGTAAATAGGCTTGGGAATCACGCAGCGAGCTCCTGTTCCGCAGGCTCAGCTCTCTCGTGTCGGTCAGCCGGTCATCCACAAATCCTCTGAACGGCAGCAGTTTGTTCCTGGCGAACCCGCTGCACACCCATGACCTGGCGGTTCAGTGCAGCGCCCCAAACAGCTCTGCCCTATCGGATTTTCCCGTTGCTGCACGGGCCAAGAGCTACTTCGGCAGTTCCGGTAGCTTCTATTCGATCGGCATCAGCATCTCCGGCCTCCTCATCAACAGCGTCTTTAACGGCACGGCCAATGTCAGCCTGGAGATGGGCGGCGACGGCAGCGGCAGCTGTCTGCAAGATGGCGGCATGCGGGCCATCCGCATCGGCTGGGGCCCGGCTGACGACGGGCTTAATGGCACCGTCGGCTGCTTTGGCGCTTTCCGCGAACCGCTGACCGCCGCAGACATGACCAACCTGACGGCCTGGTGCACCCTGCCGACTGTGTGAGCAGACCTGGACCTGCAGAAGCGCCGATTACTGGCCGGCCATTCCTTGTACTGGCAAACGTTTTTCAGTACGTTTATCGCCTCTAGATGCTTGGGTTTAAAACGGAGCTTTTTTCGTTTCGGTTCGTTGCTAAAGCCAGCGCTGTCAGGTGTCAAGCGTGAAGTTTTTATTGCTGATTGGTTTGCGTCGTCCAACGTTAAATAAAAATTCCAAAATAAATTAAGAAACATCCAGCGCTGTATATCCAACCCGCTTTAAGTGAATAATTTATTCATATAAAGACTAGGAAAAAGTGATCTTGGTGATTTTAAAAATTATTTCGAAATCTTTTGGACAATCAGGATCAAATTAGATCTTTTTAATTAAAAAAACATTTCGCAGTTAAACCCAGTTAGCCAAGTAAGTTCACGAAATGAGTGGGGTAAGACATGTCTGTGCACAAATTCCAGGGTTGAATAGTTTGCTAGAAACTTCAAGGCTTCGGTATTTTCAACGCAAACAGCTCAGTGGAACTCCTCAACGGAAGCTGCGAAATCGGCGCAGCTTTCCATGGCCTGCCTGACCTCTGTCTTGAGCGAGAAAGGCCGGAACATGTAGCCATCGCCAGAGTAGAACTTCGACTGGAACTCAATCCTGGTGAAAGGCGCGTGTTTCAGTCGTATTGAATAAGAACTGGAACCCCTCCTAGATCCCCGATGCCTGACTCACCAGTGCAACCTCAGTGAGTGCAGCATGGCCGTCATGCCCTCCATGCCCACCAGGATGCAGATCGTGATGCTGGCCCACAGACAGAAGCTGACCGCCAGCGTCAGGCCGCCCAGCAGCAGCGCGGCTGTCCCGCTGTCCGCCAGCAAGTCCGCCAGTCGGGTTGGCGGCATCAGCAGCATCGGCCACATGATGCTCGTCAGCTCTGGCAAAGGAGAGGGCCAGCTTGCTTTTTGTTTTACGTGATACACATACAGTGCGGTGCATTTAATGGATTGAACTCTATAATGATGAGCAGGGACCTTGCAGGGCTTCGGTGCATTTAGATGTCATAAATGCACTGGGATCACAGTTGCGTTGGAAAGATTTTCATAAGTGACTGCAAATATTCCTTGTTGACCTTGAGGCAAATCTAAAGCTCGTGAACTACCTCCGTGCGCCAGACCGATGGCCCAAAGGCGCAGATAGGACGCCGAGTGCGACAGCGAGCTGAGCAGGAACTCAAAGCAAGCCAAGCAGTGCTCCAACAGGTCGAAATGTTTTTCCCCGTCCACCTGATGGACAGGCGGCTCAGGTTTTTGCTTTGGTGGGAAACTCCGGCTGAGTCTGGCCGGCCTGCTGCGAGTGTCGCTGTTGCTTGATGAGGACAGCGGCGTCAGCGGCAACGAAGACTCCGACTTGACGCTCTCTTCCGGATCATAATCGTGATCCCCGGGAATATCTGATGCCACTGCTGGCACCTTTGGCACCTCCATAGGTTGTGAATCGCCTCCGCTTTCGTTCACGTTGCCGTTTGTCAAGATGTAGTGGATCGGCAGCCCGAAAATGATGAGCAAAGCGCTGGCCATCACGCTGGCCACAACGACATGCTCCACGTAGCGCTGCGGGTGCGAGTGAAGTGCGATCCCCGGTTTGCGATAGTGACAACCCCGAACGATTAAACTGTGCCGTAAACATTCATCACGCGATTGCAACACTGGCAGATGCGAGTCTCAGGCAAATCGGAGCCGAAGCGCATACCTGTCCAGGATAGTAGGTGGCGAGGTAGCACGGAGTGTCGGCGTACTCCAGACGGTACATGGCAATCAGCATCGGCAGCAGAGCAGGCGCGCAGGCTGCCTCAGCCGGCCGCACGACCAACCACTTGCGCAGAATGAGGCCCACAGGGTAGCCGGTGAGCAGGCAGTGGAAGGCGAGTTTGGCCGAGCTGAACAGCCACAGGCGGGCGGTGCGCCCTGCCCGCGCGTCGTTGACCAGCTGGAGGGCCAGACCGAGGCCCAGGTGCAGGCTGCCGAAGATGATGCTCAGCTTCATGCGGGCCGAGTTCATGAACTTCACCTGCAGGTTGGTCAAGATTTCCAGACCGGCTGGTTCACAGATCTTACAGAGAACTAATGCTGAAATAAAGCAGTGCATGCTTTACTTACCTGATTGGCTGCGCTGCCCCACATGCTGTCGGTGACCCAGGACATCGAGTATCCATTGTCATTTGGTGCCAGCTGCATACCGGAAATTGACCTGGTTGTTGCGAGATACCGAATTATCAACTGTAAGATTCAGCAAGATAGACCCTCCCGGCCGGCACCGACTCACTGATTAACAAAGCTCCCATAGGTGAGATTCCCCATGGAGAACTGAGAGTGCTTGCGCCAGCCGACATTCAGACCGAAGCCATCGTTGAGGACCGCGCCGCAGTACACTGAGAAGATGGCGCACATCAGCAGGAGGTGGCGCCCGGGCCGCAGCGGTGCCAGGCACCTGGCCACATCCGGGTGCAGGAGGCTGCCCGGCGGCAAGAAGAGTGTAAGGGCGAGCGCCATCAGCAGCAGACCGTGGCCCCAGTCAGCAAACATAATGGCGAACATGAAGGGGAAGGTGACGGCGGTGAAGGGCGTGGGGTCAATCTCCCGGTGGGCGGGCACGCCGAACTGGTAGGTGAGGTCGCGCACCGCACCAGTCAGCTCATGACGCGGCATCCGCGTAGGTGGCCTTCGCCGACTGTCCTCAACCTGCCGGACGGTGGCCCGCAGCCCGGAGGCCCTGCTGGAGCCGGTGGCCAGCGCCTCCCGCACCGAGTCTACAGCCGCATGCGAGCACCAGATCTCGCCAACGTAGAACTGCTTGCCGTAGCTGCGGCTAAAGCTGTCCAGAGCGCGGTGCACTGACTGCATGGCCGTCAGCTGCGCGAACCAACGGCGCCACTTCGTCCAACCGTTCAGCGCCAGGCGCTTCCGGTGCTCCTCCCCCTCTAAGAACACTTGGCGCATCTCACTTAGCCGCTCCTTCGTCTCAGCTGCGAGGCTGCTGCGCTCGTCGCGATTTGAAGGCACAGCGAAAACCTGAGCACCCAGCATGCGACACAGTCGGTCTGCCGTGCGGCTCTGGGACTCAGACAACGAGACGATGAGGAAAACGTTGTGCGGCTCGACTGGTTGGTTCCGCTGCGGATGGATGGCATGTAAAATCATACGAGAGCATTTGAGAATGATTTGTAGCATTAGAAATCCAGTATAAACGCATTGGGCACGAAGTTTTAACGAGAGTTCTGGACATAAAACTGACCAAATCTCGCTGATCGCTGACAGGGATGTCAGTGTAGAGCGCAGTAAGATGGAAACGGCGCCACACGCCTAGCCGCAGACAATGGGCCTTCGAAGCAGGAACCACGCCAACTAAAAAGCTGTGGGATTGTGTGTTGTGTAGTTGCTCTAAGTTTAATGCGTACCTTTGCTTGAGTACACCTGGTGTTACGCTGTTGTCTGACTATCGATTGGAGTTGAATATAAATAAAGGAGCAATCCGCCAGTTTGGCTTTCAGAGTTTCGTGTGCGCTAAACAAGCTGACAAGCCTTTCTCAGTTACAACATTGTGGAAGGCAGGCCACTGATCATATCTGCACTGAGAGCAGCTGATTTCGCTTTTACTTGCTGGTCACTAGTGCTGACTTACTGCCGTTTATTTTTAATTACTTTAGCGCAGAAATGGATAATAAGCAACGCTCCTTGCAGACACTCACGGCAAGGTCAAGACTCAGCCACCCGTCACTGCAGACACCCACGGCAAGGAACAGACTCAGAGACTCGTCACTGCAGAAACTCACGGAAGGGTGCGGTCTGCACAATCAGTGCTCGCGTCCAGCTCTGTGGAGCTGCCCCCATGCAGCAGAATTCCGGTTGCCTCTTTGTCCAACGCGGCAGGCACTGAGCTCGGCGCGGTCCTAGTCTTATCCTACAGTTTTAAAAGCAACACAAAATTGAGGTGATAGTAGCCATTCGGCAATACTGGATGAAGGGAACCAGCAGGTACTTACAGCCCAGAAGACATTGTCCAAGCAATCGATGATGTTGACCAGGTGCACCAGCCTGACGTACTCAGAATTCATATCAGCCTCCAGTTTGGCCAGCTCGTTGAGATCTTTGTGCAGGCTGCAGATGCTAGCCTGCGGTTTAATCAGGAGTCTGCAGTCAGTCCCTCAGAAGCTCCAGCTATGTTGAAAAACATCCCAGCAGAGTGCTCACAGGAACCCAGACGAGATCCCGAACGAGATCCCATAGCTTTTTTAAGGTTCCGACTTAAAAATTGTAAGGATCAATTGACACTTGCAATTAAAATGGCAGGAATAAATATCTCTTCACTTGGGTTGGTTCATACGATCCAAGCCTACAGAAGAAGTTAAATTTGTCTAATAATTCTTTTTCAGACTTATCGAAGCACTTATTGATTCCTAACGCTAACTGGGTCCCACTAAGTTATAAAACTATATTACGTGGTAGAGATTTCGACTCTGTTCGAGCCGGAGTAGTCATTATTTTCTTGAGTCGTCAAAATGCCTTTCCCTCTTTCCTCTCATCTTCAGCAAACCCAAAAACGGTTTCTAACCTCGAGGTCAAACAGCATCTTCGGCTTCAACGTGCGAGCCAGTGAATCCGTCTCGGCCTCGTCGGGCTGCCAGTCGCTGCCGCAATGTAGGCGGATGAAGTCTCCGTAGGCGGCCAGGTGGCTCCTTACTGCACCCAGCGTCATCAGCAGGTCGCGGCAATGCTTGGCTGGCCCAGAGATCGAAACCGCGACCGAGGGGGCAGATCGGGGGCCATCGCCTCCGATATGAACTGGCTCAGCCAGATTGCCAAGGGCAACCAGGCACTCGAAAGCAACCTCTGCTGGCAGCAGGAGCTCGCAAAGGACGAGTGGTTCAGGAAAGAGAAAGGACTTAGAATCTTCGGACATTTTTGGCTTCGTTCAATTTTGGCGTTCTATGTTGGCTGTGAAATGTTACTTGCAGTGGCTGTTAATCTAAGAGTCTCTATTCTTGTTTTTTCTCCAGACTGGAAGATGCTGTCTATGGGCAACACCACCTCACTCAGAATGTTCAAAAGCAGTTCGACCATAGACATTCAAAATGCTTATGCCTCTCGGTTGAGTGGACTCCCTCAGTGAAAGAGTATTGAGATCGCCAACAAGGCAATCTTAATATATACTCTGCCCTCAGCTAATGCGAGCGTATATACTAATTTTTTAATTTTGTTATTTGAGCTTCACGTAAATCTTAAAAATGTATTTATCAATTTACTTCATTTTTCATCACAAGAATGGCTTTCTTAGGCGCTATCCTAGACATCCTGTTAATCTGCCTTTTAGGCTATCACATCTGCAGGCTCTAATCGCTTAAAAATCCTAGTAAAGGTTGTTCCGCTACTTGTCTAGGTCAGCCTTCTGCAGACTAGGAGTAAGCTGGCTTGATCTTTCAATAGCGCACGACTTGTACAATCTAATGGCGCGACGGCTTCAGTTTCAAAGTACAGCAAGTTTCCCGCGGCACTCGCTTGCCGATAAAACTGCCCAAGCGTACCGGCTGTACACTTGCTGGGCTTGAACCCTGCATGAAGTTTCCAGTTAGTCTGAGGCTGTCTATTTGCTGATATCTAGGCATTGGAATGCTTTCCTAGCTGGAAGCAGGGGTGGCACAACGGGCAGACTTTCAGCTGCCCTTTCGCCTAGCCAGCCTATGAAGAACTTGGTTGGGACCGATGGATCCATCAGCTGGCGGTGTAAAGTTCTGCATCGCAAGTCCGTGCCCCCAGCCACACCATCGATCCGCTTCCCAGCTAGCTGCACTGTCTTCCCCTCAAAGGAGGCCGAGCCTTACGGCAGAATCCGGACCAGACTTTGGGAGAATTCGGCTGCGCCTCTCTTTCCTCTATCCGAGCAGAAAGCAGAGCGCGGCAACACTTTTTCAGCCGCAACTTCGATCTGTTTCAGTTGCGAGGCGGCGTATCCAGCACGATGGAAAGGATCGTGGTGCTTAGCCTCCAGCTCATGCTGATGGTAATGACGCTGGATCAGCTCAAGGTTCTTGCAGTGGGTAAGGCAGTCCGCAATAATTTACTTGGTTTTCGTTTCACCAATTATTTCACTTCTTTCAAATTAGTAACGCAGTGAAATGTATATTTCTTCGCAATAACGATTGCATTTGATTCCCATCTGATTTAATTTTAATAGTTTCGGCTCAAAAGCATTAAAATACAGGCCCCCAAACTGTTGTAGTAGGCAGACAGCTTTCAGATAGCCAGAAATCTCTGAATGTCAGACAGTTTAAAGCTTCCTTCTTCTACGAGGACGTTTACAAATCCTCGTAAACGCTTGCTTTCCAGCTCGACCACCTCTGAGCTTCTTAGCTTCTTAGCTTCTTGAGCTTCTTAGCTTGGTTCTTGCTTTCCATCTAAATTTTTCCAGAAGCTACCCGTCTGTTGATCTTTTCACCGATCATTCCCCTGACCATTAGACTCTTCAGGCGCCCCGTGTAGCCACCGCGGCCGCGCGATTCCGCATGGCGGCGAGATCAAAAGCGATGCAGACTTGCCCTGCCAGACGTGTCTCTGCCGTGACGGGGTACTGGACTGCACCCGGGACCCCTGCCCTCCGCTGTCGTGCCCACCCGACCAGCAGGTAGCTCAGGAAGGCGAGGACGGCTGCTGCCCTGTCTGTCAGGCCGGACCAGGTGAGGATCTCGACGAGGATGCTTAGTTATTTCAATCAAGTGATTTTTCCAGAGGTTTGGCGCTAGATAAATTCTTCATGTTCCTTCCCACACTTCTACCTGACCAGTCGCGGACTTCAAGCCGGAAGCCCTAATCCGCTCTCGGCGTCAGGCCGGTTCCGTTGTTGCGGGTCCCGCGGGTCCACCCGGGCCCCGTGGCGACCCTGGGCCGCCTGGTCAGCAGGGACCGGCCGGACGGCCAGGCCAGCCGGGCAGTCCGGGTCCGCACGGGCCACCGGGCGACAAGGGAGACACGGGGGATCCAGGCGAGAAGGGCGACATCGGGCCGCAGGGTGATGCAGGGCCGCGCGGCCCGAAAGGCGACAGAGGACGTGACGGTGACAAAGGGTTCAGTGGTTCGCCAGGGTCGAGAGGTCCACAGGGCCCGACCGGAGAAAAGGGCGAAAAAGGCTTCAAGTGAGTTAAAGTACTGGAGCTCTGAGGCAGACCTATTATCTCTCTGGCCTAGCCTTCTTAGCCTCTGGTGGGAAAATTAGTTTCAGCGGCGGTTGCAAATCTCACAGCTCAATACCTGATTTTTTCCCCAGAGGTGAAACTGGCAGCCAAGGCAGGGCCGGTCCCGACGGCGCCCCAGGTGAGCGCGGCTCTCGCGGACCGACAGGTGAGACCGGCGCCAAGGGGCAGCTAGGAGAGCCGGGCGATGTCGGCCGCGCAGGGGACCGGGGCGCCGAAGGTCCAACTGGCCCTCCTGGCCCGCGCGGCTTCGACGGGTCGCCCGGATTTCCCGGCCTGCACGGCCACAAGGGAGAGCCGGGCGAGACCGGCCTGCACGGACGGGACGGACCAGCCGGTTCTCCCGGACTGCCCGGACAACCCGGCGAGCGCGGGGTTTCTGGTCTGCCTGGAGCTGCTGGCGCTGCCGGACAGAAGGGCGACAAGGGTAACAAAGGCAAGACGGGTCCCGCCGGTCCCGCGGGGCTTGCCGGCCCTGCGGGCAGCCCGGGAGGCCCTGGCGGACCCGGACCGCGCGGCTACCCTGGCGCTCCAGGCCCCATCGGAGGCGCCGGTGCGCCAGGCCAACCCGGAGCGCCTGGAACACCCGGCGACAAGGGCGATCGTGGAGACAAGGGCGACAAAGGCGCGCAGGTTTGAGCAGAGTTTTAGCAAAATGGTGGCCTTTTAAAGGCCTTATCTTTTTGATAAGATTTCGACTTATTTCATCCCGCTTACTGACCGACCATCAATCCCACCCAAAGGCACCGATCACGCAGCGCACAAAGCATATTTACTCGTAATACCGTTCTACCCACGCAGGGCATGGATGGTCCAACAGGCGAACTCGGCTCGCGTGGTGACGACGGCCCACCTGGCCCGATGGGTCAGCCAGGCCTGCGCGGTCCGGACGGAGCTGCTGGCGCCCGCGGGCCAGCCGGCGCTGCCGGATCAAAGGGCGAACGCGGCGCTCCGGGCCGCTCGGGCAAGCCGGGCTCCGCTGGTCTCCCAGGCTCCATGGGGCCGCCTGGATTAGCTGGCGAGCCTGGCACGGACGGAGCACCGGGGCCACAGGGCGAGCGCGGCGAACAGGGCGTGGAGGGCAAGCCAGGAGAGCGAGGCAGCCCGGGCTTGCAGGGGCCGCAGGGACCGCAAGGCCAGACGGGGCCGGAGGGCGTTGCCGGCGAGACCGGAGCTCTGGGCAGGCCGGGTGACCCGGGCAAGCCGGGGGCTGCCGGACCCCCCGGCGATGCCGGGCCTCCGGGACCACCGGGAATGAACGGGCCGCCTGGACCAGCCGGCAAACGTGGAGGTACGGGCCCGCAGGGAGCTCAGGGCCAGCCTGGTTTGACGGGGCCTCCTGGGCCGATGGGCGACCGCGGACCGGCGGGGCCTAAGGGCAACCCTGGGCCGCAGGGCTTGCCTGGCGACCCCGGCCCGAAGGGCGAGCAGGGCATCACCGGCCAGCTTGGAGCGCAAGGCAAAGCTGGCGACAAAGGACAGGCCGGGCCCCCTGGACAGCAGGGCGATAAAGGCAACCAGGGACCGCGTGGCAGCACTGGACCAGATGGCAAGGAGGGACCTCCAGGAAGCACGGTGGGTCTGCGCTGCTCCGAACTTAATTAATTTCATGTATTTTTCTTGGCGTCTAATTTGTAGACGCGCACACAAATTTGCAATTATGATTTCTCAAGGGTGCGGAATATAATATACCTGTCATATGATCATACGATATGAGGCAAATTAGCCGGCAGATAACTGGCAAATTTTCCCACCAGATACCTGACAAATGAACCAGCAGATAGCGGATAGGTTAGCTTAGTTAATATCGTCAAGATATATTTCGCTAAGTGTCAGGAGAAGTCACATTCAAGTAAGCCAGACTCAACTCACGCGTATGCTAATGAGCGACCGAAACTGCAGAAAGCACGATACAATAGTAAAACAAGCCGGCATCATCGGATCCGTTTCAGGGACCAACTGGACCAGTCGGTCTTCCTGGATCTAAGGGCTCGCCCGGCGCAACAGGTGGCAGGGGCGAGAAGGGTATCAAAGGAGAGCCGGGTGAAGACGGCGAAAAGGTGAGTTTTCTGCATGCCGCAGGAAGTCAGCCATTCTGACTGGCAAGGTAGCTAAAAGCGCATCAAAACTCCTCCCACAGGGCGATCGCGGCAACCCTGGCCAAGATCAGCGTGTACCCTCGACCACGAGGTTCCGCCGCCAGGCCGCCGGACCGGTGGCTCCGCAGCGTGGGCCCCCGGGTGATCCGGGACCCCGAGGTCCGCCGGGTCGCGACGGCAAAGACGGAGCGCGAGGCAAGGACGGCGAGCCTGGGCCACCTGGACAGCCGGGACCGCCCGGTCCTGATGGGTCGCAGGGCCCGGCCGGACTGAAGGGAGAGCCGGGTGAACCCGGCGCTAATGGAGACCCAGGCCCAGACGGACCAGCTGGTAGTCCGGGCAGCCCTGGCGCGCAAGGTGAGCGCGGTCCGCAGGGTGCCAAAGGCCAGCCTGGCAAAGACGGCGCCCCTGGCCTTCCTGGTGCCGCTGGTGACCGTGGACCGGCGGGCGAGCGCGGCTTCCCTGGCGTGGCAGGCAGCCCCGGTTCGCCAGGTCGCCAAGGCCCTCTTGGCAAGCAGGGCGCCGCAGGCGAGCCGGGACCCAAAGGCCGCACTGGTGCCACGGGGCCGCGCGGTGACCAGGGCCAGCGAGGAGCACCGGGGCCCAAAGGAGAGCCTGGCAAGGCCGGTGAAGTGGGGGCGCCGGGACCAGCGGGCCTTGCAGGCCGTCGAGGTCCGACTGGCAGCGCAGGAGAACCCGGCCCGCAAGGCCCCAAGGGTGACGCTGGTCCCGTTGGTGAGCGCGGACAGCCCGGAGGAAACGGCGACATTGGGGCGAAGGGCGAGAAGGGCGAGCCAGTGAGTTGAAGGAAGTTTGACTGTGGTGCTTTTTCTGCAGTTGGTCCCTTTATTTGACTGTCTGACTGGAATTCCCAATGCCTGGGTGAGAGCTTGGACGCGAACAAATGTTAAATCCGCAGGAGGGCTGTAAGCACCTTGACGCTTGAAGCGACATTGTCCCACAACCAGCGACGGGGCATCACTGTCCATTGCGCTGAGTCCTGAAGCGCGTTTAGTCACACTAAATACCGTAAATAATGTGAACCTACTCACAAAACCGGGCTAGGGAAAATAAACGACTTGCTACGCGGGGTTGAACCTGGTCCAGTGGCACACAAGGCAGACACGCTAGATCGCTGAGCCACTCGGCCCCCAAATAGCCCGAGTGTCTGACTATTTCCCAAAATAAAAGCTATCTCCGCCAACAATAGTTCGACATCAATTGAAACCCGATCCAAATGCAGGGTTCGCCTGGCCCAGCTGGGCTACCAGGCTATCAGGGCCTCAGCGGAGACCGCGGACTCCAAGGCGTATCTGGCGACAAAGGTGACAAAGGACCGGATGGCCCCGATGGTCCACCTGGAGGCCCCGGGCCAGCCGGCCAGCAGGGTTCGCCAGGGCCAGCAGGCGCGCCAGGTGACAAAGGTCCGGCAGGCGGCGCCGGCGTGCCGGGCCAATTGGGCAACAAGGGACCGGACGGGCCGAAGGGAGACAAGGGCGAGCCGGGACCGATCGGCCAGCCGGGACCGAAGGGAGTCCTAGGCGACAAGGGTGAGCCGGGCGCGGCGGGCTTCCCCGGCCTGCCTGGCGAGGCCGGCGAGAAGGGCGCAAAAGGAAATCAAGGGCCCCGCGGAAAGCGTGGTGATCCCGGTGACACGGGACCAGCGGGCGACGCTGGGCCAGTCGGCCCTGTGGGGCCGCCGGGTCCACCGGGCTACCCGGGCAGTCCCGGACCAGCTGGAGAGCGTGGCGAGACGGGCCCGGTGGGGTCGGCTGGGCCCTCCGGACCGCCAGGGCCGCCAGGCCCGATCCGAGTGGTTCAAGTCGGCAGCGGCGCACAGATGGCAGCGGACCAGGCCAGCGGCAGTCGATTCGGTAGCGATGTGAGACTCGGCAGATTTTTATCCACACCTTAACCCAGCGGCATTTGCTCGCTCTGACAGCCGGAGGTTAACTAAAATTTGTTACACCTTAGATTTTTCGGATGCGTTTCTAACCCCTTCTCCAATAGAAATCTCACCAGTCAGCTCCTAAGGTGGCCAACAAGAGTATTGAAATCCTTCAGAAACTTTAGCCCTAGTAGTCTACGTATCCGAACATCAATTAATCTCTACCCCATCTCGGCCGCTGAACAGCCCTGTGTCCTTATCTCAGGTACATCCTTAGATGTCATTGTCAGATAATCAGAATCTCATCCCCATCCACAGGCAGTGGGAGAAGCAGACGGAAGCCGTGAAAGGCCCGGTTTCACCTGCCGGCACCTATTCGAGAGCCGACCAAGCCTCCCAGACGGTGAGTTGAGACAGGCGCATGCGAAAATTCGTTTATCGGCGACTAGGCCTCACATAGAACCTTATTAAGACTTTGTGCCAACCCCGCAGGTGCCTACTGGATCGATCCCAACGGCGGTCGCGTCTCCGATGCTGTCCAGGTGCACTGCGTCAGGTCGCGCAAGCAGACCTGCATCGCGCCCCAGCCCGTGGCCGGCCGGCGGCAGTGGCTGCCCAGACGCACCGACAGGCACGCCTGGTTTTCTGACTCCAACCGGGAGGTGAGACTGTCACTGGTATAGGGTGAGAGTGGGACTGGTAAAGGGTGAGACTGAGATTGAGAGAGGGTGAGAGTCGGGCTGGTAGTCTTACTTGTAGAGTCTGGGCATGGCAGTCAGGCAATTGTAGACGCTGGGTGGCAGAGACTGATATCGGTACTAAGCGAGATGCACCTGAACCCACAGTTTGGCTATTCAGTGGAGGGCAGCCAGCTGCAGTCTCTACAGCTGTGGTCCGTGCGTGCCAGCCAGAAGGTGACAATCGCCTGCAGCGGCATGCCAGTGGTGTCCGGCGCGGCCAACCCTATCCGCTTCTTTACCGACTCCGGTCGCGTGTTGAGCCGCTTCAATAGGAAGCTCGGCTACTCGGTGCTGCTCGACGACTGCCAGTACGGCAAGAGCAGCTGGGCGGAGACCGCCGTGGCCTTCGACACGCGGCCATCGCGGCTGCCCATCCGCGACCTGGGTCTGGTTGGCGCCTCGGAATTCGGCATCGAGCTGGGCGACGTCTGCTTCTACTGAGGCGCCGGCAGCCCCGCACTGACTAACTTCTGAGCCGGCACTGCGGCTGTCACATGCTAACCACGCTTAGAAATCTCTACGTCAAAATGCTAACTGATTTCTTTAAATTATGCCAGCGTAGAATCAGAATTTGAATGGTCACTTATTGGTATCTCGTCAGTAAGATAGTTCTAAATAAATTAATCAAGCGCATACTGCAAATCGACGCCTTTAGATACTAGAAATATTCGGCAATGGACTGCTGCTACCAAGGCTTCTTTACTTGCGCCTCGCAGCCGAGCTTGGCGAGTGGCTGAGCTCCCTTTTTCCAGGCGTGTCAGTCACGACTCTCCCGTCTGTCCGTCATCTGTGCTTCAGATTTCTTAGTCACCACATTATCCTCATTCGCATGACGAGTCGTTTCTGTCAGAGCAGTTTTTGGAATGGGACAAGGATGTGTCTGATTGCTCTTCAAGTCTTAAAAAAGATTGCCCTTTTTTCTCCATTAAGGGCAAAAACCATGTCTGGCAGTGAAGACTCACCCTGAACTTAAACAAGTTACGCCCACTTCGAGCGACAACAAGGGATTGTCTTAATGGGTCTTGAACAGGGGGTGAGTTGACGGGATTATAAGCTTGCTTTCGCATTCACACAAAGGCTTCGAGGCTCGATCCCAATTTAATCCTGGCGCTTCGATAAGTGAAGTAAAAGCACATAACTGCGTGGATCAACTCGGATTTCTGAGAAGCAAGATGCGAATGGGTCGACACGCATTTTAATGATGCACCTATCCATCATGATTAGTTGCTGAGCTCACTAAGACGTGCTTAGCTTCGCTTTAAGACTTTAAGTGCTGCGCAACCAAACAAGCTTGCGAACCTTTTAATCCTGTTTTTGAAAAGCTGCTTTTCAGTTTCATCCATGATTTGAGAAAGTTGCCGACTCATTACTGAGGGAAAAGCACGGAATGCACTATGCAGGTGCGGGCTCATCCGACTGTCAACCAAAAACGATCCAGCGCACTCAAAAATTCTTTAGACGTGCACCCACAGCGTCCGCTGCTGCTTCTAGTGAAAGACGGGGAGATCGACCAGAAATTCAGCCACGCTGTATCCGCTTCTACAAAATCCAGTACAGATGATTGGTAACCGCTGGATACCTTCGGCTCGACAGTGAGATTAACGAAAAGTTCAAGCTGGTTTCTCGCTGATTTTGCATTTGATGACCTCAGTCTCATATATTGTTATATCTCTTATTTTTTAGTCAAAACTTTCGATGTTTTCTTATTTATTATAAAAAGTCTCTATGCGGAAAGTTTAGAAAAAGTTAAAAGTTTCCATTGTGAAATATGGGTTGTAACTTTATTAGTATCTTTAGATCAAGGATTTTTTATTGAAAACCAGATGCTTAATTGAATTAATAATGAAATCTGGTGAAGGTGCTAATCAATAATTACTTGCTTCTGCGAATGGGATGCCCACTGGATTTGATTGTTCCGTTGCCTGGTTTTATCAAGTTTCTCAATCCCCTACTTCTTTTCCCTACATCTTTCCCCCATTCCCTTCTTTTCCCCATTTCATTTCCCTACTTTATTGCTGATGGCTTTTTCTCATCTCTGATTTTATTGGCCGATAGAGCCCTTTCAATTCTTTATAATTGGAAAAATTCTTGAGAAAGGCACGCCAGCCTCGAAAACCACCGAGGACAGGGAAAAGCTTCAAGAGCTTCTCGCAGCTTACTCGAGCTCACTAAAGCAACCAGCGAATGCGATTCCTGACGCTACTGCTCCTAGCAGCAGTTGCACGAGAGTGCAGCGGCGAAGAGAAGAGAACGGCCGTGCCAGTGCTGAACATGTGCACTCTCACTCGCCGCGGAGGCAGGAGATTCTCTGATTACGCGGTCAATGCCTTCCTGCCTGTTCTCAACAACCTGACCAGCCTGTTCCCCAGCTTCCAGCTGGAGATTAGCCAACCAGCTTGCGCCCTGGATGTAAGTAGCAAAAGAGCTTACTCAAAACTGCCTACTGTATACAACTAAAAAGCATCCGCTTCGGATCAAAATTCTTTTACCCGCTGCATTTAATTGATGTTCAGCGCAAAAGTGCGCCCATGCTTGACAATTCAAATCTAAATTATCGTAAAATGTTGTGAGCAACAGAATCCCTTACCCGAGTGCTCGTAACATTGAAATTTAGCCATGCATTTGTCTACACCAACAGGACGACACGGGCAGCGCATCCAAAGCTTTCATCGATGGCTACCTGAGCCCGCCACAGAAGGCTGTCATCATCGGCATGGAGGAGGATGAGCAGTCGCAGGTTGTGGCCGCTGTGGCTCGATTCTATCATGTGCCCATGGTGAGCGCCAGATCCCCTCCACTTCCCCGTCTCTCAGCCTCCTGAGTAACACTTGGAAGCCGGATTTCCCCATTTCGGCTGCAGATCTCATACCGGAACGCGGCGCCGGAGCTGTCCGACAAGTCTCAGTACCCGACCTTCACCCGGCTGCAGATGATTCACACCATGTACAACGAAGAAATCTTTCAGATATTAGAGAAGTACCAATGGCGCCACATCGGCCTGCTGATAACGCAGTCCGACCGGATTTACTCGGTGCGCTGCCTGAAAATTCTCGAAAATTGATGTTAAAGGAAAGGAGATCGAGTAGTGTTAGACCTCATTAACTTCATATGAGCTAACAGAATCTGGTGTGACGAAAGCAAGTTTCAGAATAACGAATAAAGCACGGGCCTATCAATTAGTTTGAGGGGCATATTTTCAACACAGCGACAGTCTTGTAGGGCAGAGATATTTTAGGGCTTTGGTGTTGGTCCAAAAAAGGTTTTGAAGCAGCTTGGCTTTATTGCCTCGGATGACTCCTTCAAGTTCCGAAGGTCCTATTAATTGCATTCTGCATCATACAGCGATTTAGTTAAGCGCCCGTCAAATAACAAAGGCTCAAATTCCGAGCATGCTGAATTACGCTCGTATTGCCTTATTGCAGGTGGGAGCCGACTTTGAATCCAAAATAGCTGAGCGCAACATCACCGTGCTGTACAAGGCAATTTTTATGAACGATCCACGTGAAGGCCTAGCTAGAATGAAGGTTAGAGTTTTCCTCTAGCCCAGTACGTGATGTTTCGCGTTAATGGCAATTAAACTAACTGTTACCCTAAATTCAGGAAATGAACATTCGCATATTTGTGGCCTTCCGATTCCAATTTCGAGAGACAGTTTCCATGGAGTGTTTGGTGAGTTCGTAAATGTCTTTTAGAAAAACCAACTTCACATAGCCACTAAAATTGAGCTTTAAACTTCAGATTGACGAGCTTCAATTGTACGGTCCTAAGTACCAGTGGATCTTTAATGGAATCCACGAGCTGCCTGCGACAGAGGGGTTCAGGGACTCCTGTGCTCAGGCTGTGCGGGCCCGGGCCGCAGAGAACGCCTTCATCTTCGACACGAACATGGCCGACCCAGATTACCTTCCGCCGCCCAGCATAACAGGACTGGTGATTAGGGCGCAGTTTTGTGGTGATTTTAATCCGATGCGTACAAACTTTAAATTATAGCGCGGCTAAACCTAACCCGCAGACCATGGACGACATTTTTACAGCTTTTAAAGCCGCCATTCCTAGAAATGTATGGTTTAGAAACAGCTCAATAGCGAGGATTTTTGATACCCTGACTACGGTTGCCCTGGCTATCAACGAAACACTGCAGCAGTACCCGTATGAGCCGCAGCTGCAGCTGGGGAACACCAGTTTTAAGACAAAACTCTTAAGGAGCATTCGAGATCAAAATTTTAGTGGCATAGAGGTAAAAGACGGAAATTCTGATTACTTTAGCACAGAGCTGAACAAGAGGCGTGCAAACGCTATCCTGGAAAAAAATTCGATTGGATTGCAGGGACCTGTGCGCTTCAATGAATTGGGTGATCGTATTGCTGAAGTCCTCATATTCCAGCTAAGGGGTAAGTGTGAATCAACATAAAAAGCCTAAAAAAGCCAATAACAACTATGCAGACCTCCCTCGACAGCTAACATTCCGGTTCCCCTGGCCACCTTCGAGCCCTCTACAAGCTTCATTCATTGGAAGGCGCAGCCGAAATTCGCTGGCGGTGACCCGCCTGTCGATCTGCCGCGGACCATTCAACGCCTGCTCACCATCGATAGCACCGCCGCAGTCGTCTGCTTCGTGCTGGCCGCCGTCTGCTCGCTTTTCGCCGCCGCTTCCGCAGGCGTCACCATGCACTACCGACACCTGCGAATGGTGAAGCTGAGCTCGCCACATGTGAATCTGGCCATCGCGCTAGGCTGCTGCCTCGCCTATGCCAGCTGTGTAGCCATGGCAACCAACGGTGTGGGCGCTGGGGGCGCGGCAATTTGCTGGGCAGAGACCTGCTGCTTGGCGCTGGGCTACTCGTGCGCGTTCGGGGCGATGTTCGCCAAGACCTGGCGGGTTCACGTCATCTTCACCGACAAGCGGGTCAAGCGTGTGGTGTGTGGAAGTTAGAAAGTGAAAGTGTTTTTGTAGGTTTTTTGAATACAGAAAAAGTATAAACTTTGTCAAGCCGATTGACAAAGCAACCTTGAATTCTATCTTGATTAAATAGCACCATTAGAAACGAAACATTGCAAGTTTCTCGCCACCAGACCTCTCTTACCTTTGGCCTCCAGGCTATCAAAGACTGGAACTTGTTTTCAATTATCGGAGCCCTCCTGTTGTTGGACGCAGTAATTTTCTGTCTGTGGGCTTCGTTGGATCCGATAATGTTTGAGGAAATTCACCTGCATTCGGAGGTAAGTGCGAAACTGATGTTATATGTGTACACTTAGTACGCTGGCGACCAGAAGCTACTGTAATTCTTTAATGTTGTTGTATTACTGAAAAAATATAAAAAAATTAGCACCCTTTTGGTGTGCGTATTAAATAGCACCATTATTATCAATATCATTATTAATAGAATAAATAAATAATTTAGGAAAGCATGGAGACCCGGGAGGTCTACAACTGGCGAATCGGCGTATGCCGCTCCACGTACAGCAGCATCTGGCAGGGACTGCTGATCGGCAAAGACGGTAAGCTGGACAGTCGCACAGCTTGATCTGCTTTGCTCTAGGATATCAAGTATGTTAGCTGCTTAGATGCTTAATACACGCACCATTCAACAGACTTTGTACGAGTAGACGCTGCATTGAAGATGCGTGGCATGAGATTTCATGACTGCTACTTTAAATCCCCAGTGGCACTAAAATCAGAAATCTTAGTGCTTGAGCGATAATCCGTGGGAAGCGCAAAGAGCATTAAAATTCTAATGCAGAAGACTCACAGCTCGTTACTTGAATAGGATTTGTGATGACAGCAGTTAATCAGTTAAAATTCTAGTCGGAAAACAGGAGCATTAGGACAAAATTTACATGCAAGAGCCAACACGGTGCCGTCAAAATGTCATCGGTGCTCGATGTATTTGCTAGGTTTAATTCTCATCTTTGGGATCTTCTTCGCCTGGGAGACTCGCCAGGTCTACGTAGAGGCGCTTAACGACAGCAAGCAGATCGGCATCTGCGTGTACAACACCCTCATCATGGGCGCCATCGGCCTGTCACTCAACTTCGTGCTGCCCCGAAGCCAGCCGACTCTGAACTTCGTCCTCACGACTGTCTGCGTCTTCGTGTGCGCCACCACCGCTCTGATGCTGGTGTTTGGGAGCAAGGTGGGTGAACTTGGCCCTGAAGTTGGCGACTATCGTTTGAATGCGGTATGAGGCATTAAGCAACTAAATATGGGATCCTTTGTTAATGGGAGCACTTGTTCAGTTAAAAATGCAAGACTTCAAAAGGGGTGTTTGTGTGTGTGCCTTTAAGGTTCTTGCCAGCAAAGTTAGCATGCTGTAGTGTTTAGGTGCGAGCTGCAGATCTGCTGTCTTTGTTGCAATACACAATAGGAGTAACTTTTGGCTGGGTCAAAATACATTTTCAATACCGCAGATCGTCATGCTGGTCCAGCATGGCCCGTCACGCATCAACGACATGTCGGTTGCCATAGCAGTCGGTGGCCCGAGCGACAGCCGTGGTAGCAGCCAGCAGCAGTCGGGCCAGAAGGAATCTGTGGTGGTGGTGAAGGCTGCGGAGACCAGCTGCTGAAGGATTAACATCAGATTCTGGTTGATTCAACGGGACAACAATGAACATTATTATTGAAGCCGTCCCAGATCACATGGCACCCACGAATTTGCGACACAAAAGTCACTTTATATCGATTCTTTAGTACTTTTGCTGCACAGATAAATCCCAATTTAGTTTCGAAAAATGAAATGAATATCGCACTTGCCTGAGGCTTGAGAATATTTGGCTTATCGCACTTAACCTGCACTAAATCTGACACTAAATTCTTATTAAATATGGGCAACCTCACTAGAAATGCACAATCTAAATAAAAAACTATTTTTACAATATTATGATACTTGCACCCAGCGCCCAGATCCCAAACTTGTACTGCAGTAGAAGAATCCACAGTGAAGTGTCTACTTTCAGCACCGCCAGTTAGTAGTTCGTATTGACACATCAAGAAATATAACTGAGTTATAACTGTTGTTGCAATAAAGAATAAGAGTCAACACCTCTCAGGCTTACAAAAAATTGACTTAGCAACTCAATTAAACATTAGAAAATGAGAAGAATGTTTACTATTTACTGCGCATGGCTTTGCAGATTTGCAGCTACAACACACTGAATTAAATAATGAACATGTCAAACCGATTATGCAGCAAAATACATCTGACACAGCTTGTCGTTGTAGTCACGAGAACCCACAGAATTGGAAAAAAACTCTGCAAACTTATTAGAACAAGCCTTAAATAAACTAAGCTATCATCTACGATCGTACAGACCGTAAAGAATGTAAAAAGCATGTTCTGGAAGTCCCGCAATACTTCAAACAAACACATTGTTAAGGCCTAAGGCGTACCTCTCGGTTTGATGCTATTCTATAAACAAAGCGGGCCAATTAATTATCAATGAGAGAGCAGTGTCGCATGAGAACGGGAAAGCAATTACAGAAAGCAAATGCGGGGGAACAGAATTTAGCATCGCATAAATCAGCTCAGGCCCAGGAAGTCATCCATCAGCGTGCCGACTCCGAAGATGTCGTTGGCATCAACCCGCATGCCCATGATGCGGATCCTGATGTCGTCGTCCTCCTGGATGACGCTCTCTTCGTCCTCAGTCTTGTAGCACGGTGGGTTACTCGTAGGGTCAAATTTCATGTTGCCGGGGATGCTGTGCCTGGAGATGAAGACGGACAGGGGTCCGACCTCAGTGAAGATGCCGACCTTGTTGACTTGCGTCACAACCGCGTCCAGGACCTCGCCTTTGAAGGGCCGGAACACCACAGCGTTGTACTTTACAGGGTAGAGTACAAAGCCACGGCCTGGCTGGATGATGCCATCGCCAACGTGAGTGACGCGGCTCACGCAGACGATGAAGCCGTACCTGCGGGACGCGGCAATAACTTCAGGTGCTGAATGCGGACTAATCATTGATGCATTGTTGCCTTACTTACTTTCCATTGCAGGTGCCTTCCACCTCTGAGTGCAGTTTCTTGGTGATGATCTGCTGGATCTGTGGCCCGAAGTAGCGTGGGTGCAGCAGGATCTCGTGCTCCAACACGACCTGAGCCCGATTGCAGGAAGGGTAGGCACTTTAGTCAGAGTGAAACGCTCAATAAAAAGCTTCAGGCAGAATCAAATAGAGTGGAGCTTCACATCAAATCAGACCAAATCGGCGCCTGGTATAACAGAGCAACATTTCAATTAGCACTGCTAAAGGAATCATCCATATTCATGAGCTACCTTTATAATTCTGATAAATTTAACCAATATTTACAATTATGTAGTGCCAAATTCGTAGAACAGGTACAGTACACAAAAAGTTATTATGTAGTCAGCATTGTAACTATGATATAAATAAATTTAGACACCCGACCTTTCGATCAGATGTACAGCCCACGGCACAGCCGCAGCTAGTTTCGCGGCGCATCCGAGGGCTGTGTACAGCTTTCAGCCTGACGGGCTGGAGGGGCCGCAACACCCACACTAAATTTACCCAGCTCAAACTGGTACCCGATCTCAGCTGGGTGGACTAAAGCAATGCGGGATTAAGTGCCTTGCTCAAGGGCACAAATTGTCTCCTAGGGCCGGGACTCGAACCCACAACCTTCCAGTCATGAGGCAGGCGCCCTAGCCACTAGGCTAAAACCATGATACATGCATAAAAAATTATAATAAAAGTTTTGCAGCAGCATCGAAGTTTTGAAGTTTTTTAAGGACTTAAAAATACAATTGCTACAACATATAATAGCTTATTGCATATAGAATAACCTACTTCCATTCTCTTAGTATGATTAACCAGATGCACCAGTTACAACAGTTTCTTTTCTATTAATTAATCTTTGTAAAAATGTTAAAATCATTCAAAAATTGAGAAGGAATAATTCTTTAAGGGTAGCTGTTAGAATATTTACAATGTATATAGATCTAGAAATACCTTAGGGATTTCCATGCAAATAGAATGGGATTAAATGACATATCCAATTGAAAAAAGCAAGCTTTGTAGCTATCCCATCTTCTTCTTGAAAAAGTTAGCAGCATATATGGTAATCTGATTATTAATCTATCTAAACCTTTACTTAATAGCAATAATTAAAACATTATTCTATAAGCCTTTCAAGCATGGGGCTCTTTAACTTTTTGAAATTTTAGACCATGTGATTTCACTCCATTTGAAAGGATCAGTTATTGGCGCTACAAAGATAATATAGGCACTAGTTCTCTGCCATAATTATGGCTATGATTATGGGAAACTATAAAAATATGGCAAAAATATATCTTATAGTTATAGGAAAGATACAAAGCTTACAACTATGCTATAGTTACAGCAATATGGCACAAGACTACTTTTCTCACAACTACCTATAACCATAATAAAAATTAACTGCATAAAGAAAATATTTTATGCCACATTTGGCAATAATTTTGCTTCCTTGTTAAAAAAATTTGAAAACAAGTTTTTTAAAGTAATAATAGGGACAATACAAAATTAAATGCTAAATTTAAAGAAAATATTATTAACAATTATCTAAAGTATAAAGTAGTAGCCCAAAAGTATTTAATCATTGGTCACACTAATTTTATTAGCTGTACAAAACTATTTTTTACTTTACAAATTTTTCTTAAATACAAAATTTATATTATGGTGCTTCATAAGTTAAGTCATAGTACTTTGAACCCTATGAAAAATAATGAAAAGCTAATAGGACTTTGTTGGAAATTGGGCAATGTTTTCTAGTGCACTTTCAAAAGACAAAAATCTTATATTAGGTTTATTTATAATATTTTCTAGAATTATTTTCAAGTACAGCTAAAAGATAACAAAGACTATGGATTGATAGTAGTACTATTGTCATCAGTGGTGTGATTGAGTGGCAATTTACACCAGGCTAAAAAAAGATGCAAATACATTATTTCTGAAGGCAGATGCAATTTTTTCTCAAGCAGAGGGGCAATTCTTCCATTTTTTGAATTCTTATACTTTTACCAATGAACTGACCACATTTAATCTATTTAGGCATGCTTTATTCATTCTTAATGTATATGGTGTGCACAGTAATAAAAATAAAATATAAGTTAAATAGCAAATCCAAATTCTTAATTACCACTTTTAGATGTTAAATTGTAGATATTGGGCATGTATGAGTACAATATTATGACAAAGATGCAGTTGCCAGTCAAATAATTGGCAATTTAATTTTTAGGAAAAGTTTAAATTGTAATACCCAATATATTTATTAAACACTTCAGCTCATTCTCTAGCTATATCAATGCCAGGAAAGAAAATTTGCTGGAATGAAAATTGGCTCAAGGTTGAAGATGAAAACAGAGACCTTATTGGCCAATGGGCATGGCAAAAATGAAACAATGGCTACACGCATGTGGTCCAAGCAACACTTTTCTTTTTGCAGTGGAATCACAAACTTGAAAAGTCATTCCACCACTGCTAAGCACAAAGACATTTTTGCAGTGTGACAAAAAAACTGCTCAATAGCAGCTTTTGTTGAGGACTCCTCAAATGAGAGGCCGTGCAATGACAATGCAGAAAGTGAGCCAATTAAGTCTGGTGAGATTTACTGCTATGTTAGGACGATTCTAAAAAATCGAAGTTGCCAATCCAAAGAAGACCAATCAACTAATTTGTGTGCTATTTGCCCTAATTCAAAAGTGCCACCTGCAATGAAGTTGCACCATTCCAAGATGGCATACTTAATAACTGATGCTCTCTTTCCCTACATGAGAAGTTGTCTTAGAAGAGGCAAAGTCATCTGCATTTTATTTGCTGCAACTTGACAAGGCAAATAAGGGTACAAAGTACCTAGGTATTGTACTGTGGTACTTATCTCCTCAGTTGGATGTCAACATCCTGTGCATCGACCTACCAGCCTTGTTGTCAATGACATGGCAACAGGGGTATTGGATACAATCACCAATTGTGCTCTAAATGTTGAAAGGTGCATTGGAGAAGTGACCAACAACTATAATGTAATGCAAGGTACAAAGTCTGGTCTTGCAGTGTCTCTAGGAGCAGCTGCAGAATGTTGTTGACATGGGTAGATGCTCACTTCATTACATGCATAATGCTGCAAAATATGCATGTGATGCTACTGACTTGGGCATCAAAATGGAGACTTGTGTGCAATCTTCAGCACATGATTGCTAAAGAGTTTTATGAGATACATAAGCTAGTGTTCTTGTGACCAGTTAAGACTCAATGGTTGCAACTGTTGCCTATTGTTAAGTGAGTCTTGCAACTGCTTCAGCTACTCATCCAGTATGTTCCAGAGCCAAAACTAAAAGGAGCTAACTTTGAAAGCATCAAAACTGACATATGTGACCAGAAGGTACATTTCTTTCTCAACTTCCTAGCTGAGGTTCTTAAGCCTCAATTCAAGCTGTTGTTTCAACAATAGGGATGCCATGTACATCTGCTTCATCCCCAATTGATCAAACTGATGTGTGGCTGGTTAGTTTGCTTTGTGAACCCTGCAGTGTTGGTTGACAATCCTAAGTTCTGGAAAATCAATCTAAATGACAACTCTGTGTAGGTGTCTTCACTACAGATTGCAATGGGGGAGGCCTACCAGGTGCCTGTTTGTAGACTTGTCAGTTGAAGATCAAAAGAGTGCTTGACTTCTATGAAGAATTTCTTTTAAGACTGGGACTGCTAAGCTGTTTGACTACTTGCCTCTGGCCAGTCCATATGTGCGCAACTTGAAAAATTTGGTTAGACAGTGCGACTTAGTTAAAAAAATTGTGACATACTTCTGGTCAAATTTTGAAGGACCAAAAAAGGTCCTGCAAACCAATTTTGCCTGAATCTTCCCAATTCTTCTTGTTTTTGCGACTTACCTCCTCATTTTTGCAACTTACCCCCTCGTTTTTGCAACTTACCCTCTACTTTTTGGGACTTACCCCCTCATTTTTGCAATGTACCCCCACATTTTTACCAATTTTGTGATATATCACCAATTTTGCAACTTACATTGGCAATTTTGCGACTTACCTTGGTCAGCCACCAAATCAGTTGGCCAGATTGGCCAACTGTTGCGCACCTATGGGCTACTCCAGTGCTCTATGCTTGCCAGCTAACCCAGTGAACCCAGTGAACAAAAATATAGGTTTACTACATGTTCATACATGTACTCAGCATGTTATTGAAAGTAGTAAACAATGGTTTGAATTTTGTCAGGAATAAAAAATGGCCCTTTGCCAATCACACCACTGATTGCCATTACAAGTGTATTAAAATGCAAAATTCTATGATTGCCAATGCAATTAGGTAATTTTTTGCCCAATATAGGAATGCTTTCCAATCTATTTCACAAGAATTTCAAGCTGCCAGTTGCAACTAAATCAAAATTTAAGACTAATAGTGCTTTTGTTTACATTAAGCTATTAATACTAGCACTAGAAATCATTGAGGACATCTATTATCAAATTTTTTTAGGGGATCAATTATATAATTTTATTTTACTTTTTAATAGATATATTTAGTGTAATGATATAGTTCTACCTTAATTATAAAATTTAATAGTTGTCTAAATAGTATAAAATTAAACGTTGGCCTTTTAATATTTATTTTAAAAAACAATGCTTTTGATAGGGTCTATTGTGACTTTTAGACCCTTTATCAATTCCAATTAACTGAAATGATATCTTACATCATCAAAGACACAAAGGATGGTCAATTAAGTTGCATTTGAACAAGTATCTTTGGCACCACCTATACTTAAAGAAGTCATTTGGCAACTTTCTTTTCAGGGTTGTCCACTACTATGCTTTTTAATTGATTATAGTAACTTGACTTTAGATAATAAGGCATAAGTATGGTTCCATTTATTAAACTCAAATCAGTGCAAAAAAAAATCTAAGACTGTAACGATACACAATTTGAAATTTAAGTACTGACATGGTGGTGTCTATGGCCAAAATATACCCCATGGTTAGTGGCACTGACATGGCAGTTGTGCTGGTGAGGAGCGCGATTTCAAATTTTGGACTTTTAAGCATCAGTTAAGTTGACATTGCTTTCATTAACCAACCAGAATCTCTCTTTATACTTATCAATATGGCTGGCAGACCATTAGCACCAATTGTCCTTCTTCCCGCCAATGAGGTGAAAAGCCTAGCTATTCTAAAATACTTCCAAAATGAAATGCAAGTTGCATAATATGTATAGCATACAGCCGCAGCTTTTTAAAACATACCTGCAAGAATTTCTATGGCGCAAGAAGTTCCTGTGTCCCCACTTCCGGTACTTTCTATGCTGTATCATGGAGCAGTACCTGCTATGCTTCTGCAAAGCTTTTGCTATAGCTTCTACCCAAAGGACATTATTTTAACATGTCTCAAATCTCAATGTTAACCATTATCCTTGTTATGCCAGTTATCATTTTTATACAAATTTGAGTTTAATGAATGGAACTATACTTATGCTAATAATTACTCCTGCTTAAATACTTTAAGCTCACTAATTCATTTCTAGGTCAAAATGATTTAATGCGGGAAACTAGAAATATGCCTAATATTCAAATAAAAAAATAAAGAGAATTAAGTTATTTAAAATAAAATTTATAATATTAGCAAATTTATAATTAAAGGTAACAATAATGTTTGTTTATTTTAATTAGTTTAGCATTTTGGTATAAATAAATATCATTTAGAGAGTAATAAACATTTATCAGCAAATATTAGTAATATATTAATTAGAAAAATGCTTATTTATTAATCTTCACTAATTAAAATATCCCAAAAATGCTCAGATCCAATTAAGGCCATGAGTTTTCCATTTTTAAACATATAATACTATATGTAGAACTACATTATAATAGTGACATTTTGCTATTTGACACTACTTTTGAGTCAATAAATATATAGGAAGCCAATAACAATATCCTGAATGTCCATAAAAATATCCGGACTCCTTATACAAATATTATAAAATAAATAAATCTAACTTTGATAAAAAAATAAAATAAAACTGAGCTGCTGCCATATGCTATGCCTAAACAGAAATAAAATGAACTTACAAAGTAAAACATTTTTCTTAAAAATAAATTTTTTCACGTCCAGTTAAGTTCTAGTTTTTTACCACAGTCCAAGTGCGATTTTGTTTGTAGGGTTTAGCTTTAAGGCTTAAGCCCAGTTAGTATTAAGGAACTTAAACTGCTTTTTATCTCCCAATAATTCTGGGTGGGGTTTTGAAATGCTTATTGGCTGAAAGGGTAGAAAAAATGACTCTCAGAATTTGCGATATTTTTCTCAAACTGGGTGCGTCGAAATGACAAAGTTTACGTCGAAGGTATTTACACACCGGGGTCCTTAGAGCCTCTTCACGAAGCGATTCCAGAACTAGAATTTTGCAAGAAATATAGCAGTTTAACAAAAAATTACACTATTTTCATTCTCCTAAATCTTAAATCTATTGTAAGAATTTACGTTGAATTATAAGTAATTTTTTTGTTTTTGAAAACAAATAAACCGAATCCTAAATCGCAGCCTATTCGCCGCTGAAAAGTTATACTTTGCAAAATGGTTCTAGTTCTAGAGCCAGAACCGACAAAATAAAGAAGCTCAAAGTCGAGTAGGGCAGGTGCTTTTGACGGCACAAACTCAACCAATAGAAAATTTTACTTGATTTTCTAAGAATTTTGTTATTTGCAAGAACGTTGGCGGTTTTGCTAAAATTATATAGGTGATTGTTTCGGGGCTTAATGTCAGTAGTGGCTTTTAGCTGCCAACCGCTAAATTAACGGAGAGAAAACAGTTAGCTTGCTCTTGCACAAGTCATACACTTAAAGCGCTTTTTACAATCACGGATCCTTGTCCGCAAAGAAAAGTCAGTTTTTAATTCGGGGTTATGTGGAAATAGTTCTTGACACGAAGAAAATATGTCAACACAAGACGGATTTCTTTCCAAGAAAGGCGGAGAGGCGCTTACAATGAGGGCACCGGGCACGCAAAAATGTATAAAGTATGACACACACTTTAAAATTTATTAACCAATTATTTTGGGTTTCGGCCTTGTCGTTTTACCGACGCAGCCTCAGAGCGCCGATCTTATTGCCTACATCGACAACCCTGGCCTCCCATTCCCGATCTCGAGGTCAGCCCCAGGGGTAGCATGATGGGTGTGGCGAGCGGCTAGGTCCTATGCTAGGAGAAGACAGCGAGAGACAGACACGGAGATAAAGAAAGGTAGAGAGCAGCCAGCCCCAGAAGGAAGCTGACAGCCCCGCCGCCACCAACTTGTGTGGACTGCATCACCAAACAGCCCTATCGAAACCAAGTTCCCGACTAATTGAGGCCTGATTTCCACCTACAACTAGTGTCTTTTAGCTGTCAATCTCGAAGTCATAGCCGACTAAGGGACACTGCAGGGACTAGATCGCATGACCAAGGCAGGCTCAGAGAGGACTTTTGCAGGGGGTTCTTGCATGGATCGGATTATGTGGACTCGGAAATGCACTATTATATTACTAAGAGGAGTGGATAGGGAATATCCCAGCTTTTAGCCTCGATGCTTCAACTAACTGCCGCAAAGCGATGAAATGACCCAATTAGACTCTTTCGAAAGCGCGCCCTAACTACTCTAAAGATTACATTAAGTTACATTAATAATTTGGCTGCCGCGCCGCCTCGAACTGCACTAAAGTACAGCCGAAGCTGAGTCCTCAATCTGGACTCTGATCGCATGGATCACTGACTGACTGACTGCATGACTGGTCCGCCCTTGGTCCACCATGACCGGCGCCAACTAATTTAGCTGCTCATCCGAGCCAGCATGGCGAGAAAATAAAGAGATTAAAAAGCAATTAACTGAATGATTTAGCTTTCACACCTAATCACTTGACTGCCTATGATATTGGAGCACTTTAACTACTATTGGCAATATATTATGATTTGACTTTCTTACTGCCTCAAGTTAGCACAAAATAAGCAATAAGCAAATACGCAAATCCCTATTAAGACGCTAAGATGGGGACCGATAGAGACTATTCCCAATAAGGCAAGATCACGCGATCTCTCACCAAAACCAATCAGATTAATGCACTTTCGATGCCTCCTAACTCCACAGTGGCCGAGGTAGATCTCGTACTCGACCGTTAGTACTTGTCGATCTGGCAGGCAAAGGGCCTCTGATGACCTGTCGCTTCTCGCTAACTCTTAGCTGATGCTGACACTAAGGCTGATGTTGGTAGCCGGTGACTTAGGGGGAGATTCGCAATCTAAAGGGGAAGATACTTGTAGAACTAGGGGCCGTTTGCTCAGTCTCACTGGTGTTCCGGGACGACAAAACGGGTCCGAGACAGCAAAGCGTTCTGAAGATGGAGCGCGCTCGACGGCGCCTTTAAATAGGCGCGAGAGGCGCCGATTTGTTAGAATGATCGCCGAATTTTGCGATTGGTCCAGCCGCATTTGTTAAAACGGCCGTGAATTTTTCTGATTGGCTGGCAAGCTAGTCACGTGACCCAACCCCACCAGGTGGTCTCACCAGTCTACCCGGGATCATAAAAAAGATGACAGGTGGGGTCGTAAATCAGCGCAGATGGGGAGAATTTACGAGCAAAATGATTTATGGGTTTTCGCAGCAGGAGGTCCTATGGCTTAATAAAAATATGCGCGTTAATCAGCATGAAAAGCAGAAGGTGAAGAAGGTGAAGAGGAAAAGATAATCCTAAATCCCAAGGTACTTTTAGGGGTCGGAAGCTGAGCTGTCAAGAGTTGACAGGAAAAAAGCAAAAATAGAACAATAGGCGAGCTTCCTGAACCCCTCCAGATGTCATAAAAAGAGGCATAAAAAGTGGCAGACACGTGACTCACGGGCACCATCTGGCGCCAAAAACTGTCAGTGGTAAAGGTCAGACAGTCTGGCGCAGAAGATTTATAGCCTAAAAATACCTAGGTACGCGCGTACAGGGGGAACTTTAGAAGCCAGCTAAGATGAGAAAAATTCCCTACAGGAGCGTCATACTACTCCTGGATAGTAGAGGAAAAGAAACTGCTGTGGGGAAATCTGCGGAGTGAGCGACAAAGTGCGTCCCCATCAATTATTTAATAAAAAGAGCTTTTGAAAAAATGTCCGGGCGCCTTATACGGTGGGTTCTCCAGCGGCATGACTTCAGGAGCGGTTGTTATTCCGGCAACGGGACCCAGCTGAGGGAGCGAAGGGAAATCTCGACTAGAGAACAGACAATGACCACTTTTGAAGTTACACTAAAGCGATAAAGTTGTCTTTGAGAACAGACTAGCGAGGTAGTAGCATTAAATTGATGTATCCACGGTCCCGGCGAGATATTTTTCGATCTGTCAGTGCCGCCTGGACTGGGATGCATGGTAGCCGGAGAGGGAAGGCGGCCACGTCGAGTAGGAGATTTGGTCCCTTCTTCCCTGGCACTCTCATCTCTCTGGCATCCACTCCCGCAGCTTCCAGTGACTGCCTCTGTCTTCCCTCTCTCCCTCTGACCCTCCCATTCTCAGCCTTCTTTTACTTCTATTTCTTGTCTTTTCCATAATTTTGTTAATAATAATTAATAATAGCCCCTTTCGCCCAATAATTTCCCTTATAACCTAATGTTTAGTCTGCCCCTAACCTAATGCTGTTTTTAACCGTTTTTACCTCATTATTCTCTTAATACTCGTATTCCGATTTTCCCCCTGATGCTGTGAGTACGACTTATAGTTCTCTTCTACCGTAATTCCCGCGCGCTCTCAATGAGTCTTCTGCCCCTCATCACGCACCTGACTCGTGCTAAAGACCAAACTCAAGGACATCTTAAGTAGTAGGACGTGACACGGGTGTTTCTTAGAAAATTTTTTTGAAGACTGATTTTTCGCAAAAAATACACTAGCGAAAATTTCATGTTTTTCAGCAAAAAGTAGCTGTCCTGGTGTTCAGCAGTGTTAGGTTTTAAAGATTTTTTAATATGTTGTCACAAACTCTTCATTCTACAATATAGAAGTGTGTTTTAGGGCTGTCAAATTGAAGTAAACGAAAATTTGAGCTTTCTTTATTTCGCTTTCTTATTGTACCACTATACTTCGACTGTATGTATATAAATTTTTGTATTAGTGTTATTGTACATTATTTCGCTTGAATAAAACAGGTACTTATGTGTACTTAAGGACTACTTAAGATGTCCTTGACCCAACTCTACTCCCAGCCTCCCCTCTCCATTCTCTCGTTTCTTGACACACCCTTTTTGCATCTATTTTTCTCAGTTTCGCAACACTCTACTGCAAATATCTCGGTTTTCTCCCGCTATTGTTATCAGTTGCACAACCCACTACTGCAATTATATTGGGGTTTTCCCGCTATTGTTCCCTGTGGCACAATTTCCCCTTTGCTACAGTTGTTCCCCGTAATTATCGCCCGATTATTAGTATTTTGAAACTCCCTAATCTAACCCACCTGATGTATTGTTGATTGCGCAAGTCCCGTTTCTCCAAACCCTTGTCTACCAGACTCCTCTGTTGTGTCACCTGTCTCCCTGAATATGCGCTCCCTCGCCAAGTCCTCATTTTTTCTCATTTCCTCATCAGACCCCGAAATTTTTTTTCATGACGTCAGGACACCGCTGTGGCCAATCAAGGAGAGAGAGCTATGGCAACGGCCTTTGAGGAGGACATCATCCCCTATTTTAGAAATATATAAACTGCATGATTTTGCTTCTAAAATCCTCAGAAGTCGAGAAGCGTTGGGAGGTTTAACCGTTTGGACATTCCCACCTTTGGAACTTTCCGCATCTGCGACCCTTTGTCCTTCCGGGGAACGTACCGGCAGCGTTAGCTTCTACGCCCGTCCTTCTGGGGACCTTGCCAGGACAGCATCAGCATCTTCAGCTCCATCCGGGGACCGTACCGGCAGCCGAGTAGCTTCACTTCGTCCATCTGGGGACAGTACCAGAGCTACAACCGCCTCCAAGACCGAGCTCTCTCTCTCTTTTCGTGCAGCCACCGGAGAGACTGTATTCTTTCTGTTCTGTAATTATTGCCTATTTTACTGTAACCGGGGCCTGTTTTTGCACTTATTATTTGTCACTAGTTTTGCAGTCAATAGGGAACGCGCATTCATTAATTATTCTTCGCATTTGCCTTTTAACATCATAAATCTTATTTTGTCTCAGTTTCTCATTTGAGCCATTTATGGCGTGCTAAACCCTCGCAAGAGCGGTGAAGCGTGGGGACGTTAGGGAAGACTGACGGTTCAGCCCTGCCGGGTCCTGCGTGTGTTTTGATAGTGTGGTGTCTGTCTGCAGTAGTCTGACTGGAAGCGGTGCATCCCCTTGATATAGCTATCTTCCCGCACTGAGAGTTTGGAAACCTACAGAGCCCATGTTCGACCAAATACTACTCTTAGTAGACTCTTCCCCATCTACCGACTTAGCCACAGTCACAGCAGGATGCCGGATCCCACGGGGGCCCAAGTTCTACACGCGCAACTGCAGTGCACAAACCAGCTCAGTAATTGTCCATAAACGATACTCATTCCCCGAAAAAAGTCTAGTATACAGATATCCAGCATCCAATGAGCCACAATAGCTACTGAGCAGCTCAATTTATTTTATTGATGAGGACGCACTTTTTGATTCGCTGGCCTGGCGCGGAGGGCCTTTGTATGCTAATGTATTACCGTAATGCAGTAGTCTCTTCTTTTTGGGATACTTCTGCAATTTATTCTTAACCGTATTAAATTAATCTAGTAAGCTATAATATTTTTGCCTCTAGCTAGACTTTCAGGGTTCTTTACGCGTCTCGTGACCTCTGGCTTATGTCGCCAGATGGCGTCTGGAAAGTCACGTGACTGGTTTTTATTTTGTTTCATTTTACAGCTAAATGATTTATGACTTCACTTCCTATTGTTCTCTTTTTGCTTTTTTCCTGTCAAATTCTACGGGAGGCTTTCTGACCCTTGAAAGTACGTTAGGTTTTTAATATTTCTCTCTTCAACATCTCACCATACCCCTAATCCTAAGCTTTACAAGGTATGTTTTCGCTTTGCTGTATGATGCGTTAATCCAAAGAGCCATAAATAATTTTTGCTCATAGATCATGTTTTTTATGCGACAACCTGCATGGCGCCAGTTTTATTACTCCCAGTCCCCGGTGAGGTTCCCTGGTGTGGTGGGGCTGGGTGGCAACAAGATGAACCAATTAATCAGAATAATCGGCCCCATAAGTATGACAAAATTGTTCGCTAACCAATCAGAAAATTCGGCGCTAACGGTAACAAATCGGCGCCATAGAAATCTGTAAATAGCACCACTCGGGAGCCGCCCTCAGACCAGGCGCTGCGCTCCCCCCCGGAAACGCTTCCCCCCGACGCTACGCGGTTCCACCCGCTAGCTAGGCTGCGCTCACTGGTTCTCCCCCTATCTTGTGACTTCCCCTTTCCCCGGATTAATATGAAGTCGGTATCAGCATCGTTTGAGCCAGCGGCATCATCAGCGAAGGACCTGGACAGGCGACAACTTAGCGCTCGACTAGCCGGATTAGCGACTTTGCGAATGGAACTGCTCTGATTGATTGGGTGAGAGACTATACTCAGTTCTGCTCCATCAGGTGTATCGTCTCTTACAGGGCCCCGTTAAAGGTATTATTACTAGGCTAGGCAACATTGCTCACCTTTTGCTTATGTTAAATTACTAAGACAGCCTAATAATAGGAATATAAATGCATTTTTCTTTATTGCAATGAGCGTGCCAATGAGCGGCTAAACAGTTGACGGTTGACCTATGCCCACACAGATCCCAGTATCCGGAATGGATAAGATTAGCGCCGGGATGCACTTTAGCACAGTCCAGGGCGCAGAAGCGGCTATATTAATGTAAAGAGTAAGCTTGCGTCTCTATGGAAGTTCGGGCAATTCATTTCATTGCTGAGTGATCCTTTCGTCGACGCATTATGAGGCCAAAAGACTAGACAATAAATACCGATAAAAATAATAGGAAGATCAATTTTTCACAAATTAAGACTTACATAGTTCGATGGAGTAAGAAGGCAGGAAACACACATCAAAAGATGAGATTTGCATCTGCTTCAAATCGAGCGCAATCTTAAATTTGTCGAAAGTCTGCAAATTTCACATCTCCGTAGTGTATTCTTTCGCAAAAATCGGACTCAAAAACTTTCAAAGAAACGAAGTACACTTCTAATTAAGGTATCCTTCTACTTAAGTTGTCCTTGGCTAGAGTTCGTTCAGTCGTTAATTTGTTAAAAATGTTGTTGTAGAAACAATTTGATTTAAACGAGCGAAACTAGAGGATCATCATTGCCACCGCGTTTCCTTTGCTAAGTTGCTAAAGCTTTTATTTCGTCTAACCTTCAAACACTGATGTATTGCTTAAAATTTTTCCAACTCTTAAACAAAAAATAGTAATCGTTCCTTTCTACTTTCTTCATCCGGCATTTCCCTACAGGTTATTTAAATTTTGCTACAAAAATTTTCAAGCCTGATTACCTGCTATGTCAATTAATCCAGTTGATTTACCAGAAGAGAGATTTGTTTCATCAGCTTATCAGCACGGTTCAGGGTTAAGCGGTGTTAGCGCTCCCTATGAATCTGGTGTATGGCAGTCGAGGCAGAGCCGAACAAAGTCAAGGCTTGATGAAACTAGTGCTTCCACGCGAGGTTCTGATTATCTTTTAGTTGACTCTGCAGCTCGTACTCGTCGTTACCGAGATCATTCTGGGCAGCCTCATTCAAGAAGTAGGAATCTTTCTGGTCCTAAAACTGGAAATCCTCATATTGGTTCTGCTAGCTCTGGATGGGATTCATTTTCAGATAAAGGTAAGTAAAGTTATATGTAAAATTAAAAAAGGTGTTGTCATTTTTTTCAATCCTATATGCTTTATGTAAATAAATTTTTTCTGAATTATATAGAAAGTGTCTATTAATCCTGTTTTTCTTCATAGATAGACCTAAGTTTTATAAAATCTGTGACTAAAATATTGAATTTTATTATTTTTCTAATTATTGGATATATGATAAAGTACTAAGAACCAAATATAAAAATAGGCCTATAAATTCATATGATATGTAGTAGGGGTTATAATATCTAATATATAAAATAAGTATCTTAATCCCAATGATATCACTAAAGTTGTCATGGGACTTCTTCATTTTAATCTCCATACTTGTCACCAAAGTTGTAATAGCTAGGCCCTTTTTGCTTAGTCTATTTAATGTTAATACTATAATATAAATCTTACTGATAATATACTTAGTAGCACTATATGTATAATAGTATATTAATCCCTTTCCAAGCAGTCTATATTATTTCTAGGCAATTTCAGATCAAAGGTTCATAGCTTTTATTACCTATTTGTTAGTATTAGTCTTTAAAATATTTTTTGTATATATTTCTTAGAAATGGTTGCAGCAATGTTCTTCTAAAATCTAGTAAAATTACTAAGTCATTATAAAAATAAAATGTATTATTTAAAAGTGGATGCCTATCAGTTCCTTATTTTTTATTTTATTAGAGCTAGTTGGCAAGTTGTTTTTTCTTTCTCAAAATTCATTGACATTAGTATTTATATTGCAATATTCAAAACATTTTGCAACAAAATTATCATCAAATATTTCAAAACAACCTCTGTTCCCCTTATATCTCTTATATTTTTCTGCATTACTTTCTATCCTTTTACTTTTATGCCTATTTTCTAGGCATTTTGACTTATTAATTGTGCTTAAAAAGAATATAAATTTTTATACTTTATGTATTAGTTGTTTTATGGCAAAGAAAGTAATTAAAAAATATTCTATCCTGTAGTATGCCTTGAGTTACTAATTTCTTTGTTCTATCTTGCTACCATTAGGTAGGATACTATATTTAATTATAACACATATTGTGTAACATGTTATTTTTTAAACTATTTTAAAGCAACAATAATTTAGTCTATGGTTACTTCAATTAAGGAGTCCATAGTCCAAAGACTCATAGCAACTTGTCATTAGCAATAATTTAGATTGCTATATTCACTAATGTACTTTCATGGCTATTAGTAGATGTTTATCTAAAATGTCAATAAGAAAAGTTACTAATATGGAATTTAATAAAATAAGATCCAAAACTGCTAGTTGATAATATTTTTGTTTTGCTGCAACATAAATTTTGCTTTGTGCTTTATAAGTTTATTTCTTAATTCACAGTTAATTTTTGCTCATTTTAGAACAGTACCAATCCTATGCATCCCTTGGTGTTGGCTTTGCCAGGTTAGTCAAATACACCAGATCTGTTTCAATACTGCAGTTATGGCAAGATTGTTTCAATAATTTAAAAAAAATTTCACTTTTCAGCTTGGTAGCTGAAACTCTTCTATCTCATCCATGCATTGTACTTAGGCGGCAGTGCCAGGTAAACGTTTCATTTCTCAGGTATATATTTATTTATTCGTCAGATCTGCATTTGCATTGATTTTTATTTCAGGTAATGAATGATGGTCAGAGCTATCACCTGCTACCGTTCAGCCTTGTGCCTGTAATTTATAATCTTCACAAGACTCAGGTTGGTACTTTACTTATCTCTCTGCTTATGAGTAATGGTAATGATCCCACAGTTCCCCAATTAGCTCATGAATGTCGACATCATTTTGTAAATAAAAGTATCTGTTATTCCTCCACCGTCCTCACAGCAGCACAGGTGTTTGTTGTTTCTCCACCTATCCTTAAAGCATCAAAAGTTTCCTTTCCCACTCCATCCCTTCTCTCAGCTCCAGAGGAGTCTCTAGGCCTCCATAATTTGCAAATCTACCATGGTTGTCCGCTTGAATATCGAACTCCCACATAGGGCTTGTAATCTACTTGATCAGATTTTAGCTACGGGGTTAGGGTTACCACTAAGTTTCCCAACTTGCCTCTCAACAACTTTAGGGCATCGCCTGTCTATGGAAAGGCATTGGCAGTGTCTTCATTGTGCGTGGCCTGCACCTGGTTACTGAAAATCTGGTTAGCGAAGTGACGCACTTTCCCAAGTGAGTTTTATTTGCTTTATCTTAATTATCAAAGCGCTAACAACGGGCCGTCTCTCAAATTTGCTCCTTACATTTGGCAACCCTTGAAAGGCAACACCGTCTTGACAGAATGTGACACATTTGGCTCCGTTTGCTTGCATTTTCATGCCTAACGCTCAATAAGTAACTGGCAATAAGTGACGCTGAAGTCCCCCACCAATCCCCACGCCCACAGGGAGGTTAACCGGCACAGCTCCGGAAAGAAGCTGGCTCAGCACCTTTGCCTCAAGGCTGCCACCTGGGCTCTCGTGGCTCCATTCTACGCCGCCTCTCTGGTCGAAACCGTCCAGTCGGACATCGCCTCAGACAGTCCGGGCGTTCTAGACTGCCTGAAGGAGGGTCTGGCCCGCCTGCTGGTGTTCTCGACTCCGCCAACCGCCTCTTCCAACCTGCTGCCCTTCTGGAAGCTCGTGCCGCCCGTTGTCTGCCTGGGCGCCGCCTCCTACGCAATCAGGGCGCTGGCCAACTACGCGGTGATGCGCTCGGCAGAAAGAGACGGCTCCACAGACAGGGCGACTCGTTACCGGGGCTACCGGGGCCGCAGCACCGAGGTGAGCTCCTGCCACCGCTCGGCGCCACAATTTACATCCCTGCTGTAACTGCCGCATCTGCTTTTCTTCCCACAGGTTGACACCGAGCTGTACGAGCGCTTCTACCCCGAGCTGCTTAGCAGCTTCGTTGGCGCCCTGCTCTCCGACCTGCTGCTGTTCCCTCTGGAGACGCTGACGCACCGGCTCTGCGTGCAGGGCACCCGCACCCTCATCGACAACATGGACACCGGCCTGGGCGTGGCGTCGCTCAGCACTGCGCACACCGGCCTGCTGGACGCCTTCGTCACCACCGTCCGTCTGGAGTCTCCAGTGAGCCTTTACCGGGGCTTCGGCGCCCTCCTGCTGCAATTTGGCGCGCATCTCTGCCTGCTGCGCGCCGCCAAGATGTCTTACGAGCGTCTCGTCACCGCCTGGACTGGTGGCGACCGCGGCAACGGTGGCGGGGGACCGGCCGATGCGGACTCGGAGTCTACGAGCAGCCGCAGCATTTTCTCCGATGTTGAGGAAGCTGCTGCCGGGTATCCCGCAAATTTGTAGTTTTGCTGTTGGCTTACTGAGCCTGGGTAGTGCGCTTGAGGACTTTTGGATTGAAGGTACTTAGGGAGGCATCCTGAGCTGAAGGACTTAGCAAAAGTACAGGGGAGCTTTAAAGTCTTAAAATACAGCGTAGCCATTATGAGTACTGTTTGTACTAATTATTTGTTATGACGTTCACAAGCTCACAAGTATGCCAGCGGCGTCCATTTATGCCATTGTTTTTACTGTCGGTACCCCTGCTTCCCTGTCAATGTTATTCCCATTTCGCATTCTTCGTGCCGCCTCTACTTGTTAAAGCCGGTGTCGGCCTGCACCAGCAATCTTATCGTGTCTTTCTCTACTCTTATCAAACCGCAGATTGGCAAATGCAGGCTAGGCATGGTTTGCAGATGTCTGACTTCTCCCTTCATCACAACAACCCTGTCTAATTAGCCTTATCCAATGTTGTCATTCTTTTTATGCGCCTTGACTTATCTGCACGATCGGCCACAGTCCAATTCATTTTTTAAAGGGAACAAAAATAAGACTAAAAAAATTATGGATTTAGGCAAAGTTGACATAGTTCAGGCCCTATGAGCTATTGAAATAAAAGATTAAATATTGAAGTAGAGTTGGCTGTTGCTGAACCTGCAGATCTAACACAATTTTCTGCTTAATTGTCAAAAAATATTTTCGAAGAAAGATTGTTTCCTTGATCATTTATATTTCCGCTTGCACCAGCAATTTGTGTACAATTCGTGCACTTGTCTTATCATTAAATCGCCAGTGCAAGCTGTGTTTCAGAAACCAGTAAATATTTTTTTTATTGTTGCAAGCAACCCTTTAGGATTTTTCTATTTACTGACGAGTAGTCTGCTTAGCTTTTGGCGGTATTCTAACTGTATTTATTGTTGAAAATAAAACTTTCTAAGCCTCAATCTAGCTAGATTGCATATTATTCTAGACTACTGCACAGTGTGTGCTTCCCTGCCATTTTTAATTCCTCGGTCTTCTCGTGCCTTTGTCTCTTAGTGGAACATGTGAGAGGCAAATAAGTTTTGAATTTGTAAAAAAGCTGGCCAACAAAATTTGAATTACATACAGAGAAAATTATAATTCCAGGCTGATTTTCTGAAAATATTATAGCTTTATGCTTTAGCTGATAGCTTTTTTAGTATGAAGGGCCCTGGCTTCAATAAGTAGGATTGCCGTGTTGGCTTGTTCTGTTATTAACTTTTTCAGCGAACTGCTGTTGAGCCCCTGCAGTGTATGCTTGCACGCCGCACTCCAGTCTGACTGTCTGCGTGACCCATCAGTCGCTATCCAGCTGTCCCTCAGTCTTCTCCTTGCTGACCTTGAGCAGCACGTGCCAGTTGCAGATCTGCTCGCCGTTTGAGTCTCGCATGTCGCTCCAGTGGTCCAGCGCCTCTTCGCTGCAGTTGTTTCGGCCTGAAGGTGGTCGTTTAGGGTTGCACAAAACAAGCGCTATGATGTACACACTAGCGTATTTATCGCACCTTTTGTACTTACCAACGGAACACCAGCCGATGTTGACAATTCGGTTTAAGGTGTGCTTGCAGTAAACCTTCACCATCACGGAGACATCATCGAGGTGGGCGCGGCTCACTGGGTACTCGAAGGTCTCGTGCCACTCTGGGTTTGGACTCTCCGGAATCGATAGCGTCTTGGAGCGGAACAGCACCGATCTGTCCTTTGAGAGGCCCCACAACAGGTGCACTTTTGTGAACGCGGCTGCACAGAAGTTATTGGCAAAATAAAAAGATGTTATTACGTAGAGAATCAATTCGAAGACGAATATAAAAATACTTCTGGCTACTTACTGGGAGGCCTGTCCGACTTTGGATTCCTGAGGTTGCATGCCTTCACGATAGCAACCTGTAGGTGCCCGTTGATTTGATTGTAGGCCAGGCCCAGAAATAGCTCCGGCTGGCTCACTAGTGGTGGGCCCTCGGCTGGCGGCGGCAGCAGAAGCGCGTCTACTGAGTCTTTGGCTGTCTTCTTCTGGGTCTTTGCCGACGCCTTCTGCTGTTCGAGCTCCTCCTGAATGAGAGTGGCCACATGATCTTAGGGTCTGAATTTTTCGGGATGTGATAGTTCTACATGTACATGTAATGTAGCTGCATTCTGGGAGCACTCAAGGAAATTTTTATTACTGGGCAGCAAGTTGATTGCCGCAATATATTTTCTCGGGCACTTTTTGTTTCAAGTCCAAGTACGAGGATAACACTCACATCGGAGTCCGAGAGGTGCTTTAACTGCAATAAAAAGTGGATACAATCAGGGAGTTGGATATTGATTTGCAATGCACGTTATTGCTTGTACGTTATTGTCCTCAAAAGTAACTCAGTTTAGGCATGATATTAAGTCTCCAGAGCGACCTCACCTTGGAGATGGCGAATCTGCGTTCCTCGAGCTGCAGGCGGAAGCAGTTCTGCTTCACCTTTTCTGACGTCTGCTGAGTCTCCGCCATCCTCTCCAAGGCGAATGTGTTTTCCCCTAGCAGAAAGCTTCGCTTTTTTCTCCAGCAGCCGTACACCCGGAATCGAATTGCCAGCGCTTGGGGAGGATTCTTGATTAGGTTTTTCTCTGTGTCAGGGCGGATCAAAATCAATTAATGCACAGTGCAAAAGTATGTGAACATGTGTAAATACCTCTGAGTTTATGCATCAGTTTAATGCATAGTAATTTTTTCTTAGTAAGCGATTTGCTGGCTTGTAATTACCTCTCGAAATTGGCACAAACTTAAAGACATCCTTGTCTTCCATCTCAGAAGGGGGCGCTATTGCCTTCTTTTTTGCCGCTTTCTCTTCCTCGGTCTCTACTTTCGCGAATCTCGTCACATCCTGCAGCGGCTCGTCCATCGGCTTGTTGGCAGCCGCTGCCGCTTGCTTTTGCTTGAGCCGCTCCTGTTTCTGCCGCTCCTTCATGGCCAGCTGCTGCTGACGGTGCTGCTCCCGCCGCTCCTGCTGCTGCTGCTGCTGTGCCGCCTTTCTCGCTGCTATGCCAGCCAAGACCGACTTCTTGTTGCTTCGCTCCACAGCTGCCCCAGCCGCTGGTTCTTCTTTGGTCTTCCACCTTCCCGTGAATTTCGGAATGCTCAGCTTGCCGATTTTCACAGCTGGCTTCGCTGAATCGCCTGACTTGCCGGCCTCCCCAGGCGCTCCTTTCTTAGCCCCCTTCGCACCTTCCTCCTTATCTTTCTTCCCCTTCTTCTCAGACTTCTTTTCATGGTCCTGGCCACTTTTGTCTTTGTCGGTTTCTCTCTCCTTTTCTCCAGCGGCGCCAGCCTCCGCCGCATCGGCTGCCGCCGTCAGCGTTTGCAGCTTCTTTTTCTTCGGGTCCTCGTGCTCCACCATCGGCGTTCGGAATGTCACTGCTTTGTCCGGCAGCAGAGTGGCGCACACTTGCAGCATCGACCATCGCATCTTTTTGTTGCTTTTCCGGCGAAACTTTGTGAGCGCCATCTTCAGCTCGACTTGCATAATACGCACGTTGAGACTCTGGCTCTTGTTCTCATGCTTCATCTCTGCCTCCAGGTATCCTACAATTTTCGGCATCGGCCGCTGCGCTGGGGCCTCCGTCTGCAATTGAAGGCAGTTTACGTGCACATATCTTCAACAGCGAAGATAAGGCATTAGGGATTGCTGACACGCATGTACTAGTATTAGCATCACAGGCTTACCAGACTCGTCCCAGCGCCAGCAGAGATCGCATCAGCCCCGAAGCAGCCCTCGTCCTCATCAGCATCCTCCTCATCTTCGTCATATTCCTCATCATCATATTCCTCGTCTGCCTCTTCGCCGACTCCGTCCTCATCCGCGTTGAAGTCCGCATCCTCATCCAGCTGCTCTTCACCGTGGCCCTCCTGAGATCGGCCTCCGGCTGCGACCCCCCATTGCCCAAGCTCGTCGTCGACGAAGCCCTGGTTAAAAACGCCTCCTGGACCGGCGAAACGACCCCCAACGCCACCGAAGCTGCCACCGCCGCCGAAGCCGTGAGTGGCGAATTCCGCTTCATCTCTATCGTCATCATCATCTTCAAGGTCGATGTCGCCGCTGGTGTCGCTCGCTGCTGCCGCTGCCGCTGTGGTTACCAGCAGAGGCTGCCGATCCCTCGACTCCCAGGCAGCTGATGCCACTGCAGATGCAGCTTCGTCGACTCCTCCAACAAATTCTTCGCCACTGTCATCGTGGTCGAAGTTGCTGCCGCTGCCTTCGAGCGATGCCTGATCTTCGTCGTGGGCAAAGTCAGGATCTTCGACCAGCTCATCGTTGCGAAAGTCTATCGGGCCCAACTTTCGTTGGGAAGCCTCCGCCTCTTCTTCATCAAATGAAAACTCATCATCCGAATCTCCGCAGGCCTCGTCGTCAGGTGCCAGTGCAGCCTCATCCACAACCGCCTCTGGCTCGGAGCCGTCGTATTCCTCCAGCTGCGCCGACTCCTGAGGTCGGCCCCGGCCTGCCGGATAGGCGGAAGCGTGCGAAGTCTTTCAATAATTTCCTAGCTTCGTAGTAAAACTTTTTGAGAGTCTATTTTTTTCATATTTCACCCACAGCCCCAGAACTACAGGGTGTTTCTTAGCTTGGCTCTGCGTTAACCCTTCATTCGGCACACTGCCAAATCGGTGAGTGTCAGATAGATAATGCGACTCACGAAATGGCGAGGCCTCTAATAAGCGGCTCAACTTCTGCATTTCCGCACTCGCAACTGCTGTCAGTGCCGCCCGGATGCAGCAGCTCAAGGAAGCGCAGCGGCAGCGCTAGATCAGTATAGCAGAGATTTATTTGTTGTCTTAACAAACGACGTCAGAGCTCGGCGCGAACAAATTTGGAAACATGAAGAAAAATGGCGAGCTCGCTGTTTTTGTCTCCAATTGAGAAGAGAAGAAATGGGGCGAACGCTTCACTCTCAGGGAGAGAGGCGCCCACGCAGCGCAGAGCGATGAAGAGCGGGCTTGAGAGACACTGGACAGACGCGCCATGAGCTAGGCGGTCCCTTGCATCAGTGCTGCGGTGCATGTACGTTGAGTGCACTGCCGAGCAGGGCTTGGGTGGGCGAGCTGGCCACTGGCCTCTATTTCATGCCTAGCAGAACCTGAGGACAATAAAAGTCTTCGAGTCTGACTAGCCCAGAGAATTGTCAACTAGTCATGTCAATTTAAGACCTAGCTGGAGCGCAGTGCTCGCAAATTGCCGAGTCTGCCTTCCAGCCCTGCCTCTTGCCTAGTTTCTAGCGTATGGCTAAGAGCTGCCCGCCGCATTCTCTCAGCTGATTCACGTGACTTACTTTTAAGCCTCTAGCTACGTGCTTCGCCACAATTGGTGCGCGCGCACCTGCACCGATTGTCTCTGGGGCCACCTCTTAAAAGGAGGAATGCGGTGCTCTAATTGCCGAAGCCACTTTAGAAGCATCCATTCAGAGTGGAAATGTTGAGCGAATTACCCTCGTATTCATGCAAATAAAGCGTCAGAAAATTCAGGTGCCCATTCACTGATCGACCCGTAGAGCGAGAATTCATGGAATTAAAAAATATGCGAAAGAATCTGCCAGAACGAATTGAGTGCCTTCAGCCATACTTCCTGAACAAATTAGTATCCTGAATGCTATGCATTCGCCTTGATTTGGGTATTCGGCGCATGGCATGGTTGATTGAAAGCTTGGCCCAGCCAGCCGGCAGATGCTTCTGAACCAGCAGGAGCTGTCCGGCCGATTATCTAAAATGCATTTCGGCTCATCTGCACTTTTCTATTTTCAGTCTCTGAAAACTTTTTGTCTCAAGCGCATTCGACGATGGCATTTGTTGCCTGCAGCCCCACCCCATGGCCGAGGGCTCAAGTTGCTCCTCCCCTCGGGCCCGAGCACAGCACACATCACTGGCTCCTTACCCGCCCCAGCCTCAACCACTCGTCAGCTCATCTCCCTTTCCCAGTCTCCCATCTCCCTATCCTCCCGGGTTTCTCTTCCCAGCGCCTCGAGGCGAGATAAAAGGTAGAGGCCGCAGCAGGTATGGCTGCTAGCGCTTTGCCGAATCCAAGCACTGCCTTCTGTTCTTCAGCAGTTTGTAATGAACTCCGACTCTCCAAATGAACAGCCGGACGGACTTGAGAAACCCGATGCGGATGAGAAGTCTGTTGCTCCCGCAGCATCGACTGCTGCAGCTTCATCAAGCCGAGTCACCGGCCTCAGGAAGCTGGAGAAGTGAGTACTGAAAAAAGCAAGATTTGATTGGGTAAATTGTTTGCAAGAGCCGGCGTACTATTCGTTTGAGGTTCCCTGTACTTTGCTTTGACGCGCAGTACATTATGACTGGTTCCCTGTACATTATGACTTTAGTGCCCCGTGCATTATAACTTGGGACCCCGTAAATTAACTTTGTTGGACTGCGAATACAGTAGTAGCTTTGACCTACAGGTTAATAAAGCAAGAATTTCCAGCGAATCCGAATCCCATAAGCCACCACAACCAATTCAAGGAAGGAGAGCTGCGGGGACCTGCAGAGCCGGCTGAAGACCCGCAAGCTGCTGGGCGTTGGCGAAACAGAGGATGGCGACGTGCACCGGTCCAAGCTGAGTCAGATTCTCGGCCACAGCGACCAGCTGCACCTGCGGCTGCCCTGGCCGGTGAGGGCCTATCAGCTCACCGTCGCTGCCGCTCTCGCCGGCTTCGGAGTCACCGTGAGTTTCGCCCCGGCTTCTCTTCAGATTAAAAATCTGCAACTGGCAGTGAACGATGGGGCTCCCAACTGGGCCTTGTCTACCCGTGGGTTGGATGCCTCGCCTGTAATTAAGCCTGTAAGCCTGTAATTAGCTGCTCAGGTGCTGTATGATTTGTCGCTGCCTGTTGACAAGCTTGAAAGCAACATTCACTGCATTCTGTGAATCTGCCTCATTGAATGTGAATGGCGCTTGTAGACTTGCGCTTTCTAGCCAGGCCTTGAGGCTGTGAGCCGGAGGCGGGATGCCCGGCTCACGTCCTGTGAAAATCGTGCAACGTTTGCGAGCTCCCCTACCCTCGGTTTTTCACTAGCCGCGTTATCCGTCGGGTTCAGGACACAGGATATGGGATAATTTCCTGAAGACAAAAACTTTCCCAGCCCAGCTAAATCAGCGCCAGCTAAATAATTTTCCAGAGAGCCCCCGCCAACAGAGTTCTAGAAATTCTCTTTTCTCCGCCTTTGCCTTCTTTCTCAAGCAATGAGCTTTTTCTTCTATTATGGCATCCAGCCATAGTGAGTCGGTGGGCTGCGGTGGCGCAGACAGCTCTGAGTGAAAAGGAGTGAATCAGAAGCTGTGAAACTGAGTGAAGCTGTGAAACTGATTGAAACTGTGAAACTGATTGAAACTGTGAAACTGATTGAAGCTGTGAAACTGATTGAAGCTGTTAAACTGAGTGAAACTGTGAAACTGAGTGAAACTGTGAAACTGAGTCAAGCTGTGAAACTGATTGAAGCTGTGAAACTGAGTGAAGCTGTGAAACTGATTGAAACTGTGAAACTGATTGAAACTGTGAAACTGAGTGAAGCTGTGAAACTGATTGAAACTGTGAAACTGAGTGAAGCTGTGAAACTGATTGAAACTGTGAAACTGAATGAAACTTGAAACTGATTGAAACTGTGAAACTGATTGAAACTGTGAAACTGAGTGAAGCTGTGAAACTGAGTGAAACTGTGAAACTGAGTGAAACTGAGATAGAGCTGACGGAGAAAAAGTTCAATGAATGTGCCAAATGACGGACCGCCCTGTTCACAAAAATCCAGGCATGCATCAAACCGGAACTGGCGTTCGGAGCGGCCGGGGAGGCTGGGCTGGTGGCTAGACTGTGCGGCGGAGGCTCCATCAGTGAGTGCTCGGGGTCGGTCTGGGAATGGATGGATATCCTCAAACTCATACGATCCAAAATTCTCACGGTACATTCAGGTAGGCATGTACAGTGCTTAGGAGTGGGTCGTCTGATTGGCCCCAGATGGATACGTCCAGGTTCTCTACCCCGCCCGCCATTATTCTGATTGGCCCCAGATGGATACGTCCAGGTTCTCTACCCCGCCCGCCATTATTCTGATTGGCCCCAGATGGATACCTACAGGTTCTCTAACCCGCCCGCCATTATTCTGATTGGCCCCAGATGGATACCTCCAGGTTCTCTACCCCGCCTGCCATTATTCTGATTGGCCCCAGATGGATACGTCCAGGTTCTCTACCCCGCCTGCCGTTATTCTGATTGGCCCCAGATGGATTCACCCAGGCTCTCTACCCCGCCCGCCATTATTCTGATTGGCCCCAGATGGATACCTCCAGGTTCTCTACCCGCTTGCCATTATTCTGATTGGCCCCAGATGGATGCGTCCAGGTTCTCTACCCCGCCTGCCGTTATTCTGATTGGCCCCAGATGGATACACCCAGGTTCTCTACCCCGCCCGCCATTATTCTGATTGGCCCCAGATGGATACCTCCAGGTTCTCTACCCGCTTGCCATTATTCTGATTGGCCCCAGATGGATGCGTCCAGGTTCTCTACCCCGCCTGCCGTTATTCTGATTGGCCCCAGATGGATACACCCAGGTTCTCTACCCGCTTGCCATTATTCTGATTGGCCCCAGACAGATACGCCCAGGTTCTCTACCCCGCCTGCCATTATTCTGATTGGCCCCAGATGGATGCGTCCAGGTTCTCTGCCCCGCCTGCCATTATTCTGATTGGCTCCAGATGGATACGTCCAGGTTCTCTACGCCGCCCGCCATTATTCTGATTGGCCCCAGACAGATACACCAAGGTTCTCTACCCCGCCTGCCATTATTCTGATTGGCCCCAGATGGATGCGTCCAGGCTCTCTACCCCGCCCGCCATTATTCTGATTGGCTCCAGATGGATACGTCCAGGTTCTCTACCCCCAGTGAACGGACACCCTCATGTTAATTACAGATCCCTCGCAACATGCTCAGTAAATAACATTTGCTTTCAAATTGGCGCAATCTTGATTAAAGGCTCCTGCACTAGTCTTAGTTCATCTACTATTACTTAGCTGGTTAATAATGAAAGTGAGGAGGACTCCGGCTCTGATGAAGCTGTCCAGTACTTCTCAATTAAGGCAGCTGGCGGTGCCGTCTCCATACGGATAATGGGCCTGTGCAGCTATCGAATTAGCCGGTTGCGATTAAACAGGCTGAGCCGCTGGACCCGGTTTTGCAAAGCCGGATGGCTCAGCTGTATCGCTAGCTGGAGCCGAGCACTAATTTGATGAAAGATGCCGAGCCGGGACGTGATGCGGCTAATGCGTCCGCCCGTGCCTCTCTGGCTGTTGCCGAGTAATTTTTTGCCCCCGGGGCGAGCTGAGATTTGGGCCAACTCAGCCCGTTTCTCATCAGGCCTTTTCACCTCCCTCAGCTGTGGCCTTCGTGCTCTGGCTGGCTTGGCGCTCCGAGGACCGCGAGGTGGCGTGGCTGTCCCTGGCTGCGGCCTCCGCCCATTGCACTCTGCAGCTGCTGGGTGAGCGGCACAGGGCTGAGGGAAAGCGAGGGAATGGGACAGCCAAAGGGATCCACTTGGCAATCACTTTACCTTGAGAGCGCAACCTGAAGTCTGCTTGACTTGAACTCTGTCAGTTCTCTCCGTGCGCTCCATTCTCTCGCATCTGTCGCTTCATTCTCTTCTCTCCCTCTCAGCCTTTTTCTCCCCATTCTCTCCTGTCCCTCTCAGCCTTTTTCTCTCCATTATCTCCTGTCTCTCTCAGCCTTTTCTCCCCTGTCCCTCTCAGCCTTTTTCTCTCCATTCTCTCCTGTCTCTCTCAGCCTTTTCTCCCCTGTCCCTCTCAGCCTTTTTCTCTCCATTCTCTCCTGTCCTTCTAACCCCTTTTCTCTCCATTCTGTCTCTCTCGCCCCTCTCTCCAGCTCTTCTCACTCTAGTCTTTCTGTTCTATCCTCTTCTCTTCATTTAAAAAAATTCTCTCACTTATTATCTCTATTTTCCCCTGTTGCTTTCACCCATGTATTTCGAATCTTATCAGTCCCAAAACCGGTTAGTTCCAGTAATCCCTGTCTCACCTCCCGTAGTTGCCTCAACTCAGCGTTCCGCGCCTCACCGTCTGCATTTGATCTGCTCCTTTACCCGCCGTTTCAGCTTTGCGGGCTGAAAAGGCGAAAGCGACTCAAATTCACCTGCAAGCTTTGCTCTGCACACCTGACTGGCTGCAACTGAGCACTGACAGCTCTCCCCTCTCACTCGTGACTTCTGCTCACATGACTGGCGAATCGCATGCTAACGACCCTGGTGAAGCGTGGCTAATTTGCTTTGCTGAGCCGCGGCTCTTCCATTTCAAAGCCTCTTTCATTTCGCCCGCATCCTAGATTTGACTCAGTTCTATCGCGTGCCTCCCGTCTTTGCTTTAAGCTACTGCTAGTAGGTTGATAGCGCATGCTCACCTTGATTGGGATTTGAATTCAATTCTTCAACTTCTGCACGCGCCAATTTCGGTGAGCACTGCGCAAGAGAAACAGAGAGTGGGGATGACAAAAGGTACGACGATAGGAAAAGGCAGAACGGTGCGTCAGGCAGGGACTGGGGGGATCAGTGGAACGATAAGTGAGGAAAGCATGCAACATTGACGCCTCGCCGAACCCGCAGTGCCCTTCTGCTCAGCCGCCCTGGACGCCGCCAGTCCACACCTGCCAGCGCTGCGCCAGTCTCTGTGGCTGGTGGGCCACGGCGCCGCCGCTGCCGGCGCGCTGCTCTGCCTTCGCAGCGGCTGCCAGAGTCCGCGACGCCACCTGCAGAGGCTTCCACCGCAGCAGCAGCAGCAGCAGCTGGAGCAGCAGCTGTGGCCAGACAGTCAGTTGGTGACCGAGGAAACTCATGAGAGCTTCAAAAAGCAGCAGTGACAGGCTGCGTGGATTCGGCTGCTTAGGAGATCCGGAGGCTTCAGTTTTAGTGAACTTTGCAGATCGCAGTTTTTTTTATTATTTAGGAAATAAATGCCTCCGCATGCAAGCGCATCCAGACTGTCATTAATTGTCGCATAGTTCGAATCATTAAATTTGTTGTTGCTAAGGGAAGCAGACATGTTTTTCTACTACTCCTTTGATTATTGGCAGTCTCAAGCTTTTAGGATGATAACTAAAAGGGGGCTTGCTGACTTGAGACCGTGTTCAGAAAACAGGCGGCCACAGACTGGCACAGCAGAGAGAAAACAGACGGACACAGACTGGCACAGCAGAGAGAAAACAGGCGGACACAGACTGGAACAGCAGAGAGAAAACAGGCGGCCACAGACTGGCACAGCAGAGAGAAACAGGCGGCCACAGACTGGCACAGCAGAGAGAAAACAGGCGGCCACAGACTGGAACAGCGAAGAAAACAGGCGGCCACAGACTGGAACAGCGAAGAAAACAGGCGGACACAGACTGGCACAGCAGAGAGAAAACAGGCGGACACAGACTGGCACAGCAGAGAGAAAACAGGCGGTCACAGACTGGAACAGCAGAGAGAAAACAGGCGGCCACAGACTGGCACAGCAGAGAGAAAACAGGCGGCCACAGACTGGAACAGCGAAGAAAACAGGCGGCCACAGACTGGCACAGCAGAGAGAAAACAGGCGGACACAGACTGGCACAGCAGAGAGAAAACAGGCGGACACAGACTGGAACAGCAGAGAGAAAACAGGCGGCCACAGACTGGCACAGCAGAGAGAAAACAGGCGGCCACAGACTGGCACAGCAGAGAGAAAACAGGCGGCCACAGACTGGAACAGCGAAGAAAACAGGCGGCCACAGACTGGAACAGCGAAGAAAACAGGCGGACACAGACTGGCACAGCAGAGAGAAAACAGGCGGACACAGACTGGCACAGCAGAGAGAAAACAGGCGGACACAGACTGGAACAGCAGAGAGAAAACAGGCGGCCACAGACTGGCACAGCAGAGAGAAACAGGCGGCCACAGACTGGCACAGCAGAGAGAAAACAGGCGGCCACAGACTGGAACAGCGAAGAAAACAGGCGGCCACAGACTGGAACAGCGAAGAAAACAGGCGGACACAGACTGGCACAGCAGAGAGAAAACAGGCGGACACAGACTGGCACAGCAGAGAGAAAACAGGCGGTCACAGACTGGAACAGCAGAGAGAAAACAGGCGGCCACAGACTGGCACAGCAGAGAGAAAACAGGCGGCCACAGACTGGAACAGCGAAGAAAACAGGCGGCCACAGACTGGCACAGCAGAGAGAAAACAGGCGGACACAGACTGGCACAGCACAGCAGAGAGAAAACAGGCGGACACAGACTGGAACAGCAGAGAGAAAACAGGCGGCCACAGACTGGCACAGCAGAGAGAAAACAGGCGGCCACAGACTGGCACAGCAGAGAGAAAACAGGCGGCCACAGACTGGAACAGCGAAGAAAACAGGCGGCCACAGACTGGAACAGCGAAGAAAACAGGCGGACACAGACTGGCACAGCAGAGAGAAAACAGGCGGACACAGACTGGCACAGCAGAGAGAAAACAGGCGGTCACAGACTGGAACAGCAGAGAGAAAACAGGCGGCCACAGACTGGCACAGCAGAGAGAAAACAGGCGGCCACAGACTGGAACAGCGAAGAAAACAGGCGGCCACAGACTGGCACAGCAGAGAGAAAACAGGCGGACACAGACTGGCACAGCAGAGAGAAAACAGGCGGACACAGACTGGAACAGCAGAGAGAAAACAGGCGGACACAGACTGGCACAGCAGAGAGAAAACAGGCGGACACAGACTGGCACAGCAGAGAGAAAACAGGCGGACACAGACTGGCACAGCAGAGAGAAAACAGGCGGACACAGACTGGCACAGCAGAGAGAAAACAGGCATACACAGACTGGCACAGCAGAGAGAAAACAGGCGGACACAGACTGGAACTGCGAAGAAAACAGGCGGACACAGACTGGCACAGCAGAGAGAAAACAGGCGGACACAGACTGGCACAGCAGAGAGAAAACAGGCGGACACAGATGTAGCCCGCTGCGTACATGCGCAGATGTACGCTGGGCGGAATGATAGGCGAGTGTGTTGGGGTGGTCAATCCATCGCACACCTAAATATATAGACAACCGCCCAGTCGGGGCGAGAGTAAGCTTTTTCGTCTACGCACTAAATCACGGCCTCTGCCTTAGTTATTACAACAGACTGGCACAGCAGAGAGAAAATAGGCGGACACAGACTGGCACAGCAGAGAGAAACTACCAAGTTCATCCATCAGACAAAATCGTAGTACAAAGCGTAACATTCTACTGACAATTTTTATGAGTAGGAAACAGGGGGTTTTAAGTCCCTTTTTCGTTCGCTTCCAACGCAAAAGCGAATGAATGCCTCCGCAGCCTTCAGCAGTAGGGGAGAGGTGATAGCAGGCTTCGCGACTGTCTTCTGAGGGTGAAGCTGCCCAGGACTCCAGAAACGCTGAGATTTGCCTCATCGCATAATTGGTCTCCCAGCTAACAGGATCAGGCGCTGAGAGCCGCTCCGCCAATATCAGGCCTCAAGATCTGCCGTCCGCCCCGTTTAGCGTCAGCTGTCAGGGCGCAGGGGCTGGCAGCCAATTTCGCGGGCCCCGGGGCGTCAGCGCCTATTAGCTGATGAGGCGCCGGGGGCCGCCAGCTCGCCTCGTCTCCCTATTTGGCAGCCTTGCTCGGCGTCCCAAGGCCGCAGAAGGCGAATTGCTGCAGCAACAAGCCGCGGGACCTGTTACCACTCTGTTTGATGACGGTGGCTCATCAGCGGGGTCACACTGAACTGGCCAGGTTGACAAGTCCACTCGGAGATCCGCAATCACATTTTGCTGGGACACAGCCCACTTATTTTATTGTCTGCGAATCAGCAAATGGCATGAAGCTTCCTGCCCGAATCTGCTTTGGGCGCTCAGCCTTTTTTGACACTTGATGGCTCTTTCTTCCATAAGTGAAGTTGAAGGTGAAGTTTCTGTGCTTTACAAAACTGAAAAACCATGCATTTGAAATGGAAAAACGGCTCACTTATCTCTTCTTTTTTTCTTTTCTTTTCTTTTCTATCTTTTTCTCTTCTCCTCTTTTTTCTCTTCATCTCTTTTCTCTTCTCTTTTCTCTCTCTTCTCTTCTCTTCTCTTCTCTTCTCTTCTCTTCTCTCTTCTCTTCTCTTCTCTTCTCTTCTCTTCTCTTCTCTTCTCTTCTCTTTTCTTCTCTTCTCTTCTCTTCTCTTCTCTTCTCTTCTCTTCTCTTTTCTTCTCTCTTCTCTTCTCTTCTCTTGTCTTGTCTTCTCTCTTCTCTTCTCTTCTCTTCTCTTTTCTTCTCTCTTCTCTTTTCTTTTCTTCTCATGACAGGCAATGACAGGCAAAAGGCTAGGTGGGAGCAATTTAAGAGAGGCTACTCAGGGGTAATCTAAGATGCAAAAAGATCAAAACTCCATTCCCGCTATCTAATCACTCTCTTACCTCATAACGGAGCTGCTCCTGCTATACTAAAGCGGAAATCGCAGGAGAAACAGCGAGATAAAATTCATGAAAAGCGCCTAAAGCGAGTCAATGGGGTGAAAATGAATCCGCAGGCAGGGAGTGGCTGTTGATGTTGAGCCCGTTCGCGCCTCAAGCAGCACCGCAAGCTCGCTGTCGGGCCAGCAGGAATGCGCTAATGTCTGTCGGACTGAGATTTCCCATGCGGAATTGCTGCAAAACAAAGAATTCGGCGATTCAATTCACACCTTACCACCTAATTGGTGCCTCACTTTTCAAGAAAAAAACGTGCGAATTAAGCTTTAGCCCTACACCTGACAGGTGAAAATTTGATGGATAAGCAGCCTGCTCTCGAGCTTTTTCGTTCCACTCGGAGAGACTTCGCGGCCAGCCGGAGAAGCCCCGCCTCCCCCACCCAGCCTGCCAAAAGTCACAATCAATAAGCCGAGAGGCGCTGGGGACTGCAGTGGAAGCTGAACGAGGAGGCCAGAAATTCGATCCCCATGGCCGGCGGCTTTGATGAGGCTGCCGAGCACGACCGCTTCGCTGCTCAAAAAATATCCCGGGAAGGCAGAGAGGCAATTTCTGAGCCGGGGCACGCGACCCACTTCAGTCTGGCCGATCGCCCGGGGGTACATCCCGGATAATTGGCGTAGTTGCCTGACATCACGAGGCCGCGGGCTCGGGCAGGCCAAATTAGCGAGGCCTCCCGGCCCGAGTCGGCATCGATCGCCGCCGCTCGTCAAGTTCCGAGCTCGCGGCAAAAGACAAAGGGCCCAGTAAAGAAGCAGAGAATGCATTCTAAAAAAGAAGAAATGAGCACGTAAGCACCTGATCCCGCAGTGTTGGAAGGAGGCTGCCCGATCCTCGCAGTGCCATCGCGGCTGCATCTCAAGGGCGCCGATCGCAGATCCGATCGGCTGATTGCCAGCTGAGCAAGCGACTATCAACGAACTCGGTTGTCAAGGCGGGGCTGAGGAAAAGCCCTGCCATCGGACCCATTTTGCTGACTCCAAATGTAGAAAAGCTGGGCAACTGCGGGGCGAGCATGTTTCATCCCAATAATGATGAAATGTTTTACCATTGCCGTGAATGGCTGGGAATTCTGTTGCTGCGGGATCCCACTCCCTGCTAATTGCAGCGCCCACCTGTCAATCAAGTTCATCGGGGCCGCGCCGGGCTGGCGGCTGCAGCGAATTGCATTTTGGGCGCGATGCGATCTGATGCGCCTGTGTGCACCTCCCCTGGTTTCAGCCTTAATTAATTCTCCATCGAACAGTTTCGCTGAGCTCTCGCTGTCAGAGCAGCGCAAATCAGCCAGATTGACAACTCTGATTGCTGCACATGGCTGAATATTCGTCATCAAAAGCCCGCACCCGTGCTTTCGTTATTAAACAATCGGGGCCACTAAACGCGCCAATCAGGGCGAGTCGCTGCCTCCCAGCATCATTAAATTTCACCCATGCGCGCCCCGGAATGAATTGACTCCAACACTCCGGTTCAACAATGTTCCCCCTGCCCGCCCGGCGCAATATCCCCCTGCCACTAGGCCTGTCAATCACTCCATCCGCGCCCGCCCCCAGGCTCCCGTCATCCCGTGGCCACCCAGCAGGAGCTGCATATTTATGGGCAGAATTAATTTCCCTGCAACACCGGCTTGTATTGAGCTGTCGGGCATTTGCTGCAGCCGGACTTTAGCCCAGCAGGTAATGCGCTAATTGATTTGGCGTTTGTTTAAATTGAGCATTTTATTAGAAAGCTGTCATTTCTGGTGTGGCGCAAGGAGTTGCCAGTGCATCAGATGCCGCCCTTTTGGTTTCTTTTGGCTTAATAAGTTTTCGTCGGTTACTTGATTATTGAGGCTTTGTCTAAGACTGGGAGGAAACCATGTAAATTGCTATGGCAGCAAAAGTTGTTTATTCTCATTGAATTATCATTTTCAAGATGAAGCAGTCGCTAAAATTCCTGAGCCGCTAGCTTGAGTTGTTCAGTTGTTCTTCTCCCCTTGTCTAGGGAGGGGAGATCGGTTCCCAAAAAATCCCAGACGGAAGTGCGCCATTGGCCAGTGAGGCGAAGCGCGCGGGATGCGCCGCTGGAAATGCTGGAAATCTGGAAGGGAAATTGCCGACCCGCCTCCCCTCCCATCGGATTGGCTGGCGAGAGAGGCTGTGGGTGGCCGCTCCCAAATTCGGATCCCTAAATACGGGAACCTGCGAGCTGCTGATCGGAAAGCTCGAAATATTTTATCTGTGCCGGCCGCAAACACTCGAATGTACCTGGAGGCTGGAATGAGCGCGCTGCCCGCGCACCAGCCGCCTCAGCCGCATCACCCCAGCCACTTTCTCGCCGCCCACACCGCGGCAGCTGCCGGTGCTTCGAGATTCTACGGCTCCATGGGCGGCGCCGGCAGCGGCAGCTTCGCAGGCTTCAGCGGCGGCTTCGCCTGCCCGAACCCGAACGCAGTGCCGCCACCACCGCCGCCAGCGCCACCCGCGCAAGTGGGCAGGTCGGCCAGCTTCGCCATCCACGAGCTGCTTGGACTCGGGCAGCAGATGGCGCAGGCCGCCGCGGCCGCCGCGGGCGTCACCTCCGGGCCGGTGGCAGTCAGCGCCGCACCGTCAGCGGACTGCGGCGGCAGCGACAGCCTCTCCTCCTGCTGGCGCCGCTCAATCGGCAACGCCGCCGTTTCTGCAGCGGCTGCGGCTGCCGCGGCTGTCTCCGCTGCAACTGCATCCGCAACTTCAAGCACCTCCGGCGGGGGCGGGGACGGCGGATGCAGCGGCGGCAGCTTTGATCTGCAGCTGAGCGGCGGTGAGTGGCAGAGAGTTAATGTTCTTAATGACGCTGGCTGGGGAAATTATTTTAGTTTAGGCATGAAGTCGATCAGCTGAGCTCGCCCGCTGTCGCTCCCATTGTAGCCGGCGCCGCGTTCCGGGGCCTCGCCGGGGAGGACGGCGGCGTCTTCGGCGGCGGAAAAAAGAAGAAAAAGAGGAGAAGACACCGGTGAGTAGGCCGCTGCTAGCTCTGGGAGGATTAATTGAGAAACTGCGTCTCATGCTTAATTTATGATAAGCAGCGATTGAATGGCACTGTTAATGATGCATTGACGAGACTGATAACTGCACTGATGAGACTGATAACTGCACAGATCAGACTGATAACTGCACAGATCAGACTGATAACTGCACAGATGAGACTGACAACTGCACAGATCAGACTGACAACTGCACAGATCAGACTGATAACTGCACTGATGAGACTGATAACTGCACAGATGAGACTGACAACTGCACAGATCAGACTGACAACTGCACAGATCAGACTGACAACTGCACAGATCAGACTGATAACTGCACTGATGAGACTGATAACTGCACTGATGAGACTGATAACTGCACTGATGAGACTGATAACTGCACTGATGAGACTGATAACTGCACAGATCAGACTGATAACTGCACAGATCAGACTGATAACTGCACAGATCAGACTGATAACTGCACAGATGAGACTGATAACTGCACAGATGAGACTGATAACTGCACAGATCAGACTGATAACTGCACAGATCAGACTGATAACTGCACAGATGAGACTGATAACTGCACTGATGAGACTGATAACTGCACTGATGAGACTGATAACTGCACAGATGAGACTGATAACTGCACTGATGAGACTGATAACTGCACTGATGAGACTGATAACTGCACAGATCAGACTGATAACTGCACAGATGAGACTGATAACTGCACTAATGAGACTGATAACTGCACTAATGAGACTGATAACTGCACAGATGAGACTGATAACTGCACAGATCAGACTGATAACTGCACTGATGAGACTGATAACTGCACAGATGAGACTGATAACTGCACAGATGAGACTGATAACTGCACAGATGAGAATGATAACTGCACAGATCAGACTGATAACTGCACAGATGAGACTGATAACTGCACAGATGAGACTGATAACTGCACAGATGAGACTGATAACTGCACAGATCAGACTGATAACTGCACAGATGAGACTGATAACTGCACAGATGAGACTGATAACTGCACTAGTAGTGAGATTGATAAAAGCTTATGAGGCAGATGATGGCGTTGATAAGCTTCATCTTAAAAATCGGTTCTCTGAACTTAATTAAAATCAATTGCATCGGGAGACAGGGAAATCGGGGAAAGAATGAAACAAGCGCAGCTTCATTGCCCTTCATCACCATGGCGTTCCGGGCATCAAGAGGCCCAAAATCAGCCACGGGGTGCCTCCGAAGCGGAAGGCGTGGGGTGGCGGGCGGCCTTCAATTAACAATTGCGGCGGAGTCTTATCAACGGGAAGGAGGGCAGCGGGAGAGGCGGTCCCGCTCATTCCCACGAGCGGGCAGCCCCAATTCTCCGCTGTCAGCTTTGGGAGGGAAAAGAAGCTCCTGAATGGGATTTTCCTCCGCGCCAATTAATCGCAAGGTTTGTTTTCCTAAAGACAGCCAAGTCTTTCCCCTGCCCTAGCAGCCTCTCACCTGCGCGAAATTCGGTCTTAATTAAAAGCAGCAATTCGCTCCGTCCCACTTGACGTCGCGGGGCCGCCTCGAAAAAATTGGCGCCACCCAGCGGCCCGCAGCGCAGCGATCAATCTGGCGATATCATCTGTGCCACCGGACCGGCAGCCAATGATAACAATTTCTGGCCGCTTTCACAAGCTGGCGAGCCGGTCTGCGAGTCCGTGAACGGGCTGAAATCCCCTTTCAGCCGGGGCAGGGTGACCCTGGCGCCAGGCCGGGCTAGTAACTTCAGGACGTCAATTATTCACGCCTGTAGCGGGCGCCCACCTGCATTGCTGCGGCTGAGCTGATGCGCGCTCAGGCCTCGCGTTATGCTAATTTGACTGTCAGAGCGGGCTGTGGGCAACAGCTGTCCATCCGAAAGCCAGCCCTCATCACCGACCCAGCCTCAGCGCGCAGAGCTGGCCTGGCGCAGAAAAACGCAATGTGTAGCAGCAAATTATCGGCCTGTCTGGCGCGCTGTTGGACTGAATTGTTAGCTGGTTAATTTCATTAGGGCAAGTGAAGCAAGTAGGGGGGCGGGTGCTCAGGAGCTCGGCCTGTCAGCTCCCTTCATCAGCCAGACTGCATCATACAAATAGATTTCTCTGCCATGCTTTCCGTATGAGTCTATTGATGCAATTGAAAACTTTTCCTAAAAAATATTGGGCATTTGGAGAGTCAACTTAATTAGATAATAAATAGATAGATAGACAGACAGACAGATTAGATAGATAGATAGATAGATAGATAGAGAGATAGATAGATAGATAGAGAGATAGATAGACACAGAGATAGATAGATAGATAGATCGATAGATAGATAGATAGATAGATAGATAGATAGATAGATAGAGAGATAGATAGATAGATAGATAGATAGATAGATAGATAGATAGATAGATAGATAGATAGATAGATAGATAGATAGATAGATAGATAGATAGATAGATAGATAGATAGATAGATAGATAGATAGATAGATAGATAGATAGATAGATAGATAGATAGATAGATAGATAGATAGATAGATAGATAGATAGATAGATAGATAGATAGATAGATAGATAGATAGATAGATAGATAGATAGATAGATAGATAGATAGATAGATAGATAGATAGATAGATAGATAGATAGATAGATAGATAGATAGATAGATAGATAGATAGATAGATAGATAGATAGATAGATAGATAGATAGATAGATAGATAGATAGATAGATAGATAGATAGATAGATAGATAGATAGATAGATAGATAGATAGATAGATAGATAGATAGATAGATAGATAGATAGATAGATAGATAGATAGATAGATAGATAGATAGATAGATAGATAGATAGATAGATAGATAGATAGATAGATAGATAGATAGATAGATAGATAGATAGATAGATAGATAGATAGATAGATAGATAGATAGATAGATAGATAGATAGATAGATAGATAGATAGATAGATAGATAGATAGATAGATAGATAGATAGATAGATAGATAGATAGATAGATAGATAGATAGATAGATAGATAGATAGATAGATAGATAGATAGATAGATAGATAGATAGATAGATAGATAGATAGATAGATAGATAGATAGATAGATAGATAGATAGATAGATAGATAGATAGATAGATAGATAGATAGATAGATAGATAGATAGATAGATAGATAGATAGATAGATAGATAGATAGATAGATAGATAGATAGATAGATAGATAGATAGATAGATAGATAGATAGATAGATAGATAGATAGATAGATAGATAGATAGATAGATAGATAGATAGATAGATAGATAGATAGATAGATAGATAGATAGATAGATAGATAGATAGATAGATAGATAGATAGATAGATAGATAGATAGATAGATAGATAGATAGATAGATAGATAGATAGATAGATAGATAGATAGATAGATAGATAGATTGATAGATATGGATATGGATAGGTTGACGCTGCAAACACAATTTCATCCCGCAGCACAATCTTCAGCAGCTATCAAATCGAGGAGTTGGAGAAAGCCTTCAGCGAGGCGCACTACCCGGACGTTTACCAGCGCGAGGTGCTCAGCTTGAAGACGGACCTCCCCGAGGACCGGATCCAGGTGTGGTTCCAGAACCGGCGGGCGAAGTGGCGCAAGACGGAGAAGACCTGGGGCAAGTCGTCCATCATGGCTGAGTACGGCCTGTACGGAGCCATGGTGCGGCACTCGCTGCCACTGCCGGAGAACATCCTCAGGGATGCCGGAGACTCGCCAGAGAAGTCCAATGCGCCATGGCTGCTTGGTGAGCATTGCATGCATGGCTGTGTGCTTTGTAAACACCTATAGTTAAAGCATAATTTTAGGGCAGGATAGCGTTAAAAGGGACTTGTTAATACTGGATAATACTCGTGGCAAAGCGGATCGAAGTTTCCGGGGAATATTGAAGATTTTTCAAGTATCATTGGATGAGGAAAAGTTGCTGTTTCAAGTTGCCATTTGTGCGTGCAAAATTCCAGGAATGCACAAGAAGAGCATCGAGGCGTCCAAGAAGTTCAAGGAGCACTCGGACCTCTCGCCAGAGGATCCGGCAGCGCCAGAGAGCGCAGGCGATGGAGATGTCAGCGGCTTGAAGCAATCAGCTGACTGACCGAATCGCTTGGCGACAATCTATGAACTAATCAGTTTGATTATGTCAATCACACTTTTCCTCTTGCTTGTCAGCTGTTTGTAAACATTCTACTGCAGCCTTGAGGCGTCTCTGAACCATCAAATCAATCAGTGAACAATACACGAGCCCAATCAGTTATTCGATGTTTCTATGAGCACAAATTCATGGCATTTGACTGGTCAGTGCGACAGAATTTTTTACAAAGCAGCGATTCGCAAGCAGGCAGTTCGATATTGAGCAATCAGGAATTTCAGAATTTCAGAGCACGGCAGCTTTTCTTTTGGCTGCGAGATCCCCTTTAGGCGAAGGGGCGGGACAAACGGATTTGTCACGAAAAAATGATTTTATCCCCGCGGGTGGGCCGAGACAAAGACGTGGCAGTTCCCGACCAAACTTAGGGATAATTAGTGAGCGATGAAGCGCCTGATGGGAGAATGGCGAACGTGATTTTTTCTGCCGGACTCACCGCGAGCTGAAATCGTTCATGGAGCACAAGCTGTAGTAACTCTGCATCGCATGGCCTGCTGTTATTCCTCACTATGTTCGCTTGAGGTATTTAGCTGGCCATCTGCCTGTGTGAGAAGTCATGTGGGTGTCTGATGCATGTCTCTGTGATCTCAAAGCGTCTTCGTGAGTTTCCATACTGTCTATGTAAGATTCTAAGCTGCATGGGTGGAGATTCCACACTGTCTGTGTGCGTGAGATTCCATACTGTCCGTTAGAGATTCCATACAGTCTGTGTGAGATTCCATACTGTCTGTGTGAGATTCCATACTGTCTGTGTGCGTGAGATTCCATACTGTCTGTGTGCGTGAGATTCCATACTGTCCGTTAGAGATTCCATACTGTCTGTGTGAGATTCCATACTGTCTGTGTGAGATTCCATACTGTCTGTGTGCGTGAGATTCCATACTGTCTGTGTGAGATTCCATATTGTCTGTGTGAGATTCCATACTGTCTGTGTGAGATTCAATACTGTCTGTTTGAGATTCCATACTGTCTGTGTGAGATTCCATACTGTCTGTGTGCGTGAGATTCCATACTGTCTGTGTGAGATTCCATACTGTCTGTGTGAGATTCCATACTGTCTGTGTGAGATTCCATACTGTCTGTGTGCGTGAGATTCCATACTGTCTGTGTGAGATTCCATACTGTCTGTGTGAGATTCCATACTGTCTGTGTGAGATTCCATACTGTCTGTGTGCGTGAGATTCCATACTGTCCGTTTGAGATTCCATACTGTCTGTGTGAGATTCCATACTGTCTGTGTGATATTCCATACTGTCTGTGTGCGTGAGATTCCATACTGTCTGTGTGAGATTCCATATTGTCTGTGTGAGATTCCATACTGTCTGTGTGAGATTCAATACTGTCTGTTTGAGATTCCATACTGTCTGTGTGAGATTCCATACTGTCTGTGTGCGTGAGATTCCATACTGTCTGTGTGAGATTCCATACTGTCTGTGTGAGATTCCATACTGTCTGTGTGAGATTCCATACTGTCTGTGTGCGTGAGATTCCATACTGTCTGTGTGAGATTCCATACTGTCTGTGTGAGATTCCATACTGTCTGTGTGAGATTCCATACTGTCTGTGTGCGTGAGATTCCATACTGTCCGTTTGAGATTCCATACTGTCTGTGTGAGATTCCATACTGTCTGTGTGAGATTCCATACTGTCTGTGTGAGATTCCATACTGTCTGTGTGAGATTCCATACTGTCTGTGTGAGATTCCATACTGTCCGTTTGAGATTCCATACTGTCTGTGTGAGATTTCATACTGTCTGTGTGCGTGAGATTCCATACTGTCCGTTTGAGATTCCATACTGTCTGTGTGAGATTCCATACTGTCTGTGTGAGATTCCATACTGTCTGTGTGCGTGAGATTCCATACTGTCTGTGTGAGATTCCATACTGTCTGTGTGAGATTCCATACTGTCTGTGTGAGATTCCATACTGTCCGTTTGAGATTCCATACTGTCTGTGTGAGATTCCATACCGTCTGTGTGCGTGAGATTCCATACTGTCTGTGTGAGATTCCATATTGTCTGTGTGAGATTCCATACTGTCTGTGTGAGATTCCATACTGTCCGTTTGAGATTCCATACTGTCTGTGTGAGATTCCATACTGTCTGTGCGCGTGAGTTTCCATACTGTCTATGTAAGATTCTAAGCTGCATGGGTGAGATTCCACACTGTCTGTGTGCGTGAGATTCCATACTGTCCGTTAGAGATTCCATACTGTCTGTGTGAGATTCCATACTGTCTGTGTGAGATTCCATACTGTCTGTGTGCGTGAGATTCCATACTGTCTGTGTGAGATTCCACACTGTCTGTGTGCGTGAGATTCCATACTGTCCGTTTGAGATTCCATACTGTCTGTGTGAGATTCCATACTGTCTGTGTGAGATTCCATATTGTCTGTGTGAGATTCCATACTGTCTGTGTGAAATTCCATACTGTCTGTGTGCGTGAGATTCCATACTGTCTGTGTGAGATTCCATACTGTTTGTGTGCGTGAGATTCCATATTGTCTGTGTGAAATTCCATACTGTCTGTGTGAGATTCCATACTGTCTGTGTGAGATTCCATACTGTCTGTGTGCGTGAGATTCCATATTGTCTGTGTGAGATTCCATACTGTCTGTGTGAGATTCCATACTGTCTGTGTGAGATTCCATACTGTCTGTGTGCGTGAGATTCCATACTGTCCGTTTGAGATTCCATACTGTCTGTGTGAGATTCCATACTGTCTGTGTGAGATTCCATACTGTCTGTGTGCGTGAGATTCCATACTGTCTGTGTGAGATTCCATACTGTCTGTGTGAGATTCCATACTGTCTGTGTGAGATTCCATACTGTCCGTTTGAGATTCCATACTGTCTGTGTGAGATTTCATACTGTCTGTGTGCGTGAGATTCCATACTGTCCGTTTGAGATTCCATACTGTCTGTGTGAGATTCCATACTGTCTGTGTGAGATTCCATACTGTCTGTGTGCGTGAGATTCCATACTGTCTGTGTGAGATTCCATACTGTCTGTGTGAGATTCCATACTGTCTGTGTGAGATTCCATACTGTCCGTTTGAGATTCCATACTGTCTGTGTGAGATTCCATACCGTCTGTGTGCGTGAGATTCCATACTGTCTGTGTGAGATTCCATATTGTCTGTGTGAGATTCCATACTGTCTGTGTGAGATTCCATACTGTCCGTTTGAGATTCCATACTGTCTGTGTGCGTGAGATTCCATACTGTCTGTGTGAGATTCCATACTGTTTGTGTGCGTGAGATTCCATATTGTCTGTGTGAAATTCCATACTGTCTGTGTGAGATTCCATACTGTCTGTGTGAGATTCCATACTGTCTGTGTGCGTGAGATTCCATACTGTCTGTGTGAGATTCCATACTGTCTGTGTGCGTGAGATTCCATACTGTCTATGTGAGATTCCACACTGCCTGTGTGCGTGAGATTCCATACTGTCTGTGTGAGATTCCATACTGTCTGTGTGAGATTCAATACTGTCCGTTTGAGATTCCATACTGTCTGTGTGAGATTCCATACTGTCTGTGCGCGTGAGATTCCATACTGTCCGTTTGAGATTCCATACTGTCTGTGTGAAATTCCATACTGTCTGTGTGCGTGAGATTCCATACTGTCTGTGTGAGATTCCATACTGTCTGTGTGCGTGAGATTCCATACTGTCCGTTTGAGATTCCATACTGTCCGTTGGAGATTCCATACTGTCTGTGTGAGATTCCATACTGTCTGTGTGCGTGAGATTCCATACTGTCTGTGCGCATGAGATTCCATACTGTCTGTGTGAGTGAGATTCCATACTGTCTGTATGCGTGAGATTCCATACTGTCTGTATGCGTGAGATTCCATACTGTCTGTATGCGTGAGATTCCATACTGTCTGTATGCGTGAGATTCCATACTGTCTGTGTGCGTGAGATTCCATACTGCGGTATGCTAGAGCCAGTCTTTTCGCTGCGTCAAGTCCGAATTAGCTTTGAAAAATAATTATTTAGGAATGTTAGGCATGATACTCAGCTCAAAAAAAGATTCTCAAGTGCTCCCTCTCGCCAAATTTCCCGCCATAATTGCCAAGTCAGGCTGAAGAAGCTCAGGCGGCCGACTCGCGCACCTCCTCCAGAGGTCCCGCCAATCGCCACAGGCGCCGAAGCTGCTTGGGAGCACCTTGGGAAGGGGGATAAAAAAGCATTTTGCTCCGCTTGGTAACACAGCGGGAGGCGGAGAGGCGGGCGGAGACTTCTGAGAGATCTGCAGGGGGCTCAGCAGGGCTTCTCATTTGCTCATTGCTTTGACTGTCGGGGAGCAAAGACTGCGGGATGAGCGGGGGAGTCAAAAGGAGTTGGAGAAGAAGTCGAAATGCTGTGTAGCTGTGCTGAGCGACATGGAGTTACTGGGCGGATATGGTAGCATGCTCCTATCCCACCTTGTTTTAATGATCAGGACTTCGAGCTAGAGACCAATAATTAGCTCCAACTATTATCTACAAATCACGTTTATTCTCAGAAAATTAGGTATTGAAGTCATGTTATCACAGACCTAATTCCCAACATGGGCAGCTATCAATTTAAACAAAGTAAAAAATTTGGCCCCAAGAAAGATATAAAAATTTATTCAAGTCGACCACGGTCGCTGAAAGTTTAAGTTCAGTTGCTGAGAAACTTTGGCTTTGCCAATCGCGGCTGTGATCATCATTATTTTTGTGGTGGTGATAAAATATGCCTAATCTATATACTCGTAACATTTGGGGATCGGAAAATCCTGGTTTAAAAATGCATGCATTTATCGCTCCAGCTAATGAACTAAAACTACTATAAGTAGACGCCAGACAGTGGTCGCTTAAATTTTCAAGAAATTCACTGGGTCAAATTTCTGAACAAAATATAGAAATCAAATTGATTCCGGAGCATTCAACTACTGGCAGAAGTAGAAAGGTACGAGTGTGACACAGCGAGAAAAATCCAAGTTGGCTGCTAAGAGCGTATTTACTGCCTGAAATGTTGCGCACTTGTTGTTATAGCCGCTATGTAGTATACAGTGTATTTTTCATGGTGTATAGTTTATTACATCGCTATGGCTATACCCATAGTACTGCGGGCTCAAATGGAACAATAACAACACGCCTTAGGCTTCAAAACAAGGCTTCAAAGCTATGGCACAATGGCCTCACACTGCCTGCACTCAGTAGCGTCGCAAAGAGTACTATGAGTTAGTACATCAAGCAGGAACTATAATATTGACAGACATACGTATGGAGGATAAGTTAACGGTACATGCAGTCGCGCTTGAAAGTCTGCATTGTCGCTTGCGCTTCAGTTATCCATCAGTTTCTCAGCTGAAGTTTAACCATAGACAAAGAGCTTCAAAAGCCGATTCTCTCACTCGTATATGCTCAGCACTTGAAGCTTGGGATCTGATACAACCTACTTCATTGTTTGGAAACCTTTAACTTATTCAGCCAGGTGAGAGAGGTGCCATGCAATGCAATCTTTTCATAGTTTAAAATCCGGCATAAATTTTGTGATTTGCTCGAATATAGCAGGTTTAATTCTGACATATGAAGGCTTAAAAGTCATAAAAAGTTTATTATAAAGCTGCAGTCTTTCTTTAGGTGCCTCGCTGGTCACTTTAATTTGCGCGAATTTCAGAATAATCCTAAGATGAAGCTGCCACCATTTTGGATCCCAGCGCTGCTGACCGCATCCGCACTGATCGTCGGCTGCCGCAGTACCAAACTGCCTTCCCTGAAGTACTTCATCGCGCAGCTGAGCTCCGTCTGCGGCCCGTCCGGGCTTGACGAGCCGCTCAAAACCTGGGAATTGTTCGAGGAGGAGCTGGCCAGGGTGCTGGGCCAGGCCAAGGTGGGCGACTTGGACCTGCGCGAGTGCAAAGCCGCAGCGGACGGCGGGCGGTTCGAGCTGCTGTTCAGCAGGCAGTCGGAGACGCTGTCGATGGTGTGCAGCTTCCAAAAAGTGCTGGACTCGAGAAACTGGCGCGCGAAGTTGGCCTGTGCGTTTCCAGGGCTGAAGCAGTTCCCACCGGAGCTGGCGGCCTCGGTCAGGGAGCACCTGGACGCCAGCTGCCGGCGCAGCCTCCGCAACCAGAACCCTGACGGATGGTTCCCCCTCACGCACTGTCGAACAAACGACAGCAACGAGCTGGAAACAGCCAGAGAAGCCGCCGGACTGCTGAGATGCAGCACTACAAAGAGCTTGGTGGGCTTGCTGGTGCTCAGATCTGAATGCGTCATTCAGCATGAACTGCAGGAGCGGCTGCGGCCTAAAGGTGATTGATTGCTCATGCTTTGAATTTGGTGTCAAGCAGTTCCAGGATTCGTTGCATTTCGTCTCTGAATTCTTCTTCCACAAATCAGTTACATTGATTTAAAACTGATTTTTAACACAATCTGCATTGCAGGCGAGATAAAAATCACGAACAGCGAAATGATGTGAGCAGACTGGATGAAGAAGCAGAAAAGATTATGAGTGAACTTTTCGGATAATTTCACAGAAACTCAGCTAATTCAGCGCCAATTGTTCACAAGCTGATTGTCTGCAGGCCTTAATCTAATTTTGCTTTTCCGCATCAAATAATTAAGCGAATCACCAAATATAAGGGAACGAAAAACGACTGAATGCAATATCTGTGTGTTTGCCACTCCAATTCATGAAAATCGTGAATTCATGAGTTCATGAAAATTCATGAGTTCATGAAAAATTAATTAATTAATCAGGCGGTCTAACTCGATTCTGACAACAGTGAGCTTAAAATACACCAGGGGCCGATTCGTAAAATACGAATGTAAATTTTAACCAAACACAAAAAAATTGTCTGCTTATTTTGATTTTATTTAACATGGCATGATTTACCGATTTTTAAGGTTTTTATTACAGCGTTATTTCGGGTAAAAATTGTCAGAGTTACATTTTAGGAAGTGTACTGTAAGGAGCGAATAAGCCGATGGCCAGCCAATATGAACTAAACGCTACAGCGGAGGGGCGGGTCCACGCCACTTCAATATTTTAACTAACGCAGCGTAAGCAAGGACTTCTAGAGTGACTTCTAGTGGTCCTTGAGCGTAGGCGGAGTGGAATCGTGATTGTACATAGCTGTTTACCGCATGTGAAAGCAATGGAGAGCAAATACGCCCAAATTTAATTCATCTTCTAAACAGAAAGTGTATGGAATGAAAGGGAACAATTTATCACTTCATTGGGTACACAATTTTTGGGCGCGTCATTGAAAGCAGATCTGATTGCTTAATAGGCATTCTAAAAAGTTCAATAAAATTGGACTTTGCACTAAAAGTTCTAGCTCCATGCACATATCGATGGAAAACAATTAAGTCACCTTTAATGAAAATTAATCATTTTAGCTTATTAAACTGTCAAAAAATTAACATTTCCAAGCGTTTCAAAATTTTCGAAAATTTCTGTGGTAAAGAAATTTTCTTATTTATATTACGCGTCAATATTCTATCGCTTCTACTTAAAGTAGACTAAAAGGTATCTGTTTTGAAGGTAGACGATTCCAATTATCTTTATACTGTACTTTGAGTTATCGATTTAAAATTTCAATCCTAGACTATTTTTTTTCTCGGCTTGTTAGTCGATGCGATTCATCGTAGCCAACCCCCCCCCCCTCGTATGCACGTTTAGCCTGAGCCCAAGACATCCAACGCTAGCCCCATCACCCTATTCTGCTAAATAAAAGGTTCAGTTCATCGGAGTCAGAAAGTTACTGGTTTTTCGTTATAGGGATTTGTCCGACCATCTGGCATCTAAGCAAGAGTGATTGAGTTAGTTTTTTTTTACTTTTGCCTAGTCCACATTTTGGTAGCAAGAGCGTGGTTATGTCTGACCACGAATCTTCAGCTGAGCAGCAGACTGGCTGCCCAGATAAAGAAGTAAAGAAAGAACTTGACATCGAAGATAAATATCAATTGGAAATCGAGCAGATGCGACGAGTAAAAGCGAAGAGAAAGTCAGCAGCAACGAGAACGCGCAACAGGCGTGTGCTACTTATTCAACGTGAAGCAGAACAGCATGAAGTTCGACTAGCCTGTGAGGCCGCCACGTCTGCACACGACGACTGCGTAGAACTAATCAATGAATTTGTCGAGGAGCTCGTTCGTCAGGAGGCCCCTTTGGAAGCTCGGAATAAGTTGCTGGACGAGCTAGACCAAGTTGAGCATCAGTTTGAAGACGCAATGCAGTGCGTTACTCGGTACATCAGATTGCATCACTCGACTGCCGCGACTGCCGCGACTGCGGCGACTGCCGCGACTGCGGCGACTGCCGCGACTGCGGCGACTGCCGCGACTGCGGCGACTGCCGCGACTGCGGCGACTGCCGCGACTGCGGCGACTGCCGCGACTGCGGCGACTGCCGCGACTGCGGCGACTGCCGCGACTGCGGCGACTGCCGCGACTGCGGCGACTGCCGCGACTGCGGTGACTGCCGCGACTGCGGCGACTGCCGCGACTGCGGCGACTGCTGCGACTGCTGTGTTGTCGAATGATTCGGTTGGTGAGTCTGCAAGTGAAGTAGGTGCCTTACAGACCAGCAGTCATGTTGGAGACGAGTTAGCAAAGGATCTCTGGAAAATGCTAAAGCGGGTGGAGATACCAGTTTTTAGCGGCGAGAAGCAGCAGTATGAAGCTTGGAAAGCCGCCTTTGTTGCCTGTGTTGACAAGGCGCCCGCTACACCGGAGTTCAAGCTGCTGCAGTTAAGGCAATATTTACGAGGTGGAGCGCTGAAGCTGGTTGAGCACCTTGGTCACTCAGCTGCAGCCTATGAGGCTGCAAAAGATCGGCTTGAGCGAGAATTCGGAGGAAGTCGCAGGCGTGTTGCATTATACCTTGAGGAGCTTGACGAGTTTCCACCCATACGTAGCAGTAATGCAAAGGAGCTCAAGCAATTCTCCAATCTGCTCGATGTCGCCGTTGTTAATCTGGAAGAGTCCGGTAAAGGTTCAGAACTGATGGATGGCTTGCTTTACGCCAAATTACAGAAAAACCTGCCAGAAGGAATGGTTGCTCGGTACCGGCGGTGGCTTTTTGAGGGACATCGACAGGAGAGCGTCAAAATGCTGCGTGAGTGGATACTGATGGAGGCCGCCTTTCAGACGGAAGCGATGGAGATAGTGCACGGAGTAGCGGGTCAGGAAAAACTCAAGAAGGAGACACGTCAGAAAACTTTTCTCGCTAACAATCAGCAAGCGTTTAAAGAAAAACTCTGCACTTCGTGCCAAGAACCCCGCGAACTGTTCAGGTGTCCCAGCTTCAAGCAGCTACCGATTAAGGATCGCTGGAAAGCTGCCCAAGACGCCAGGGCCTGCTTTCGCTGTCTGTCTCGCGGTCATGCAGCACGGATGTGTCGTCAAGGTCACCGATGCGGCATCAACGGGTGCGAGAAGTTTCACCATCGGCTCTTGCATGGTGACCAGCCGGTAGCAGTCGAGTCAGGAAGGAAGCAGCAAGTAGTCATAACGCGAGAAAAGAGCTCCGAACCGGATCAGAAAGTACCAGCCGTGACAATGATGGCAAAGAGTGGAGGAGCGATGTCACTTCGTACAGTGCCAGTGATACTTAGGACAGAAACGCGATCGGTAAAAGTTAACGCTCTCTTGGATGATGCCAGCACTAGAACTTACGTGAACGCTGAAATCGCCGAAGTGCTGGGACTGAAAGGCAACGAAGAACAGGTGAAAGTGAGTGTTTTAAACGGGCAGACGGAGACTTTTTGGACAGCTCCCGTGACAATGACATTGGAAAGCGTTGATGGAAGGCTGAGTCGGCCGATTACGGCATTCACAACTGACAGCGTCACCGGAAAATTGAAGGCCATGGATTGGCAAGTGTTGGCCGCCGATTGGAAACACCTGGAACACATTCCGTTTCCCAAGCTTCACGCTCCGAATGTGATTGATTTGCTGATCGGAGTGGACCATGCTGAATTACATGTCTCTTATCGAGAAGTTCGAGGCAGTCCGGGTGAGCCGCAAGCTCGTTTGACTCCACTTGGATGGACAGGGATTGGCCCAGCTGTACAGGAGCAGCAGTACACGAACTTTGCCAGTACGTTTCTTTGCATCAGCGACGAAGAACACCTCTCGCCAGTGTTGCGCAAATTCTGGGAGGTTGAAGAAGTTCGACCAGCCCCAAATCAAGCATGGACAGACGACGAGGAATCAGCGGTGAAGCAGGCCAAGTCCTCATTAAAGCTGATTAACGGCCGCTATCAGGTTGGAATTCCTTGGAAGCCCGACGCCAAGATTCGAGCAAGCAACTTTGAGATGGCAGTAAAGAGATTAAATAATACGGAGACAAAGCTCAGAAAAGACCTGGAGGTAGCGAAGCAATATCAGGAGTGTCTGCAGCGCTATGAGCAGCAGGGCTACATCAGGCAGGTGCGAGCGGACGAATACTCGGATATGAGGTGCTTCCTACCCCACTTCCCAATCATTCGCCTCGACAAAGCGACAACGAAAGTACGGATAGTATTCGATGCGTCAGCGGGCGGAGTTGATAACTCGCTTAATGGTCAAGTGCTCCCAGGACCTAAGCTTCATCGGGATCTGGTCGAGGTACTGCTTCGCTTCAGAAAAAATGCGGTTGCCGTGGCCTGTGACATCTCTGAGATGTACTTACAGATAGAAATGGCACCAGAGGACAGACCGGCACATAGTTTTTTATGGCGCGACATGGATCCAAGCAAGCCATTGAAAGTTTTCGAATTCAACCGCATCGTATTCGGCAACGCAAGCTCCCCGTTTCTCGCGCAATTCGTTGTCCGCGAGCACGCTGAGCGGTTGAAAAAGGAGCTACCAGCAGCCGCAGACACCGTCTTAAACTCGACCTATATGGACGACTGCTTGGATTCGACGAAGACCGAAGCGGATGCCATTCAGCTGTACGAGGAGTTAAGATCGATGTGGGAGAGAGCAGGCATGCATCCTCGGAAGTGGATGTCAAACTCTCGAGAGTTACTCAGCCGAATCCCGCCAGAAGATCGAGTAGCGGAGGTGATCTTAGAAGGAACGCCGTTGCCATCAACCAAGACGCTAGGCGTAGTTTGGAGAAGCGAGGATGACGTGTTCACATTCAAGTCGGACCACGTGAAGGATATCGCCACCACGAAGCGAGAACTCCTGAAGACTCTAGCCTCCGTGTTCGATCCGCTCGGCTTCATCGCACCCGTCACAGTGAAGGCGAAGATTCTGTTGCAAGATCTGTGGTGCGGTGGACAGGGTTGGGATGAAGTGCCGGATCCTGACTTGCTGGATAAAATCAAGAAATGGTGTGAAGACCTTGAAGATCTGCAGCAGATCCGTGTGAGCCGCTGCCTGCTAGCGATATCAGACGCAGACTCGCAGGTGCACGTGTTTGTCGACGCATCAGAGAAGGCCTATGGAGCAGTGAGTTTTTTAAGAGCTTCCAAAAACGATGCTGTCGCTTCCGTCCGATTAATAGCAGCTAAGTCTCGAGTTGCACCAGTCGCGACGGTCAGCATTCCTCGGCTGGAGCTCATGGCTGCAGTGCTTGGGCTTCAGCTGGCGATGAAGGTGGCTGCAGTGTTGAAGAAAGATGTGAAGGAGTTTTGCTTCTGGTCGGATAGCATGAATGTGCTGTACTGGGTGCGAGGAAAAGGCCGTTTTTTCAAGCTGTTTGTGGCGAACCGTATTGGTACGATTCAGGCAGACACGGACCCTAATCAGTGGAGATACGTTCCAACAGAAGTGAACCCAGCCGACGTTTTGTCTCGAGGAACCTCCGTGAGCCAGTTGAAAGAAGACCAAAGCTGGTGGCATGGACCAGAGTTTCTGATGTTGAAGGAAAGCGATTGGCCCGAGAAAGTGATAGAGAAGCCGAAAAACATTGAAGAGAAGCAGTCAAATAATCTTGCTACTTTTGTCGCCATGACGGTGCAGGATGAAGTACCATCATCTGTCAACCGATTGGATCCAAAAAGGTTCTCCAGCTGGAAGAAGCTCATCCGACTCCAAGCATGGGTAGCACGATTTGCGAACAACTGTCGGTTGCCGATTGCAGACAGAGTGCTAGGAGAATTATTGCCAACAGAGTACGAAGATGCCGAGTACAGAGTGATCAAGGATGCGCAAAAGGAAGTGTTTGGTGAAGACGTTCGCTCATTGATGAAGAGCAAGCACCTGTCAGTCCATAGCCAGCTTAACGCGCTGAAGCCGAGACTCGACCAGGACGGCTTATTGAGAGCAGATAGTAGACTGCAGTTTGCCGAAGTTCTGCCGTTTAGTGCGCGCGTGCCAATAATTCTTCCGCGACATCATCACGTGACGCAGTTAATAGTCAAGTATTACCATGAGCAAGTGCATCATGCTGGTACCAACCAAACTTTGACGGCTATTTCGAGTCGATTCTGGATCATTAGTGCTCGCGAGGCGATTCGAGAATGGGAAAATTCGTGCTTCGAGTGCAAGCGACGCAAGTGCAAACCGGCAACTCAGGTAATGGCTCCGTTGCCTGAAAGTCGCCTGAAGGAGCCACTCAGAGCCTTTGTTCGAGTGTCTGTTGATTTTGGTGGGCCGTTTCTGACGAAGCAGGGCCGTGGAACGAGAAGGCAGAAGCGGTATCTAGCACTTTTTACCTGCATGACAACTCGAGCAGTGCATCTGGAGGTGGCGTATAGTCTAGATACCAGCTCATTTCTGAATGCCCTTTCTCGAATGATCAGTCGGCGAGGCTGTGTACTGGACATCTATTCGGACAACGGGACTAATTTCGTCGGCGCCGAGCGCGAACTCCGAGAGCTAATCAAATCTATCGATCAAGCAGAGCTGCAGCGAAGCACAGCTCACCTGCAGCTTAAGTGGCATTTCAACCCGCCAGCAGCCCCACACTTTGGCGGCGTCCACGAAAGTATGATCAAAGCCGCGAAGCGAGCGATAACAGCCATTTTAAAGAACGCAGAAGTGAACGATGAGGAGTTGGTGACGGCCTTCAGTGCAGCAGAAGCGCTGCTCAACTCGAGACCTCTCACCTATCAATCAGCGCACCCAAGCGACAACGTTGCGCTGACACCAGGTCATTTTATCTACGGACATGCTGGAGGTCAGCTGGCGCCAGTAGTGGATTCAGCTGATGCGTTCAACCCTACAAAGAGGTGGCGGCATGTCCAAAGTCTGATGACGGCGTTCTGGCATCGCTGGATTCGGGAGTGGCTGCCATCACTCGGCGCACGAAGCAAGTGGCGTCGCGAGCAACCCGATTTTCAGCCTGGAGACGTTGTGCTGCACGTCAACCCGGAGAGCCCAAGAGGTCATTGGCCATTGGCGCGAGTCCTAGAGGTCTTCCCCGGCAAGGACGGACGCGTGCGAGTGGTAAAAGTGCAACTTGCCGGAAAGACCTACGTCAGGCCGATATCGAGGTTGTGTCCGTTAATCACGAAGGGAGGCGAAGGTGGAGTTGATTCCGGTTCGAGTTGACTCCTCGTTAGGGTGTGTGCGAATTAGATTCAATCATTGAGAAGTTATTAACTTTTTTTTCGAAATTTTGCCTTCTGCGATGTTAGCGCTTTTGCGAAGGATTGGTTATTGAGTGGCGCATGTCCACAATTTTGTTATTTTGCTTTTGGCGTCTGCGCCTTAGCGATTCTAGTTCTGTCAGTTTCTGCTTCCATGCGCAATTTTTTTTGCTTCAGTTTCCCACATTTACAGTTTTGGCACTGCCCTCTCCGTAAAAAATTATATAGCAGTTTTTTTTGTTTTTTTTCTGTTTTTTTTTCGCTGCTGTTCAGAGTAGCAAATGACATTTCGGTGACGTACAATAGTTTTCTTTGCGGTGGTGGATTAATTTCTCATGCGTACATCCTAAACCAATCAATCGCTTGCTTTAAGGGACGTCCTCCTTCGTAGTTCATTAATATTTTTTGCTTCCCTGCGCTAAAATATTTACTATAATCTAATGCTAGCTAGCAATTTTTCGTTAACAGTTTTATTTTCGTTTCGCGTTCATCCTTATGGTGCTATTGCTTTAGAAGCGGGGTTTTTTGTTCTCCTAGTTTTGAATGGGGCATTCGCGTTAACCACCCACCTTTTGTCAGAAGAGATTCGGACGTTTTCAACTTTCATTGTCATCATGCGTTAATTATAATTTTTTTCCTGTGCATTGTTTTTTGCACGCAAATATTTGTTCAATTTTTAATCAACGTTCAATTTCAATGTTATTTTTAACATTGGCATATTTTGAAGGGCATGGCAAAATTATAGAATGAGGTGCCCGTTACTGAGTATTAGAGAGCCAATCGGCGATCTGAAGCTTAGTTAGCAATATTAAAATGAACAGGTCGGAGACATCTATCCTAGAAAACAGATTTAATCGTAAGTAATTATTTTCACGTACTTTCATACGAGTACAGAGCCTTCTCATATTTAGTCGTCAATTGTTGCCTCCTTTGGCTGTTGGTGGGGCTGCCGATGCAGGCTATTTTTGCCGTCTCGATAGTTCCTTTTCCTGCATGAATGGTTCAGGTTTAATTGGATAAAAGAAGTGCCCAAACGTTTGGAGTTAGGGTTAAGTTTTCTATCGTTAAAAAACAGAACAAGGGATTTGAAATTTTAGGAAACCTTCCGGTCTGAAATTCCCAAAAATTTGAAAAAATCCCAACAATACCTTTAATAGGAAATATTGATTAACCCAGTTGGTATTCTTACCAACGACCCTTGGACTGAATGCATACAAATGGCGAGCCGCTCACCAATCATCAGGCTTGAACTAAATTACACTAGTTAGGCGTGAATGCTTTCACCATCGAACGGTACTGACCTTCTCCACGAGGAAGCCGTCAGTTTCCGCGTTCAAATAAGCTGAAAATCGCAACTTTCCAGTCAGTCTAGAGAACTGCTCAGAATTTTTGCAGCAGAGCGCGCACAGCAGAAGCTCCTGGCCGTCAGCGTCTTCACGCCTCAGGATGTCTTCGACCCATTTAGCGGCTGTCGCTTGGTTCGAACTCAGGTGAAGTCGCAAACTCTGCATCACTGCTTCAAAGTTGACATAGAAGCAGTCGTAAGCCACCTGTTGCAAATTGATGATGCAGCAGCTCGCGAGAGGCGAAGGCAGAAACTTCAGAATTGGTCTTTCCTTGAACTCAAAGCAGAATTTCCAAGCTGAATCGCGAGACCAAGTGTTTCCACACGAACTCCGTAGTGGCATCGGCCGGACGTTTCGCAGCGGGCCAGTCAATGCACCTGCTCACTTGAAACCACTCACAATCGGTCAGAGTCTTGAAGGCAGCTTGCAGGTTCCCGAACTTAAGACAAGTGAGCGCTCTGAGGGCTTCTCGCGCCGAGCGGGCGCACACTGGAAGCCGATTGATCAACTTCGAGAGTGAATCTTGCGATTTGGAGCTGCAGTCTTCGTGACAGAGCTGTTGCAGACTTTCTCGAACGACATCATAGATTTCATGGTACGGTAGCGCATCTTGGCTACTCACTGGCTTGGGGTCCAGAATCGGCAGTATGACAAATGGATGGAAGACAAACGTTCCAGACGCATCAAGCGGCTGCAAATAGTTTTTGAAGCTCTCGAGATGCTCGTGCAAATTTTCAATGGTATCTTTCAACACTTTAGCAATGTCCTGCGCATCACTACAGTCCGCGCCTTTTAGATAAAGAGCTGCATCGCATAGGAATAAGTGTTCCATGACTCCGTCATGCCCGTTCGCCTCTGCTGCTTTGAAGCAGCTCGCCTCCACGCAAGCCAGCAACATTTTTAGAGAGCGTCTCGTGAGGTCAACGAGATTGTTGGGCTGCCAATCAGCCTGCAGTGTCTCTTCCAGCATGCGAAAAGTGATAGTTTTTGCGTGGTAAGATTTCATCCCGGCTACCCTGGGGCTAATCACTTTTTTCACAAGGTACTTCAGCGTCACGAACAGCTGACCTTGGACAGTTTTGAGGCCGCGCAAGAGCCTTTTTTCTAGGAATGTGGTGCTCACACGCAGCTCTTCACTTTGCTTTTTAGACGAAGCAGCGTGGACTGCGTGGCACGGGGATGATTTCAACTCCTTTTGTAGCGAGTCGAGAACTCTCTGGGGCATCTGCGAATTTGAGGCTCGGACGGGCAGAAGCGGCGCTATCGGCGGATAGCAGCAGAGCCGGCAAGCTGGCACGTGGTCAACAGATGGCCGCAGAGCTGTTCCATGCGATGTCTGGGCCGGATTTGAGGCTAAAAAGCACGAATTGTCTTATTTATGCTACAAGCCGTGGGCTGAAACCGAGACGTGAAAAATTCTAGAATTCAGCTTGTACTAGCTATAAAAGTTTCTCAATTCAAAGCGAATTTTGTCCTGGAGAAAGCTATCCAGACCTAGCAATATTCGCTTTCCACGCCTGCCTCGATTTGCGTGGCACAGAATTCAGAAATTTTGCTAAACCATCGTGCTATTGTAAAAAGAGCCAGTTTTTTTAATGTGGCTTTGGATTTTGGAAAAAAAACTACTGTCTGAGTACTTTAGTGTAGTGCGTGCGTTTTTTGTCTTAATTTCAATGAGCTGATGTCAGTGAAAAAAATAATCTTACCGAACCCCTTCACTAGAATATGGCCATTCCGGTATTCCACCGCATCGCTCAGTTTAACTTCGCTGCAATCGCACCAGTCCTTCAGGTGATAGAGCCTACCCAACAGCAACTGCATTACATCAATGTCGGAATCAACATCCGTCCTTCCATTTAGCGTCATTAAATTGTTGCCCCAGCCTTCTGAGTAGCTTCCAACAACAAAGATAATGTCCAGGTTTCCGATTCGCTGCTGCAGAATCTGCTGTAGGACGTCACCCAGGGCGCTTTGCAAAGAAGTTCGGGAGTCCACGAAGCCGGCTGCATTGAGCTTCTGATGCAGCTTCTTGCTTAACTTTTTGTCAATATTACTGGGTGCAGAAGCCCTGGTGGTATGCATATTTATTATTTTAGAGTGCACACAAAAGAAAAATAAACGAATAAAAATTTTAAGCAATCAGATTCTACCGAGTGATTGGTGTGTCCTTGGTTGCCATGAATTCATGTACTTCGCTTCGACTGCTCGCGTTCACTAGCAACTTTACCACTTCCGCATGGCGATTGCGGGAAGCAATATCGAGTGGTAACTCTCCGTCCTTGGTGTAAATGTTGATGTTTGCACCTTTCTTAATTAGCAGGTCGACGACACGACAATGGCCATTGTTGGACGCAATGTGGAGCAGCGACAAACCAGCGGCGTTTTGAGCATTGATGTCGGCCTGTGCTTTGATTAGCAAGTTTAAAGCATCAAAGTGGCCATTTTGCGCGGCCATGAAAACAGGCGAGGAACCTGTTTTCCTCGAAATGAGAACGTTAGCTTGCGATTTAATAAGTATTTCCACAATGCTCGTCCGGCCATATTGCGATGCAAAGTACAACGAGGTCGATCCGGTGTCATTTTGAATGTCAACATCGGCCTGCGCTCGGATGAGTGCATTAGCGACCCGCGTGTTGCCCAACTGCGAGGCAGCATGCAGCAGCGCCACGCCGCTTGCTACAGGAAGGTCAATATCAGCTTGCGCGTGGAGCAGCAAGGCCACCACACGATCATGGCCCCCGGTTGTTGCCATATAGAGAGGAGAGGAGCCTGTATGTCTTCGAATATTGACGCTTGCATCGGCTTTGACCAGCAGGCCTGCCACTCTATCGTGCCCAAACTGCGACGCCAAATGGAGTGCGGACGTGCCATCGATATCTTGAATATCAACGTTGGCATGCGAATCTGTCAATAACTTCACAATTCGGACGTGTCCCTGCTGAGCGGCAATGTGGAGTGGTGCAACGCCGCGTTTCTGTTGAATGTTGGCATCAGCCTGCGCGCGGATGAGCATGTCTGCCACTTGAAAATGTCCGTTTTGAGCCGCCATGTAAAGTGGCGTCTCGCCGCTGTCTCGCTGAACATTCACGTCAGCTCGCGCCTGAATGAGCACCCTCACGATGCGATCATGATTGTTCTGTGCCGCAATGTAAATCGGTGACTCTCCCGTGCCAGTTCCAAGGTTCACGTCCGCCCCCGCCTTGATGAGCATTTCAGCAATGCTGTCCAGCCCGTTCTGCGACGCAGTGTAGAGAGGCGATGCACCCTGCTGGGCTTTGCGAAGGTCAACCTGGGCCTGGGCTCTAATTAAAATCTCCAGTAGACTGAGGTGTCCGTTTTGCACAGCGACCTGGACAGGCGAGCAGCCGTCAGTGCGCTGCACATTGACGTCGACTTGGCTGTCGATGAACCTGCGCAGAGCGGCTTCGTCTCCAATTTCGCATGCGATGTGCAGCGGCGTCGTCCGGTTTCTGAATATTGAGATCGATCGGCCACCGTCCGTTTCCCCGCTCAGTAAATAGCAGATTCCTGTTTATCATTGCCTCTGCGTAGGGGGCGTCTGCATGCGGCGGTATGGTGAATGGCTCCATCAGCACGCACGGTGATGAGGGCGCCCAGAAACTGCTCCAGCTGGGGTAGTTTTCTATCGGGCGAAGAAGCATGATGGGTCGAATTTTATGCTGCACAAGCTGTTTCATAAACAAAAGATAAATGTGACTGTCGTTGCCTGAGTACTTCAGGTAGGATAAAAGTACGAATAAGTGATTGAACTACTTTTCGAACGAGACAATCATAAATCAAAAAACACGACTCGCGCTGCGCTTACTGAAGTCGAAATTGCCTACTTTACTCAAAAAATTATTAAAGAAGCAGAAATTACGTAACGTTTACGCCAGAGTAAAGGGTTTACTTTGGAGTATTCACGTCACTTAGGCTGCTGACTTTCGAGAAATTCGGAAAATTGATACAAGTTTAAAGGGCATGTTATAAACTGTTTTAGTACCTTTCTTTATAGTAAATATTGCTGGTGAGTTACGGCCGGGCCGCAGCTCATTCTAAATGCATAATGCATGCAGAATGGTTCCTTATTCACTGAGTACAATACGAGTATGTACGGCTCGTACAAAGCTAAAATTTGAACTACATGTATGAGCTGATTTGGGTGAGGGGCTTTCTGGAAGACAGCAACGAGTCTCTACTAATGCTGTCCTTCTCCCCTACCCTTTCCTAGAAGTAATAGAATATAGTACTCGTAGACAGTTATAGACCAACTTGAAGCAGCTAGGCAACCAATACAATTTAGACCGTGCGCAGAATTTATTGTACGGCACTGGGTTTATTTTTTGGGGGAGGGGCGCCCTTTGGGAAGACAGTAAGTATAATATATTTAGTACAATTTAGTACAGTGACTCCAACTCTCGACTTACACTGTACTTACCCTCGACCATTTCCGGGGCAATTTACGGAACTGAACAACCCACGGCCACATTCGATCATTCATTTACTGTAGCTACAGAATAAACTAAAAGATTAAGCTCAGAAAGCACCTAATGTAGGGAGAAAGAAATTTGTCCGAGATGAGGTTGGGCTACGTGAGTGGACCGGGATAATCCGACTCAGGGTTACGACTCAGTGATTAGTGCACAGATGATAGACAAAGTCAAAAAGACGCAGCCAGATCCCTGATATTACAGTCCCGTGCAATTACCTTTTTCAACTTTTACTGCAGTATTGCGCCGTAATGCTCAAGGTACTCGCACTAATATTCGCCTAACTAATAGCTAAGCAGAAAATTTTGAGAATAGCAGGGGTTTAATAGCCCCGCATGAATACGGCAAATGTACAGCGAATATGCAAATTGGACATTGCTACTCGTAGCAACGCTTTGCGCACTATGCTTATTTCGCAGCTGCAGGGCAATTGTAGACTAAAAGCTTAGCATAGGCTGCAGGGCATGTCACAATTAATGCGTAAGTTGTGTTCGTGCAGACAAAATAATGTTTTCTTTTTTGTCCGCAATTCTGTGTGCGAGTGGCTCGGCCAGTCGGACCCAAAATGGCACATTATTGCCACTCACAATATGGAGGAGCGAAGTAACACTTGAAGCCTAACAGACGCTAAAGCAATTGGATCTGCAATCAGCCTCTCTGTCTCTATAGCCATTGAGTGGTGATAAACCCACACCATGCATTGCCTTTGTTCGAACTTAAGCAACCACCAGGCCGCTCTTGAAATCTGCAGGTAGCTGTTGCTAAGCAGGCAGGTGAAATCCGTGCAGGCAGCGACTGCTGCGAAATGAAAACGAGTCTGCGCTCCAAGCAAAGAACTCAATCCGGAAAGAAACAATAAATTCTCTTAGAATCTATTTGACAGCTTTGCATCAGCAGATAGATAGCCAGCACAAAATTTGGATTTATTGTTACAAGTCAGTCATTACAATCGAATGCGAAGCAGCGCAAGCGCCAGTCAAAAAAGCACCGGCAAAAAAACAAGTAAATTGGAGAAGCTAATAAAAAAAACTAGAAATAAAAAAACAGCTGCGCATTGAGTAGCAAAAAAACAATAAAAACTGCGGACTAGGACATTAAAATTTGAATAAAACAATAGAAAATGTTGGCATTAGCAAAAACCAGCAGGAATTTTAGGGCTGCCGCCTTGGAACTGGCACACTGGATCGGTAAAAGTTCACAAAAACTACAAGATATTTCGTAAACAGGAGTCAGCTGTGTACTGCATGTATTCGTTGAAGCTTTAAACAATTCTGTGCAAGTCAGTGCCGCATGCACCGCCACGTAGCGGCTAAAAGGCAAGCCAAATAAACTGAGTTGCGCCAGCACGCAGACTCGCCGTCAGCAGGCCACACCAGCACTCAGGTGGGCACCACGATCAGCCCAAGTCCGCCCTGCCGACACTCAGAGCCTGACAGGCGGGGCCCGCCCGGTCAGCCGGCTGTCCTCGGCCTCATCCAGATCGTCCCCGTCAGCGTCGTCAGAGCAGCCGGAGCAGAAGATGGCGAAGCCGAGGCCGGCGAGCAGCAGAGCGAGAACGGAGGCGGCGGATGCGGCGGCCACCTCGCCCGGGGTCAACAGGTGGCTGCGGTTGCTCAGCTCCCTCGGACACAAGACGTGCAGGTCCGCTGAGCTGCTGCCCACCGTGCAGCGAAACTGGACGCGGCCGCTGAGGCCTGCGGCGGAGCAGTTGGACAGCTCGGCCTCAATTGCCCGCGCCCGCTGCGGCTGCTCGCACTCGCCGCTGCTGCCGTTGCTTCTGGCCAGGGCGGACAGCCAGCCGCCGGCGCCGGGGCGCGCGCCAGTGACTGCGCGAATCCGCGGCTCGCTAGCTGGGAAGCCGCAGCTGGAGCGACAGGCGAGTAGCAGGCCGCCGTGTCCGCCGAGATTAAAGGGTGCCGACTGGCTGCCGTTGCCGACGAGTGGCGCGGTGGCGGTAGCGGAGACGGCGCTGAAGGAGCCGACGCGTGAGGGAACTGCAAAAGTGATGGAAGGGGCGCCGCCTGGGAGTTGGTTACAGCGCAGACACTGGCAGATTATACATTCTGATCCGCTCGCAGCTGTTGCACTCATGTAGTGACACCGCCGCATAGATTAAGCTGCTACACAGATAGCTCTGCATTGGTGCAACACTGCAGCCCAGGGACTCACCAATAACGCGAACAAACACAGGATTGCTGCTGTTAGCAGCATATTTGCAATGCCAGGCGCCCCTTTGGCTCCACTGCACCTGCCTGATGGTGAGCACAAACTGAGTGGCGTGGGAGCAGTCAGCAGAATTATTGGGCCAGTGCGTGTACAGTCCCTTGTAGCGCGGGTATGGCTTGCAGTTCTCAGACACTTCTTGGCCTTCATAATACCAGTAAAGCGACTGGGTGGTGGACTGGCCATTCAGTTTGATGCTGCAAGTCAGGTTAGCAGAGCTTCCAACAGTCACTGCCTCTGGTGAGACACTGGCATTGATGCTAAAGCCACTGAGCCCTGGCGCAAAAACTGATAGGAGCAGCAGCACAAACGTGCTGGTTGCATGGGACTTCATGAGCACTGAAATAATAAATTATGTCACTCACTTATAAACATGCTGCATAAAGTGATTGAATACTCATGGAGTCATGCTATTTAATATATTGGCAATGATGACAAAAATTAGCATTTTATTTGCAAAAAATATTACTTTAGGTATGAATAATTATTGGTACCAAGGGCTTTTTTCAAGCTATTTTTTTATTTGATAATATTTTGATATAATTTTTTTATAAAATTTTGCTAGTTTAGCACAATGATAAAACAAAAAATAAAGCCGATGTGCTGAAAAGCAGAGAAAGTAGAGTTATTTAGCACAAAAATCTAATGCAGTGAATATTATATTAAAACAATAGTCACATTATAAGAAACATAATACCTTCCTGGCCTTCCATTCACTAGTTATCTTATCTTGACTCCAAATTTTAATTTTTGTGCACAAAATGAGCATACAGAAATAAAAACTGGAAAGTATTAGTAGTAAAAGTTCAACATCAGAAACTCTTAATTTTGGTTATGACCCTCTCATCTGGGTACCACCCTGTGTTTAGACTAGGTAAGCTATTTAGCCCAACAAATGCTACCAGAATACTACTAAATAAATTAGGATAATTTCTAGGAAGCTAGGGCTCTAAAAGCAATCTAAAAATTACTTTGGGATAGAAATAAATGAATAGAAATATACCTATATGAAATAAGTAAATAGTATATAGTAATCAGATTGTGCCAAAGAATGCTCTAATCAGCTAGACAATACAATATAGTCTAGTCATTGGTTCAAAGATCCTATGAGACTATAGACAGATTGGTTCCTTTTGATTGCTTTGTCGTTTATGAACCATGAGCTAATTCAAAGGCTATTATCCTACCTGCCTCTACAAAAAAGTTCTTAGAGCTCTTTGGTTTATCTTATCAACCCAGAGTATTTACTTGGAGAAGAGTTAGAGCTTGACAGAAGTATGCTCAGGATTGCAAAAGTATTAACTATAAAGTATAGTCAATGCAGTTGATAAGTTAGATGACTAAATGAGCTATACTTGGGAAATGACAAGGCAATTGGTATCAACCATGGAGCTGGAAACATTAGATCCCAAGAATTTCTGGTTAAGCCTTGCTTCTTATATTTCCTGGACATAAATATATTTAAATTTTTTAATAATCTGCAATATCCATGCCAACTATCACATGTCAAAAAATTAAAAGTAGGAGAATAATAACAGAGTTCTTTATAGTCTATAGACTATATAGTATAGGTAACATGATACTTAGCTAGCATTGCTTACTAATATGTATTATTTTGTAACTTTTTTTCTAAAAAAATATATTTTCCAGAAAGTTAAATGAGTTTTTAATAGCATAACTTTTAATTCAGAAATTTTTATAGTTCAAATCATAATAATAAATATTGAAAACTAGAAACAGTTACTTTATTATTAGTTGTACTAGGCCAAACATTAAAAAGTTAATTCTTATAAATAACTTCGTCTTTTGTCAATGTCAGTGACGCAACAAAAAATTTTGAAGGGAGTGGAACCTGATGAGTTTGGTTGAAAAGGGGGCGGGCAGATCAGGGCTGGATGGCTTTTTTGTGAAAATTCGCTTGGTCCACCCTTACTGATTTTTTCATCCTTCGCCGGAAGGGGGGCGACCGGTCAATGTGACCAGTGCAGTGTCATAGCTAGGAATTTTCGATGGGGGCCGGGGGGAGGGGGAGATAAATGAAAAAAAGTTGAACGAACAATTCAAAAAGTAGGGGTGCAGGTCCCTTCGGCGAAAAGACGCTTCGGCGAAAGACGTTTCGCCGAAGTGACCATTCGCCAAAACGTCTTTCGCCGAAACGTCTTTTCGCCGAAGTGACTGTAAGCCAAAAGTAGCTATGGAAGAGAAAAAATTGACTTTATTTTAATGGTAATACTCCCCCTTTCAACTCTCCCACAACTTTCTGCCGTTTGGGGGGATATATCCCCGTATCCCCTGTAGTGGTGTGTAGTGGTGTGAATTAATGAGTCGTATTGCGTAACCCTAGCTATGCCACCGGACTGGTGTCTTCGGCTTCTTTGTCGGAAGAACTTCGGAAAAAGTCACCCATCTTGAAATTTGTAAATGATTTGTCGTCAAAGATTATTTAACCAATCGCTAAAGAAAAGAAGAAATTTTTTTAATTTTTATTATTAAATTACTAATAAAAGTCCTAATAAATGTTTCAGGTTTTTTTTATTGTAAGAAATTTGTTAAGTTTTTCAAAAACAGCTGATTGATTAATAAATTTTAAAGACAAACAGAATAGCGTGACTAAAGTTTTCGGTGCAACCGCCACATTAGTTAGTAGCTATGATCAGGTGCGGATTCAGGATTCAGGAATGTTTCGACGGGAGGGCACAGTGGGGCACACAAATAAAAAGTCAAAATTGAAGCTATAATAAACCCTAACCTAAAGTCCTAACCGCCACTGCTAGTGGCGGTGGCACTGGGTGGCACTGGGTATGATGTATACTAGGTAAACACACTACTTATTTTTTACGGAGTACTTATAGGCACGGCGGCCGTGCCGGCTCCATTGACACGGCCACCGTGTCTCCAGTGTGGGGCGCTTAAAATAATAGAGACACGGCGGCCGTGTCTATAAGTATAAGCTCCAATATTATAGACACGGCAGCCGTGTCTGTAAGTATGGTCCTGGTCAGCACTTGCAGACACGGCTGCCGTGTCTATAAGCTTTTGGATTATAGACACGGCCGCCGTGTCTAAGTGTGGCGTATTTTTTAAGCCTAAAATAGAGAGTAAGAGTTCATAAAATTTTTCTAAAATGGTAGGCCATCAGTTAAGTAAAACCTTGATTTTTCCATTCTAAAGTAGAGAGAAAATTAATAATTAAAATTCTAATACAACCTACAAGAAACATTTTGCATCATATAGACTTCTATAGTTTTAGGAAAATTTCTGTGGTTTAAGTATAATAAAGTGGACATAAATCTATATAAGCTACTTATTTTTGACTTCAGTCACTGCTGGAAAAATCTATAAAGACTATTTAGACATGTGCTATTCACTTTGGCTGCAATATACTTTAGCAAAAGTCATTAAATTTAATTTGTTTAAGTATTGCCTGTTTTAAAAAAACCCTTAAAAGAGCAATTGCTTTTGTTACTTTTATTTTATTGACACATTTTTTCAATCTATAAAAACCTGCTTTGCCATTATAGAAGTTGTGCTTTCTTAGTTTATATATACTTGTTAAGTTGTTGCTATTATCAAGATATTTCATTGTATTTAAATGTTTGTCTAGTTAATTTCTTTTAGCTTAGTAATTGCTATCAATAAGAGCAAGCTATTTGTCAATTAATTATTATTCAAGTTTAGTTGAAGACAATACTTGATAGCACTTTAATATAAAAACTGAATTTTTAACATTGACCATAATTTATTATAAAATATATAGCTTATATAAAAATATAGTACTTGTTGTCTCATTGAAGTGAGATGCCCTTTTTTATTAAAATTTTTAATGCAGCTTTTTGAATATGAAATTATGAGGCATGGCACTATAGAGTAATCATAGTAAAAAAATAATGGTAAGATAATTACCCAGAACTTGCTAGTCCTATATTAGCTGCCTTAATTACTAGTCAGTCTTCAAGAATAAATGGTGTTTATTAAGCAAAGTGTGCCTTGTGTTACAATTCTGCCTTTGAATATAAAAAGGCATAAGCTAAGCTATAAGCTGTGATCTCCAACTCCAGCGCATTCGCCTGGGCATCAGACATTTGGCTCCGGCCGAGGGTGCCTCGCTGTCCTCGGCCTCGACCACTGCCGCTACTCCTGTGGCCTCTTCAGCGTCCATGGCTTCAGCTGGGCCCAGTCGCGACAGTCAGGCGGAGCAGTGGATGGCGTCCCTGCCTCATCACCAGCTCGGCTCCGATGAAGATGTGAATCGTCTTGTTCTGGATTATCTAATACAGCAGGGGCATCTGGAGGCTGCCGAGGCCTTTCAGCGTGAGGCTCGCGGCCTGCCCACCAACGAAACTGCAGCTGTTCCTGATGCCGAACTGCGTTGTCAAATCCGAGAGGCTGTGCAGGTCTGTTTTGCCGCTTTAAAGCTCAGCTTCCTCAGCCTCTGATGTCTTAAATAGCTCTGCTGACACAGCTGATGACAGTTCTCCTCATGCGCCTGACTCTAGTTCTCCCCATCAACCTACTCACGCCGCTGGCATTAGTGGGGATTATTTTGCCCCGCACTCGCAAGGAATTCATCCCGCTCTCCCCTGCAGTCGGGCCGCATCGATCAAGCCATTGCGCTGGTGGACTCGGCCAGGCCTGGCCTTTTGGCCCGCCGGCCCGGACTGGAGTTCCGTCTGCGATTGCAGCAGCTCTTGGAGCTGGTCCGCTCCGGTCAGTCGGCTGAGGCGCTGGATTTGGCGCAGGCGCGCCTGGCGCCGCTGGCCGAGGCGCGGCCGGGACGCCTGGCCGACCTGGAGGAAGCGATGGCGCTGCTGGCCTTCGAACGGCCCTGCGAGTCGGCCGCCTTCGGCCACTGGCTTGGACAGGGGCAGCGGCGGCGGCTGGCCAGCCTCCTCGACGCCGCCATCGTCGGGCGCGACGCTGAAGCCGACGCCGAAGCCGACGGAGACGCGGACAAAGACGGGGCGACCGCCCAATGCCGGCTGGACTACCTGCTCCGCCTGCTGCTCTGGTCGCAGGACCGGCTGGCCGCCTCGACGCCTACTGGAGTTCGATTCCCGCGCCTGTCAGACCTGCCTGGCGCTGTTTTTGACGCCGCGCCCTCCGGGGCTGGCGCCGGTGGCTCTGCTTAGCCGACCGTCTGTCCAGCGCCCCGATTTCTGAAGCCGGCAAGAGTCGATGAATCTTCGGCGCTGGCTTTCACGGCTGTTCCATTTGTCGTGAAATCTCCTCTCTTTTGCTCTGCTATGCTTGTTCTTTGCCTGTGCAATGATTCCCTGCGTTGGGGCATTCTAGCCTGCGCAGACTGAATTCATACTGACAGCGCATCTTATGGCTTTGCTCTTATATTTCTGTGCGTAAAATTTGAGACTCCATGCTTCCCAAACTCCCTGTAAACCGGTCTCAACTTGCATTCGATTTTTTCCACTCGTTGCTCGCTCATTAAGCATTCATTTACTGTTGGTTGGCTCTAATAATAAATTAGCATTGGAGGCTTCGGTTCTTGGCGTGTTTTACTATTTTTTCTGAATTTTAGTGTTTGCTAAGCTGGTTCCCTGACAGTTTACAGTAGCCTAAGTGTCACAGTGGGACAGGGGGTTAGTGTGTGTCACAGTGGGACAGGGGGTTAGTGTGTGACACAGTGGGACAGGGGGTTAGTGTGTGACACAGTGGGACAGGGCCCAGGGGGTTAGTGTGTGACACAGTTGGACAGGGCCCAGGGAGTTAGTGTGTGACACAGTGGGACAGGGGGTTAGTGTGTGACACAGTGGGACAGGGCCCAGGGGGTTAGTGTGTGACACAGTGGGACAGGGGGTTAGTGTGTGACACAGTTGGACAGGGGGTTAGTGTGTGACACAGTGGGACAGGGGGTTAGTGTGTGACACAGTGGGACAGGGGGTTAGTGTGTGTCACAGTGGGACAGGGGGTTAGTGTGTGACACAGTTGGACAGGGGGTTAGTGTGTGACACAGTGGGACAGGGGGTTAGTGTGTGACACAGTGGGACAGGGGGTTAGTGTGTGACACAGTGGGACAGGGGGTTAGTGTGTGACACAGTTGGACAGGGCCCAGGGGGTTAGTGTGTGACACAGTGGGACAGGGGGTTAGTGTGTGACACAGTGGGACAGGGCCCAGGGGGTTAGTGTGTGACACAGTGGGACAGGGGGTTAGTGTGTGACACAGTGGGACAGGGGGTTAGTGTGTGACACAGTGGGACAGGGGGTTAGTGTGTGACACAGTGGGACAGGGGGTTAGTGTGTGACACAGTGGGACAGGGCCCAGGGGGTTAGTGTGTGACACAGTGGGACAGGGGGTTAGTGTGTGACACAGTGGGACAGGGGGTTAGTGTGTGACACAGTGGGACAGGGGGTTAGTGTGTGACACAGTGGGACAGGGCCCAGGGGGTTAGTGTGTGACACAGTGGGACAGGGGGTTAGTGTGTGACACAGTGGGACAGGGGGTTAGTGTGTGACACAGTGGGACAGGGGGTTAGTGTGTGACACAGTGGGACAGGGGGTTAGTGTGTGACACAGTTGGACAGGGGGTTAGTGTGTGACACAGTGGGACAGGGGGTTAGTGTGTGACACAGTGGGACAGGGGGTTAGTGTGTGACACAGTGGGACAGGGGGTTAGTGTGTGACACAGTGGGACAGGGGGTTAGTGTGTGACACAGTGGGACAGGGCCCAGGGGGTTAGTGTGTGACACAGTGGGACAGGGGGTTAGTGTGTGACACAGTGGGACAGGGGGTTAGTGTGTGACACAGTGGGACAGGGGGTTAGTGTGTGACACAGTGGGACAGGGGGTTAGTGTGTGACACAGTGGGACAGGGCCCAGGGGGTTAGTGTGTGACACAGTGGGACAGGGGGTTAGTGTGTGACACAGTGGGACAGGGGGTTAGTGTGTGACACAGTGGGACAGGGGGTTAGTGTGTGACACAGTGGGACAGGGGGTTAGTGTGTGACACAGTTGGACAGGGGGTTAGTGTGTGACACAGTGGGACAGGGGGTTAGTGTGTGACACAGTTGGACAGGGGGTTAGTGTGTGACACAGTGGGACAGGGGGTTAGTGTGTGACAAAGTTGGACAGGGGGTTAGTGTGTGACACAGTTGGACAGGGGGTTAGTGTGTGACACAGTGGGACAGGGGGTTAGTGTGTGACACAGTGGGACAGGGGGTTAGTGTGTGACACAGTGGGACAGGGGGTTAGTGTGTGACACAGTGGGACAGGGGGTTAGTGTGTGACACAGTGGGACAGGGCCCAGGGGGTTAGTGTGTGACACAGTGGGACAGGGGGTTAGTGTGTGACACAGTGGGACAGGGGGTTAGTGTGTGACACAGTTGGACAGGGGGTTAGTGTGTGTCACAGTGGGACAGGGGGTTAGTGTGTGACACAGTGGGACAGGGCCCAGGGGGTTAGTGTGTGACACAGTGGGACAGGGGGTTAGTGTGTGACACAGTGGGACAGGGCCCAGGGGGTTAGTGTGTGTCACAGTGGGACAGGGGGTTAGTGTGTGACACAGTGGGACAGGGCCCAGGGGGTTAGTGTGTGTCACAGTGGGACAGGGGGTTAGTGTGTGACACAGTGGGACAGGGCCCAGGGGGTTAGTGTGTGACACAGTGGGACAGGGGGTTAGTGTGTGACACAGTGGGACAGGGCCCAGGGGGTTAGTGTGTGACACAGTTGGACAGGGGGTTAGTGTGTGACACAGTGGGACAGGGGGTTAGTGTGTGACACAGTGGGACAGGGGGTTAGTGTGTGACACAGTGGGACAGGGGGTTAGTGTGTGACACAATGGGACAGGGCCCAGGGGGTTAGTGTGTGACACAGTGGGACAGGGGGTTAGTGTGTGACACAGTGGGACAGGGCCCAGGGGGTTAGTGTGTGACACAGTGGGACAGGGGGTTAGTGTGTGACACAGTTGGACAGGGGGTTAGTGTGTGACACAATGGGACAGGGGGTTAGTGTGTGACACAGTGGGACAGGGGGTTAGTGTGTGTCACAGTGGGACAGGGGGTTAGTGTGTGACACAGTGGGACAGGGGGTTAGTGTGTGACACAGTGGGACAGGGGGTTAGTGTGTGACACAGTGGGACAGGGGGTTAGTGTGTGACACAGTGGGACAGGGCCCAGGGGGTTAGTGTGTGACACAGTGGGACAGGGGGTTAGTGTGTGACACAGTGGGACAGGGCCCAGGGGGTTAGTGTGTGACACAGTGGGACAGGGGGTTAGTGTGTGACACAGTTGGACAGGGGGTTAGTGTGTGACACAATGGGACAGGGGGTTAGTGTGTGACACAGTGGGACAGGGGGTTAGTGTGTGTCACAGTGGGACAGGGCCCAGGGGGTTAGTGTGTGACACAGTGGGACAGGGGGTTAGTGTGTGACACAGTGGGACAGGGGGTTAGTGTGTGACACAGTGGGACAGGGGGTTAGTGTGTGACACAGTGGGACAGGGCCCAGGGGGTTAGTGTGTGACACAGTGGGACAGGGGGTTAGTGTGTGACACAGTGGGACAGGGGGTTAGTGTGTGACACAGTGGGACAGGGGGTTAGTGTGTGACACAGTGGGACAGGGGGTTAGTGTGTGACACAGTTGGACAGGGGGTTAGTGTGTGACACAGTGGGACAGGGGGTTAGTGTGTGACACAGTGGGACAGGGGGTTAGTGTGTGACACAGTGGGACAGGGGGTTAGTGTGTGACACAGTGGGACAGGGGGTTAGTGTGTGACACAGTGGGACAGGGCCCAGGGGGTTAGTGTGTGACACAGTGGGACAGGGGGTTAGTGTGTGACACAGTGGGACAGGGGGTTAGTGTGTGACACAGTGGGACAGGGGGTTAGTGTGTGACACAGTGGGACAGGGGGTTAGTGTGTGACACAGTGGGACAGGGCCCAGGGGGTTAGTGTGTGACACAGTGGGACAGGGGGTTAGTGTGTGACACAGTGGGACAGGGGGTTAGTGTGTGACACAGTGGGACAGGGGGTTAGTGTGTGACACAGTGGGACAGGGGGTTAGTGTGTGACACAGTTGGACAGGGGGTTAGTGTGTGACACAGTGGGACAGGGGGTTAGTGTGTGACACAGTTGGACAGGGGGTTAGTGTGTGACACAGTGGGACAGGGGGTTAGTGTGTGACAAAGTTGGACAGGGGGTTAGTGTGTGACACAGTTGGACAGGGGGTTAGTGTGTGACACAGTGGGACAGGGGGTTAGTGTGTGACACAGTGGGACAGGGGGTTAGTGTGTGACACAGTGGGACAGGGGGTTAGTGTGTGACACAGTGGGACAGGGGGTTAGTGTGTGACACAGTGGGACAGGGCCCAGGGGGTTAGTGTGTGACACAGTGGGACAGGGGGTTAGTGTGTGACACAGTGGGACAGGGGGTTAGTGTGTGACACAGTTGGACAGGGGGTTAGTGTGTGTCACAGTGGGACAGGGGGTTAGTGTGTGACACAGTGGGACAGGGCCCAGGGGGTTAGTGTGTGACACAGTGGGACAGGGGGTTAGTGTGTGACACAGTGGGACAGGGCCCAGGGGGTTAGTGTGTGTCACAGTGGGACAGGGGGTTAGTGTGTGACACAGTGGGACAGGGCCCAGGGGGTTAGTGTGTGTCACAGTGGGACAGGGGGTTAGTGTGTGACACAGTGGGACAGGGCCCAGGGGGTTAGTGTGTGACACAGTGGGACAGGGGGTTAGTGTGTGACACAGTGGGACAGGGCCCAGGGGGTTAGTGTGTGACACAGTTGGACAGGGGGTTAGTGTGTGACACAGTGGGACAGGGGGTTAGTGTGTGACACAGTGGGACAGGGGGTTAGTGTGTGACACAGTGGGACAGGGGGTTAGTGTGTGACACAATGGGACAGGGCCCAGGGGGTTAGTGTGTGACACAGTGGGACAGGGGGTTAGTGTGTGACACAGTGGGACAGGGCCCAGGGGGTTAGTGTGTGACACAGTGGGACAGGGGGTTAGTGTGTGACACAGTTGGACAGGGGGTTAGTGTGTGACACAATGGGACAGGGGGTTAGTGTGTGACACAGTGGGACAGGGGGTTAGTGTGTGTCACAGTGGGACAGGGGGTTAGTGTGTGACACAGTGGGACAGGGGGTTAGTGTGTGACACAGTGGGACAGGGGGTTAGTGTGTGACACAGTGGGACAGGGGGTTAGTGTGTGACACAGTGGGACAGGGCCCAGGGGGTTAGTGTGTGACACAGTGGGACAGGGGGTTAGTGTGTGACACAGTGGGACAGGGCCCAGGGGGTTAGTGTGTGACACAGTGGGACAGGGGGTTAGTGTGTGACACAGTTGGACAGGGGGTTAGTGTGTGACACAATGGGACAGGGGGTTAGTGTGTGACACAGTGGGACAGGGGGTTAGTGTGTGTCACAGTGGGACAGGGGGTTAGTGTGTGACACAGTGGGACAGGGGGTTAGTGTGTGACACAGTGGGACAGGGGGTTAGTGTGTGACACAGTGGGACAGGGGGTTAGTGTGTGACACAGTGGGACAGGGGGTTAGTGTGTGACACAGTGGGACAGGGCCCAGGGGGTTAGTGTGTGACACAGTGGGACAGGGGGTTAGTGTGTGACACAGTGGGACAGGGGGTTAGTGTGTGACACAGTTGGACAGGGGGTTAGTGTGTGTCACAGTGGGACAGGGGGTTAGTGTGTGACACAGTGGGACAGGGCCCAGGGGGTTAGTGTGTGACACAGTGGGACAGGGCCCAGGGGGTTAGTGTGTGTCACAGTGGGACAGGGGGTTAGTGTGTGACACAGTGGGACAGGGCCCAGGGGGTTAGTGTGTGACACAGTGGGACAGGGGGTTAGTGTGTGACACAGTGGGACAGGGCCCAGGGGGTTAGTGTGTGTCACAGTGGGACAGGGGGTTAGTGTGTGACACAGTGGGACAGGGCCCAGGGGGTTAGTGTGTGTCACAGTGGGACAGGGGGTTAGTGTGTGACACAGTGGGACAGGGCCCAGGGGGTTAGTGTGTGACACAGTGGGACAGGGGGTTAGTGTGTGACACAGTGGGACAGGGCCCAGGGGGTTAGTGTGTGACACAGTTGGACAGGGGGTTAGTGTGTGACACAGTGGGACAGGGGGTTAGTGTGTGACACAGTGGGACAGGGGGTTAGTGTGTGACACAGTGGGACAGGGGGTTAGTGTGTGACACAATGGGACAGGGCCCAGGGGGTTAGTGTGTGACACAGTGGGACAGGGGGTTAGTGTGTGACACAGTGGGACAGGGCCCAGGGGGTTAGTGTGTGACACAGTGGGACAGGGGGTTAGTGTGTGACACAGTTGGACAGGGGGTTAGTGTGTGACACAGTGGGACAGGGGGTTAGTGTGTGACACAGTGGGACAGGGGGTTAGTGTGTGTCACAGTGGGACAGGGGGTTAGTGTGTGACACAGTGGGACAGGGGGTTAGTGTGTGACACAGTGGGACAGGGGGTTAGTGTGTGACACAGTGGGACAGGGGGTTAGTGTGTGACACAGTGGGACAGGGGGTTAGTGTGTGACACAGTGGGACAGGGGGTTAGTGTGTGACACAGTGGGACAGGGGGTTAGTGTGTGACACAGTGGGACAGGGCCCAGGGGGTTAGTGTGTGACACAGTGGGACAGGGGGTTAGTGTGTGACACAGTGGGACAGGGGGTTAGTGTGTGACACAGTTGGACAGGGGGTTAGTGTGTGTCACAGTGGGACAGGGGGTTAGTGTGTGACACAGTGGGACAGGGCCCAGGGGGTTAGTGTGTGACACAGTGGGACAGGGCCCAGGGGGTTAGTGTGTGTCACAGTGGGACAGGGGGTTAGTGTGTGACACAGTGGGACAGGGCCCAGGGGGTTAGTGTGTGACACAGTGGGACAGGGGGTTAGTGTGTGACACAGTGGGACAGGGCCCAGGGGGTTAGTGTGTGTCACAGTGGGACAGGGGGTTAGTGTGTGACACAGTGGGACAGGGCCCAGGGGGTTAGTGTGTGTCACAGTGGGACAGGGGGTTAGTGTGTGACACAGTGGGACAGGGCCCAGGGGGTTAGTGTGTGACACAGTGGGACAGGGGGTTAGTGTGTGACACAGTGGGACAGGGCCCAGGGGGTTAGTGTGTGACACAGTTGGACAGGGGGTTAGTGTGTGACACAGTGGGACAGGGGGTTAGTGTGTGACACAGTGGGACAGGGGGTTAGTGTGTGACACAGTGGGACAGGGGGTTAGTGTGTGACACAATGGGACAGGGCCCAGGGGGTTAGTGTGTGACACAGTGGGACAGGGGGTTAGTGTGTGACACAGTGGGACAGGGCCCAGGGGGTTAGTGTGTGACACAGTGGGACAGGGGGTTAGTGTGTGACACAGTTGGACAGGGGGTTAGTGTGTGACACAGTGGGACAGGGGGTTAGTGTGTGACACAGTGGGACAGGGGGTTAGTGTGTGTCACAGTGGGACAGGGGGTTAGTGTGTGACACAGTGGGACAGGGGGTTAGTGTGTGACACAGTGGGACAGGGGGTTAGTGTGTGACACAGTGGGACAGGGGGTTAGTGTGTGACACAGTGGGACAGGGGGTTAGTGTGTGACACAGTGGGACAGGGGGTTAGTGTGTGACACAGTGGGACAGGGCCCAGGGGGTTAGTGTGTGACACAGTGGGACAGGGGGTTAGTGTGTGACACAGTGGGACAGGGCCCAGGGGGTTAGTGTGTGACACAGTGGGACAGGGGGTTAGTGTGTGACACAGTGGGACAGGGGGTTAGTGTGTGACACAGTGGGACAGGGCCCAGGGGGTTAGTGTGTGACACAGTGGGACAGGGGGTTAGTGTGTGACACAGTTGGACAGGGGGTTAGTGTGTGACACAGTGGGACAGGGGGTTAGTGTGTGACACAGTTGGACAGGGCCCAGGGGGTTAGTGTGTGACACAGTGGGACAGGGGGTTAGTGTGTGACACAGTGGGACAGGGGGTTAGTGTGTGACACAGTTGGACAGGGGGTTAGTGTGTGACACAGTGGGACAGGGGGTTAGTGTGTGACACAGTGGGACAGGGGGTTAGTGTGTGACACAGTGGGACAGGGGGTTAGTGTGTGACACAGTGGGACAGGGCCCAGGGGGTTAGTGTGTGACACAGTTGGACAGAGTTCCATTTCAGAATCCGAAATCCCTTAGAAAGCTATAGAGTGGGGAAAATGCTGGAAAATGAGCTTCAGGCGAAACATCGCCATTTCGCCACCGCAGTCCGACAGCGGCCTAGAGGACTCCGGGACGGTCGCCGACTTTGAAGCCAGGCTGACCAGCTTTGGCGTTGGGTCGGTGGCCGCTACGCGTCTTGCCGAGCTGCTGCGCGCCGGCCGCCTGGCCTGGTCAGAGCTGAATGGCGAGACTTTCGCCGCTCTGGGCGATGCCCACAGCTTCCCGGAGTCGGCCCTGATCAACGCGCTGAAGGAATTCGACGAGGCGGCTGACGACCTGCCGCCTGGCGAGGCTCGCACCGTCGCACTGAACTGTGCGCTGAAGGCCTGGCGCGAGTCGGCCATCGGGCAGGTGAGTCTCCTGCCGCTCCCATCTCCATAGCAGCTGACATTGTGAATGCGCCCTGGTCCACTGGTCGACTGGCCTCGTCCTATCAACGCCTTCTGTAGCTCCCACCTTGCAACCTGAAACTCCAATTCAAGGACCAGTCCGTGTCCAAGGGGCCGAGCGAGGCCTCGCTAAAGCAGCTGCTGCAGCGCACCGGCTTCAGCCACGTGGTCACCGCCGGCCAGCGCCGCTACGGGCCGCCGCCTGGCCGCCAGCGGGAGCCGCCACCGCCGCCCAGCTGTGAAGTGTTCATCGGCCGCCTCCCGCCCGAAGCGTTTGAGGACTCGCTGGTGCCACTGCTGGAGGAGGCCGGACCGCTGTTCGACCTGCGCATCCCGACCGAGCCCGCCACTGGCCTCAACAAGGGCTTCGCCTTCGCCCTCTTCACCAGCCCTGCCGATGCCGTCCGCGCCGTTCAGCTGCTCAACGGCCGCTGCCTTGGTGGCGACTCTCGGCCGCTGCAGGTCGAGCCGGTGGCTCCCCATGGCCGCCTGTTAGTTGGCGACCTGCCCAAGCAGCTGGCCGTTGAACAGATCCGGTGCGTCCTAGACTGGCTGTCTGTCTTTGCCCTTCTGTTTGCCTGCTTCTGTATGTGTGTGTTGGCGCAATATTTCAGTGTCTTTCTGCCCTGCACCTGCTCCCCATCCAGTGCTATTAACTGATTATTTTCTCCCCGCCCAGGTCGGCATTCAAGTCTGCGGGTCTGACCGGTCTAACAGGCGTTGTCTGCTACGCCGCAGCCGCTTCATCAACTCAACTGGCGTCTGCAGCGCAGCCCTCGGCCAGCAACCGCGGCTTCTGTTTCCTGGAATTTGCCACCCGCAGGGATGCCGCTGCGGCTAAGAAGCAACTGCTGAAAGACCGCGGCAGCTCCCTGTTTCCTAACAGCGGCGGCGCTGGCATCCGCGTCGACTGGGCGGACGCTGTTGAGGAGGTTCGTTGCCAATGCCATCTGCAGTGTGACCGGTAGGACTGCAGCTAGCTGAGTGAGACTGGGCCAATGCCATCTGCAGTGACTCTCATTCGGTAGGACTGCAGCTAGCTGAGTGAGACTGGGCCAATGTTGGTGCATGGCCGTTCTTAGTTAGTGGAGCGATTTGTCTGCTTAATTCCGATAGCTAGCGAGACTCTAGCCTGCTAAATAGTACGCCGATACCTTCTAGTTGGTGCTTAGTCGGTCTATTAGTGAGCAGAGGGCGCCAGGGTGCTTGGCCCGGTTGTATTCAGAGAGGACTTTTTCTGAGAATCCAGGAACACGGCAAGCCCCAGAATGCATAGCGCGTGTGCGTCACCGCTGCGCCGATTGACAGGAGGACCGGGAGACGCTGAACCAGCTGCGCATGCTGCTCATCCGCAACCTGGACCCCTCGGTGACCGAGGCCGACCTGCGCTGCTGGCTCGCCCCATTCGGCCCGCTGGATAGCGTCACTCGAACCCGCGATCTCGGCCTGGCCTGCTTCCAACGCCGGGAGGACGCTCTGCGCGCGGTGGCGAAGCTTGACGGCGTCGGCGGCCTCGATGTGAGCCTCGCCAGGCGGCAGGCGCCACAGCCGGCCCCAAAGTCGCTGCCGCCCAAGCCGCCCCCCGCACTTCTGCCCGCGCCTCCGCAGCAGCAACAGCAGCAGCGGCAGCAGCTGATGCGGTGGCAGCCGACGAGTTACAGTGGCATTCTGCAGCTGGTGCCGGGCAGCAAGCGGCTGAGTGGCGGCGGAGGCGGCGCATTTGATCAGAAGCGGGGCAGGCGAACCTGAGCGGCAAGACCTGGCGCTCGCAATCCGCATTTTGAACTGCTTGTGTCTCGGGGCACGGCAGTCCTGGATTCGCACATTGTACCTGGCAGATACAGGGCAGACTTTCAAGCGTGCTTATGACTTTAAAATATTACTTCGTGACTATTTTTCCAGGTTTTCCCAGGCAAATTATTAAGTGAAAGTGTCTGTACTTCAGCCTGATTTAGTGTTTAGTTTTATAATTAGATTAAAAAAATTACCGCTAGCTTGAGCTACTTAACGCAGCGATAATTGTAATTTTACAAAATTGCCGTTATATCTTACTGCCCTGCTGTGTTTTTTTTTGCTAAAATCAGGATGCCAATTTATAATTATAATCATTGCACAAACTTTGGGGGGCTCGGATGCCGTAACCATTGATTGGCATCCAAGAGAATCCTTATTCTCTTCCTGGCACACTTTAAATGACTGGGAGTCAAGGAATTATTTAAAAAATGCCAACTTAAATCCCCTATCATCGCCAGAGTTTCAGCAGTGCACAGCTTTAGTCATGCAGTAGACTGATTTTGCATCTCAACTTCTGAGTGATGCGTGTCTGCTGCTTTTTGGCTAACTCTACAGAATCAGACAGTGGACAGAGCTCTCGGAGCATTGATAATCTTGATTCAGAGCGATATTAATATATAAATGTATATATTTATAATACACCACGAAGTTCGGCTCCAGAAGTAACTGCAGCTACGCTTCGCTGCTCCATTTGGTGCGGATGCTGCTTTTGACGCATCCAGAGGCTCCGGGGGTGATGCCGATTTAATTTAAAGGTCGTAAGCGAGATTTAAAAGTGCAGATGGGTTTAAAACATTTCCTAATTTCAGCGTAAGGATTTTTAGAAGCTGTAGAATTGAACAAATTCACGGATATGCAAAATGCGCCCTGAACTACCGTAACTTACATCAAGCGACCTCAATTACCCGTGATCGTGACTGGAAAACTTTCTAAAACAGTCAGCAATTGTCAGTGAAACACCAAAAGCTCAGTCTCACATATATTTTGATAGCTAAAATCTGCTGCTGCGTCTGTGCAGCAAAAAATCGGATAAAAATTCGAAACAACAGGAATTCCAGAAATTGTAGAAACACTAGCTAATAACAACAAGATAACATCCGTGCTGAGTGCGATAAAGCTAAAAAATACCAAGAGACGGAGGTAAACAAAGACAACATCAGAGCGGTGTCCGTCAGGCAAAAATGCAAATCGATTTAAAGTTAAATTTGTCTGCAATGCCACGAAAATATCGGAGTTTGGGCATGCAAAAACAGCGTCAGAGATCGTTGAAAAAACAAAAATAACAAGTGCGGTTTTATTCGTTGCGCGCAGACGGCGGGAACACAGAAGGTCAAGCTAGTGAAACACGCGGGAAGCGATCACTGCTCAAGTTCTCATCGACAAGGAGGGAGGGGAGGGCAGAATAAAAAAAGAACTACTCAGCTGAGACAGCCCCTATCACAAGCATTCGCACACAACAAAAGATGGAATGCAGAAAACGAATAAAATGAATCACAATTAATTGAATAAGCTTCAACAGCAGATATCGCTCTCAATATTTTCTGATAAGCAAAGCAAATAAAAATCTGGAAAAAATTGTCTGTCAGAATCAAGTTGTCGAAAAAATCTAAATTCCGGCGTCAGAACGCGGCTAAAAATAGACACTGAAAAATAAAGCAGGAATAAGTTATGTACAAAACAGATCTGTCATCACACTACTGCCCAGTGCAGATATCAGTAGCCAGTTCAGCAAGTGAATCAACAATCCAGCGCTTGAAGCCGTCACTGGCTCTCAGGCCCGCAAGTGCACGTATGCGTTGGGCACGGACTGCTGGTGCAGCATGGGGATCTGCTCCTCCGCCTGCTGCTTCAGTGCGCTGGCGGCGGCGGTCGCCCCACCCGGCAGCTGCGGCAGGGTGACGGCCGAACTGCAGGAGGAGGCGGCGGAGCTGCGGTCCGGCAGGCAGACGGTGACGGCTGAGTCGCCCGTCTGGCCGCTGTGGTACCAGCTGGCCTGGCGGAAGTCGCCGCTCAGCTCCGGGTGCTCGTCGATGCGGGCAAGCAGGCAGGTGAAGGACGAGCGCTGCTTCGGCTTCTGGGCCCAGCAGCGGGCCATGAGGCCGGCCAGGAAATCCGGGCAGTCCTCAGGCGGTTCCAGCGTCTTGCCGGATTTCACCATGTTCAGCACCTCCTCGTTGCTGCGACCGTTGAAGGGCTGGGAGGCAAGGCTGGCGATCTCCCACAGCACCACGCCGTAGGACCAGACGTCCGAGGCCGTGGTGAAGACGCCGTCACGCAGCGACTCGGGCGCCATCCAGCGCACTGGGAGCGGCGCCTGGCCCTCCTTCTTGTAGTAGTCGGAATAGTACACGTCCCGGGTCATGCCGAAGTCTGTGTTAGGGATCAGGGCCTTGTTCAGCACATCAGATCGGCCGCCACCCCTCTGCTCGACCCTTATCGTTGACCGTTTCCCAGCGGCAAGGGCCCCTCTCTCCCTACCCTTCAGCGCGCTGTTAGCCCCTCTCTCTCTACCCTTCAGCGGACTGCTAGCCCCCTCTCCTGACCCTTCAGCGGGCTGTTAGCCCCCTCTCCTGACCCTTCAGCGGACTGCTAGCCCCCTCTCCTGACCCTTCAGCGGACTGCTAGCCCCCTCTCCTGACCCTTCAGCGGGCTGCTAGCCCCTCTCTCTCTACCCTTCAGCGGACTGCTAGCCCCCTCTCCTGACCCTTCAGCGGGCTGCTAGCCCCTCTCTCTCTACCCTTCAGCGGACTGCTAGCCCCCTCTCCTGACCCTTCAGCGGGCTGTTAGCCCCCTCTCCTGACCCTTCAGCGGACTGCTAGCCCCCTCTCCTGACCCTTCAGCGGACTGCTAGCCCCCTCTCCTGACCCTTCAGCGGACTGCTAGCCCCCTCTCCTGACCCTTCAGCGGGCTGCTAGCCCCCTCTCCTGACCCTTCAGCGGACTGCTAGCCCCCTCTCCTGACCCTTCAGCGGGCTGCTAGCCCCCTCTCCTGACCCTTCTGCGGGCTGCTAGCCCCCTCTCCTGACCCTTCAGCGGGCTGCTAGCCCCCTCTCCTGACCCTTCAGCGGGCTGCCAGCAGCAGGAAACTTACCGCCAATTTTAACGGTGAAGTTGGCGGTGACCATGCAATTCCTGGCGGCCAGGTCACGGTGAATGTACTTTTTAGTCTCTAGGTAGTACATGCCGTCGGCAATCTGGGCGCACCAGAGCACCAGCTGCTCCCGGCTGTACATCGGCAGAGGTGGTCCGTCAGTGTCGGGACGCATGCGGCGCAAGCAGGTCTTGAGGTCGCCGTTCTCCATGAGCTCCATCAGCACCAGGATCGGCACGTTCTCCGACACGACCCCGATCAGGCGGACAACGTGCGCGCACTGGCGGAATTTCTTCATGTGGGTGGCCTCCTGCGGCGGGTGGGCAGTGACAGGCTACTTAGTAAAGTATTCTATAAGTTGGTTTAATTTAACTGGCGTTTCACAAGCCACGGGCTCCCTCCGAGACTGCCAAAGCCATCCTAAACTCCTAGAAGCACTGAAGAAATGAGAATGACCTGCAGACTGCAGAAGGAAATCTCACCTGCAGGAACTCGTGTCTCTCACGCATCGTGGCTTTTTCATTGACGCTTTTAACCGCCACAGGGACGTCCTCGGACTGGCGGATGTAGCGGGCGGCCGGCGTGCTGAGCGAGCGGACGAGGCCGCGGTAGACCCGGCCGAAGGAGCCGGTGCCCAGGCGGTCAGCCGGGCTGTAGGTGACCTGGTCCCGCGGCACCTCCCACTCGTCCGGCTCGTACGTGTAGCTCCAGTAGTCCGGGTTCTCGTTCACCACCGTCTTCTCCCGGCTGATTCGGCGATACGCCAGCCAGGCGATCGCGCCAACCACGGTGCCCAGCAACAGCATGGCAACCAGCAGGACGCCGGCCAGGGCGTCGGCGGTGAGGCGGGCCGGCCGGCGCCGGACAGTCATGGTGGCGGGGCGGCTCCACTCGCCGGGCTGGAACAGCGAGACGGCGCGGACCCGCACTTGGTAGTCGCCCTCCGGCACCGACTTCAGCAGGGTGCCGCCGGTCAGCTGCTGCCATGCCGCCGAGTTCGCGCTGTCGTTGGCCGACGTCGGTGACTTGGGCTGGCGGAGCCGGTGGCCGCGGTTCAGCCACTCCTGGAAGGAGACGCAGTGGTACTGCCAGCTGCGGTGGCTGTCGGTCTTGTACTCCACGTCGTAGTAAATCACCGCCCCGTTGGGTGAGGCCGGCTGTCGCCATAGCAGCTGGAAGTCCGTTAAATAGCCCGACGGCGACGGAGCCGCTGGCTGCACAGTCAGCGAGCCGGCCGGGATTTGGTCGGCGTCCGGCAGGGCCAGCGTGCGGCGCATGATGCGGGCCGGGTTCGAGCACAGATGCAGCGTGGTGCTGTACTGCGGGTGCTGGAACTCGTCCAGGCAGGCAACCAGCTGCGGGTGGGCGATGGTTAGTCATTCCGTCATTTCTGTTGCTATCATTTCTATGCGCCGCTTTCGTGATGCATTCTTTCTGCCCCTTCCGCTACACATTTTATCTGCCCATTTCAGCTTCGCACTGTATCCGCCCCTTCCGCTATGCATTCTATCCACCCATTTCAGCCTCGCACTCTATCCGCCCCTTCCGCTATGCATTCTATCCACCCATTTCAGCCTCGCACTCTATCCGCCCCTTCCGCCATGCATTCTATCCACCCATTTCAGCGTCGCACTCTATCCGCCCCTTCCGCCATGCATTCTATCTGCCCATTTCAGCCTCGCACTCTATCCGCCCCTTCCGCCATGCATTCTATCCACCCATTTCAGCGTCGCACTCCATCCGCCCCTTCCGCCATGCATTCTATCTGCCCATTTCAGCCTCGCACTCTATCCGCCCCTTCCGCTATGTATTCTATCTGCCCATTTCAGCCTCGCACTCTATCCGCCCCTTCCGCTATGTATTCTATCTGCCCATTTCAGCCTCGCACTCTATCCGCCCCTTCCGCTATGTATTCTATCTGCCCATTTCAGCCTCGCACTCTATCCGCCCCTTCCGCTATGTATTCTATCTGCCCATTTCAGCCTCGCACTCTATCCGCCCCTTCCGCTATGTATTCTATCTGCCCATTTCAGCCTCGCACTCTATCCGCCCCTTCCGCTATGTATTCTATCTGCCCATTTCAGCCTCGCACTCTATCCGCCCCTTCCGCTATGTATTCTATCTGCCCATTTCAGCCTCGCACTCTATCCGCCCCTTCCGCTATGTATTCTATCTGCCCATTTCAGCCTCGCACTCTATCCGCCCCTTCCGCCATGCATTCTATCCACCCATTTCAGCGTTGCACTCTATCCGCCCCTTCCGCCATGCATTCTATCTGCCCATTTCAGCCATGCACTCTATGCGCCACTGCCGCTATGCATTTTATACGTCAATTTTGGGCATCTAATTCTATCCGATAATGACAATCAATATTCTCCAACTCTGCAAGACTATTCTATGCCTGATCAGAGAGCAGCAGCAAAGCCGGACACAGCCAACGCACCATCAGCTCATAGGAGGTGAAGTGCCGCAGGTTGGTGACAGTGTAGTGCGTGCCCCGCACCACCGTGTAGCCATCAGCCAGGCCGCGGGAATCCTGCGCCGGAGCGATACTGTCAACAATATCTTTGTGACACTTCACGTCCGGACAGTCTGCCGGCTTGCTGGCGTCCGTTGAAGTGGTCGGAGGGGCAGCCGTGGTGGCAGCAGCCGCCAATTCAGAGGCCGCGATGGTGGCGTCACCCGGGTCAGCGAGCGTGGGGTCCAGCATGGCTGTAGGCGGCGCCAGGCGCGGCTCGGCGCCACCCGGAAACGTCAGGAAGGACGAGGCGTTGCGGCGGGTGAAACGGAAGCGGCGAGACGCGTTGCGGTGCAGCATCCGCATGGAGTCCGACTCGGGCCTGGGTGGGGAGCAAAGTGAGGCGGTAGGGCTGTGTGAGAGGCGGTAGGGCTTTGTGAGAGGCGGTAGGGCTTTGTGAGAGGCGGAAGGGCTGTGTGAGAGGCGGTAGGGCTGTGTGAGAGGCGGTAGGGCTTTGTGAGAGGCGGAAGGGCTGTGTGAGAGGCGGTAGGGCTGTGTGAGAGGCGTAAGGGCTGTGTGAGAGGCGGTAGGGCTGTGTGAGAGGCGGTAGGGCTGTGTGAGAGGCGGTAGGGCTGTGTGAGAGGCGGTAGGGCTGTGTGAGAGGCGGTAGAGCTGAATGAGAGGCGGTAGGAGCAGGAAACTGCGCAGAGCGGCAATCGATACAAGAAGTGTGCGCGCTTTAAATTTGGGCACAACAGAAAAAGCCCGTCTGCAGCCTTTGGCCCGTCCAGGAATGGCGACGTTGCGGGAGTTATTCCAAATGCGGATTAAGTTTTCCCCTGCACCGAGACAGTGCCCGTGCACTAGTTGGTGCAGTGGCTTGACTGCCAGCCAACAGCGCTAAGGAGGCGGGCGGATCATTGACCCGAGGTAATTCGAGACGAATTCAGCTGCAAGCTGGCAACAAGGCCAATAATAATGAAGCATAGGTAAGATGGGAGAATTTCCACAACATATCGCGGCTCAGTCGCGGTCGGAAGACTCCCCACCTACAGGAGGGAATCCCTCACGCAGTCACCAAGAAGCCCACATAGTTCAGGCGTGCAGCCCACTGCACGGAAAGCTAAAAATTCATTCCGACTGCACAGCCTCTGCGCTCCATCCCTAGGGAAACTAAACCGGCCCGAGTCGCTCAAAGCTTTAAGCCTGTAATTTGGAGCTTTTTTGTTGTGAATTTCTTATTTCCCTTTAACAAGCAAGCAGCCATGCGCGGTCGCTGTGCGTTTCCCCTTCATCATTATCCAGTCTCCGTCCCGTCCCAGCCAATTTTCGCGGACTCGTGCTTCCTCGGGCAGAAACTGCTAGCAAGATTAAAAAAAGCAAAACCTATTGGGAGTGGAGAAGCGTGAGCGAACCCGGACTTTTCTGGCGGGAATAAAAACAGCTAAAGAATTATTGAGGACAGGAACAAAGGAAGCCAGTGGCACAGCGACCTGCTTCATTCATGTTAGTTTCATGTGCTCGAGTAATATCTGTCAAGGCCCGCTTTAATAATTCGCGACGGTTATCAAAGTTCCGCGAAACCGTGCTTCAGTGCCCCTAATTCAGTGCCTCAGTGACCGCTCGAGCTTCAGGTACAGTGAGCGTTCCCTGAACTTTGCTACTGAGTGTCCGTTCCCTGAACTTTGCTACTGAGTGTCCGTTCCCTGAACTTCGCTACTGAGTGTCCGTTCCCTGAACTTCGCTACTGAGTGTCCGTTCCCTGAACTTCGCTACTGAGTGTCCGTTCCCTGAACTTCGCTACTGAGTGTCCGTTCCCTGAAATTTGCTACTGAGTGTCCGTTCCCTGAACTTTGCTACTGAGTGTCCGTTCCCTGAACTTTGCTACTGAGTGTCCGTTCCCTGAACTTGCTAGTTCGTCCTACTTGCTACTGAGTGTCCGTTCCCTGAACTTCGCTACTGAGAGTCCGTTTCCTGAACTTTGTGTCCGTTCCCTGAACTTTGCTACTGAGTGTCCGTTTCCTGAACTTTGCTACTGAGTGTCCGTTCCCTGAACTTCGCTACTGAGTGTCCGTTCCCTGAACTTTCGCTACTGAGTGTCCGTTCCCAGAACTTTGCCCTTTAGCAGCCACCTCACTTATCTTCCAGTTTCATCCTTCAGCAGCTGCTCACTACCAGCTGTCCTTCAGCGGCTTCTGGTCCCTATCTTTCGCCCTAATGTCATTACAGGCTTCATACGAAACCTCCGTCCTCTAGCAGCCACCCAGACCTGGGCAGGACAGGCAGGCGGACGGCCTCACCTCCTGCGAAACATGATGCGCAGCAGGGTGTCCTCAAAGTAGATAATTTTCTCGCGCCGCTTCAGGTCGGGCCGCTGCTCGCACTGGCAGTGCCGCCTGCAGGACAGGCTGGCGTTGGCCGGGAAGCTCCGCCCGCTGCCGCCGCGAGCGTCGGGTTCCAGCAGTCGCGGCAAGGAGTCCGGCTGGTTGACTAGCGGCACATTGGCGGAGACGGCCAGGTCGAGCGGGCCGCGCCGCTTCTCCTCGCAGTAGTCCCTGATGGCGTAGTTGGCCTGCTGCGACTGGATCTCGCGCACCCACAGCAGGTAGTGCGTCACGCGCCCGTTCGGCACCAGCGGCGGCCGCCACTCCAGCCGGATCTCGTCACTGGCGGCGGCTTTGCCATCGAATTGGTGCGGCGGCGACGGCTGGGTTGGCAGCGTCTCCACGTAGATGATGCGGCTCTTGCTGCCGTACTCCTGCTGCCGCTCCAGCAGGATCTGCGGCATCACGAACAGAGCGTAGCGGCTGGCGGGGCGCAAGTCCTGCGGGACGGCAGGGTCGGGCGGCGGCTCATCAGTTAAGCCCGAAAAATCCCAGTGCAGAAGCAGCAAAAACAGTGCATGGGATAAATAATTTGCGTTTCTATCTTCCATCCGATTTCGCCTCTTTTATCTCATCTTCAATCCATCTTCATTTTCAATAAGATTTTCTCCTTGCAAATGCGCAAATTTTCTATTGAAAGTAAAGCAAAGGCCACAGAGGGCAGGCGGTAAACCAGCACGGCACAATCATAGCTGCACTCGATTGCGAGTTGCAGGGCATCAGCACTGTAGCGGAAACAGACAATTGCAGGCCCACTATTTGCCAAGCTTTTAACGACCAAGGGACTGACCAAATAATCAACTGGCTAGAGAACACCCGACTTTCCCCCAAAAGTTCACGCGCTTCAGCTTCCTGGCCCGCGCGCAGCCATGCAAATCGCAAGCCCTGGGTGCAAAGCTGCGGCAACACAGGAAAACGCATCCCGCAGTGCTGATACCTGTCCGTCAAGTCAGGCAACTGCCAAGCTGGCTAGCCAGTCCAGTGTCAATATATCCTAGCAACGTCCACGTACCCAGCCGCTCCGAGTATCCAATCCACTATTTGGCTAAGCAACACGCGTTACTTAGACACGAAATTCCTTCCCTTTCTACGCGTTTCCAGGAAATCCCCCATGCCAAATCCGATAAAAATTTGACTTAAATCTCATTTCGAATTCCCAGCACGCGTCGGCTCCCGCCCGCCGCCGTCACTTCGCTTCTCTCGAGTGCAAGCGAACTCGGCCCGCACATAAAACCCATTAGTGAGGAAGGCATTAGCTGAAGTGGGAAGAGCTGGGCTCAGTCTGGCCAGGGATTTAACTGAGTGCAGATAGCGAGTCGGACAGCTGCCATTTCAGAGCGACCACTCAGCAGCTCACCTGGACATACTTCTGGCACTGCCGCCTGCCAAGCTTTCTCTGGCAGTCGCCGATGCACTGGGAGCAGTTCTGCAGGTGGCAGGCGTTTGGCAAAGGCTTGGGCGGCGGGCCCTTGCCCGTGGGGTCCGGCTGCGGCTTGTCCAGCGAATAGACATTGTCGCAAGGCGAGAAGGTCGTCTGCCACTGCCGGATCTCGCAGGTGGACGGGTCGGCGTACTGCACGGTCTCGTGCGGCCCGACCAGCCGGTAGTAGATGGAGTAGCCCAGCACGTAGCGCTGGTCGCTCACCACCAGGTCCGGCCAGTGCAGGATCACTCCGGTGGCCGAGGCCAGCCCGACCACAATGTCGAATGTGCGGTTGATGCAGTAGGCCAGGTCGCCATTGGTCTTCGGCGACAGGTCCTCCAGCTCGTTCACCTGGAGTGTGGTGGGCATTGCCTTATTACCAAAGACCAGCGCTGCAGCTCTACTCTGCCTGGGGGTCTCAGTGGCATTGGCTAATCACCGGGTACAGGTGCTGCAGCTCTACTCTGCCTGGGGGTCTCAGTGGCATTGGCTAATAACCGGGTACAGGTGCTGCAGCTCTACTCTGCCTGGGGGTCTCAGTGGCATTGGCTAATCACCGGGTACAGGTGCTGCAGCTCTACTCTGCCTGGGGGTCTCAGTGGCATTGGCTAATAACCGGGTACAGGTGCTGCAGCTCTACTCTGCCTGGGGGTCTCAGTGGCATTGGCTAATCACCGGGTACAGGTGCTGCAGCTCTACTCTGCCTGGGGGTCTCAGTGGCATTGGCTAATCACCGGGTACAGGTGCTGCAGCTCTACTCTGCCTGGGGGTCTCAGTGGCATTGGCTAATCACCGGGTACAGGTGCTGCAGCTCTACTCTGCCTGGGGGTCTCAGTGGCATTGGCTAATCACCGGGTACAGGTGCTGCAGCTCTTCTGTGCCTGGGGGCTAGGGTGGCATCTACTGCACCATGAAAAACAGAGAACGGATCACAACAACCGAGTGCGCTGAATCACAACAAACCTTCTCGGCCACATCGAGAGTCTCGTTGACAAACTTCTGAATCCTGTTGAAGCAGAGCCGCCTGTTCATGTAGAACTGGACCTTGCCACGAGGCACGCTGACCCGCCGGCCGCCGGTGGTGTTCCACAGGCTCTGCAGGAAGTCCGTGTGCTCGATCTTGATGGTGGGCCTGTTAACAGAGGTTGCGGTGGCGGCTGGGGCTCAGCTAGCCTGGAAGCAGAAAAATCGCTAATCAAAGGCACGAGCTTGCAGTCTGGCCTTGATTAGCACGGAGAAAAATCCAGAAAAATGCCTCTTGGGGCAGCAAAGCGGACGGCAGAAAGCAGGCGGCACTGGCTAAAGGGCTCGGTCCCAAACTGCGCCTAACAGCAGGCGCTTCTATCTGACAGGCATTTCTGCCCGCCCTGAGCTGATCCCGCCAGCCCCGCCTCTCACCTGGACGCGCGCGTGGCGTCGTCAACAACGTGCTTGCCGTGCACAGCGCGCAGGTTGGACAGAAACGACAGCGAGGTCAGGTCGCGCGAGTTGGTCACCAGCAGGAACTCCTGGATCTCCGTGAGGTTGCGGAAATTCTCCTCCAGCTTGCGCTCCAGATCGGCTGCCGGGTGGAAGAGAGCGGATGGGTGTTGGGATGAGATTAGACATAACTGGCCGAGATGCATGACTATTGGGGTGAGATTAGACATCACCTGGCCGAGATGCATGACTATTGGGGTGAGATTAGACATCACCTGGCCGAGATGCATGACTATTGGGGTGAGATTAGACATCAACTGGCCGAGATGCATGACTATTGGGGTGAGATTAGACATCACCTGGTCGAGATGCATGACTATTGGGGTGAGATTAGACATCAACTGGCCGAGATGCATGACTATTGGGGTGAGATTAGACATCACCTGGCCGAGATGCATGACTATTGGGGTGAGATTAGACATCAACTGGCTGAGATGCATGACTATTGGGGTGAGATTAGACATCACCTGGTCGAGATGCATGACTATTGGGGTGAGATTAGACATCACCTAGCCGAGATGCATGACTATTGGGGTGAGATTAGACATCACCTGGCCGAGATGCATGACTATTGGGGTGAGATTAGACATCAACTGGTCGAGATGCATGACTATTGGGGTGAGATTAGACATCAACTGGCCGAGATGCATGACTATTGGGGTGAGATTAGACATCACCTGGCCGAGATGCATGACTATTGGGGTGAGATTAGACATCACCTGGCCGAGATGCGTGACTATTGGGGTGAGATTAGACATCACCTGGCCGAGATGCATGACTATTGGGGTGAGATTAGACATCACCTGGCCGAGATGCATGACTATTGGGGTGAGATTAGACATCACCTGGTCGAGATGCATGACTATTGAGGTGAGATTAGACATCAACTGGCCGAGATGCATGACTATTGGGGTGAGATTAGACATCACCTGGCCGAGATGCATGACTATTGGGGTGAGATTAGACATCAACTGGCTGAGATGCATGACTATTGGGGTGAGATTAGACATCACCTGGTCGAGATGCATGACTATTGGGGTGAGATTAGACATCAACTGGCCGAGATGCATGACTATTGGGGTGAGATTAGACATCACCTGGTCGAGATGCATGACTATTGGGGTGAGATTAGACATCACCTGGCCGAGATGCATGACTATTGGGGTGAGATTAGACATCACCTGGCCGAGATGCATGACTATTGGGGTGAGATTAGACATCAACTGGTCGAGATGCATGACTATTGGGGTGAGATTAGACATCAACTGGCCGAGATGCATGACTATTGGGGTGAGATTAGACATCACCTGGCCGAGATGCATGACTATTGGGGTGAGATTAGACATCAACTGGCTGAGATGCATGACTATTGGGGTGAGATTAGACATCACCTGGCCGAGATGCATGACTATTGGGGTGAGATTAGACATCACCTGGCCGAGATGCGTGACTATTGGGGTGAGATTAGACATCAACTGGCCGAGATGCATGACTATTGGGGTGAGATTAGACATCAACTGGCCGAGATGCATGACTATTGGGGTGAGATTAGAATTCAGGTAATGAAATCAGAAAACTACAGCCAATCTTTGTCACGTGACAAGGCTATTAAATAGGAAGCTGGACAGGCACCGCGGGGTGAAGACGGCAGCAAGGTCACAGTAGTCACAGTAAACAAAGAGACCGAACCAAAAAGCAAAGCACAAAGGTGAAGGAAGGAGAGCCAAGCCAATTAATAAATGAGATGTTGACGGCTAGAATTTCAGTAAAAATGGAATCAAGGACAGGTGCGGGCAAAGCAGGGCAATCATGGGGTGATAAAAAAGGCTCTGCAGCCTCCGACTGTAAAAGCAGATGGGATTTCGAGAGGGGACAAGCAGAGAGGGCGCCAAGCACGGGGTTGGGCTAGGAAAGGAGGAGCGCACTGACTGAATAGAGCCGCAGCAGCGGATGCCTAGCGACTGCCGCCTTCGCTCTCCTTCTCCCCAGAGAGAGTCGGCTGTTTCAAACCGGATTTCAGACGCAAAGCGGATTTCATCCGATGAAGCGGGGCAGTGGGAGGGAAATGGAGGCTCAGGCCGGCTCAGTGCGCCTCTGACAAGGCCTGAAACTCTTGGACAAAATTTACGGCACGAACCCGTCGCATAGAAACAGGAAATGTTGAAAAAGCCGCGCTTGGGGAGATCGGAAAATCTGAGATCAAATGGAATCTAGTGGGGAGTTCGATGCACTAACAGAGAATGGGAAATTGAAAAACCTAAAACAGGACAGACAGGCATCCTTTAATTCTCGTAAGTTTTCCCATGCTTCAATAGCTTAATTTTCATATTTCCTATGACGGCCTCGTTTTCAAATTAATGTCTTCCCAATTTCTCGATTGCTTAACTTCCGCCAGTCTCCCATACCCGATGATCCCCGATTCTCCCATTCCCGATGATCCCCGATTCTCCCATTCCCGATGATCCCCGATTCTCCCATACCCGATGATCCCCGATTCTCCAATACCCGATGATACCCGATTCTCCAATACCCGATGATACCCGATTCTCCCATACCTGATGATCCCCGATTCTCCCATAGCAGATGGTCCCCCCCGATTCTCCCATACCCGATGATCCCCGATTCTCCCATACCCGATGATCCCCGATTCTCCTATACCAGATGAAACCCGAATCTCCCATACCCAATGATCCCCGATTCTCCCATACCCGATGATCCCCGATTCTCCCATACCTGATGATCCCCGATTCTCCCATACCCGATGATCCCCGATTCTCCCATACCTGATGATCCCCGATTCTCCAATACCCGATGATCCCCGATTCTCCCATACCCGATGATCCCCGATTCTCCCATTCCCGATGATCCCCGATTCTCCCATTCCCGATGATCCCCGATTCTCCCATACCCGATGATCCCCGATTCTCCCATACCCGATGATCCCCGATTCTCCCATACCCACCCGATCATCCCCGATTCTCCCATACCCGATGATACCCGATTCTCCAATACCCGATGATCCCCGATTCTCCCATACCTGATGATCCCCGATTCTCCCATACCCGATGATACCAGATTCTCCCATACCCACCCGATGATCCCCGATTCTCCCATACCCGATGATCCCCGATTCTCCCATACCTGATGATCCCCGATTCTCCCATACCTGATGATCCCCGATTCTCCCATACCTGATGATCCCCGATTCTCCCATACCCGATGATCCCCGATTCTCCCATACCCGATGATCCCCGATTCTCCCATACCCGATGATACCAGATTCTCCCATACCCACCCGATCATCCCCGATTCTCCCATACCCGATGATACCAGATTCTCCCATACCCGATGATCCCCGATTCTCCCATACCTGATGATCCCCGATTCTCCCATACCCGATGATACCAGATTCTCCCATACCCACCCGATGATCCCCGATTCTCCCATACCCGATGATACCAGATTCTCCCATACCCACCCGATCATCCCCGATTCTCCCATACCCACCCGATCATCCCCGATTCTCCCATACCCGATTATCGTAAGGAGGAAGAAATTCAGAGTCAACTCACGGATGTTGTCGGACAGGGAGATGATGAGCTGGCCGATGCTGGTGCAGCCTTTGACAGCCTCCAGATCCTCGATAGAGTGGACCAGCAGGCCCTCGCAGTAACGCGTGCAGTTGGTCTTGTCCGCGCACTTCACGCACGTCCGGTTGCGGCTAATTTCGTAGCCAAGCGGGCAAGTCTCAACGCAGGTGCCGTTGAACAGCTTCATGGCGGCGCCGCGCGATGACTGGAAGCTGCTTTTGGCCATGGCGTTCTTGGCCGAGTAGCGCCGGCTGAGGCAGTCGGCGTGGCTGATGCACATCCAGCCGCGGTGGGACACGTGGCTGGGAGGGCAGCGGTCGACGCAACGCCCGTCCAGCATGAGGTGCCGGCAGGCCAGACAGTCGGCTTCCCCGGGGCCGCGGCAGCCACCGAGGCAGGAAGGGTGGCAGCAGGCGGACGAGTTGCCGTCAAGCAGGCAGCCGCGGTCGCCGCAAGCGGGGCTGCACAGACTCTGGCAGGTCTGGCGGCTCCAGCAGTTCTCGGCCACCGGGCAATCGGAGCTGCAATGCCAGCGAGTGCTCAGGCAATTTCACACTGCTCGGGGAAATATCACCGCTTGGGATCTCAGGCTTTGTGACACCCATGAATTCGACCCACCCTTAGGGATCTTTCAGGCTTTGTGCAACCCCCATGAATTCGACCCACCCTTAGGGATCTTTCAGGCTTTGTGCAACCCCCATGAATTCGACCCACCCTTAGGGATCTTTCAGGCTTTGCGACCCCCATGGATTCGACCCACATTTAGGGATCTTTCAGGCTTTGTGCAACCCCCATGAATTCGACCCACCCTTAGGGATCTCTCAGGCTTTGTGACCCCCATGAATTCGACCCACCCTTAGGGATCTCTCAGGCTTTGTGACCCCCATGAATTCGACCCACCCTTAGGGATCTTTCAGGCTTTGCGACCCCCATGGATTCGACCCACATTTAGGGATCTTTCAGGCTTTGTGCAACCCCCATGAATTCGACCCACCCTTAGGGATCTCTCAGGCTTTGTGACCCCCATGAATTCGACCCACCCTAGGGATCTCTCAGGCTTTGTGCAACCCCCATGAATTCGACCCACCCTTAGGGATCTTTCAGGCTTTGCGACCCCCATGGATTCGACTCACATTTAGGGATCTTTCAGGCTTTGTGCAACCCCCATGAATTCGACCCACCCTTAGGGATCTCTCAGGCTTTGTGACCCCCATGAATTCGACCCACCCTAGGGATCTCTCAGGCTTTGTGCAACCCCCATGAATTCGACCCACCCTTAGGGATCTTTCAGGCTTTGTGCAACCCCCATGAATTCGACCCACCCTTAGGGATCTCTCAGGCTTTGTGACCCCCATGAATTCGACCCACCCTAGGGATCTCTCAGGCTTTGTGCAACCCCCATGAATTCGACCCACCCTAGGGATCTCTCAGGCTTTGTGCAACCCCCATGAATTCGACCCACCCTTAGGGATCTTTCAGGCTTTGTGCAACCCCCATGAATTCGACCCACCCTTAGGGATCTTTCAGGCTTTGTGCAACCCCCATGAATTCGACCCACCCTTAGGGATCTTTCAGGCTTTGCGACCCCCATGGATTCGACCCACATTTAGGGATCTCTCAGGCTCTGCTATTCCCATGAATTCGACCCAAATTTAGGCACATTTAGGGATCTCTCAGGCTCTGCTATTCCCATGAATTCGACCCAAATTTAGGCACATTTAGGGATCTCTCAGGCTCTGCAACTCTCATGAATTCTACCTACATTTAGGGATCTCTCAGGCTTCGCAACATATAAATAACTGAATCTACTTTTCAGATCTATGTAGCGCAGATCTAGTTGTCGTGATCAATCTAGGGATTAGGTGAAACGAATTCATCCACACGCGAGTTTAAAAATCGACCGTCGCGGCCCGAAGCAACGGAAAATTAACAGGCGCCGACCAGCTAATCCCAGTTGCCAGTTCTCCGCCCTATAGAAATCGGGACAGGCCAGTTAGTTGCCAGGCTTCTAAAGGCCCAGCTCGGGCAGAAGCAAGGCGCATATTTTCGCCATATTTGGCCAAAATCTTCGCCAAAGTGAAAGTTGCAGACGGGATCGGAAATGTCCGAATCTGGGACAGACAGGACTGGCCACGCGGCCTCTGTCACAGACTATTTTTAATGCAATCTGATGCCCTGCTGGCTCGGCCTGTGAGACAGTTGGAGACTGCAGTGACTTTTCCGAAAAAAAGTGCAGCTCGACAAGACAGCAAGAGCAGGGAAAGAGGAGCCGGTCAGCTCTGAGGTCCCCCAGCACCTCATGGGGATTCAATTCGTCCTGAGCCTAAACTAGACATGGGAAGAGGCAGACACAGACCGAATCGTGAACAGCCCGAGGGATTACACTAAAGGGGAGCCGAGCTGAGTGCGGAACAGGTGAGCGCAGTCGCAATCGAGTGGCTGCATAATTCAGGCACGATCAGATAAGGGTGGCAGGCGGCCAAACGGCCCGAATTCGCTTCGCACCGGCCGGCATCTGCCGCTAATCCGCCTGGGAAGAGTCCCGCTCAAAGAGGCCGCTGAAGATTCATCCGAGAAACCCAATGCCCCGGAAGATGGCAGTGATAATTAAATTTTGATCAGGCAAAGCCTGTTCGGGGACTCCTTGTTCGAAAATCATTTAGAAAGAGGAATTTTACACAATCATAAAATATTATGATGGATAGCTTCTTGAGATGGACAGCGGCTTTTGAAATGAGCGCGAGCGTTTCTCGCCATCAATGCCCTTGAGATTTGCACGTATTCTAATTGAGATCGAAAGTGTTGCAAAAGGTTTTTGAAAATTGAAATAAGCGAACGTTCTTAGGTTAGCAGGCATTTTGAGATTTTGGGGTGATAGATTTGAGATTGGCGGGTGATAGATTTGAGATTTGCACGTGATGGATTTGAGAGTGGAAGGGGTAGATTTGAGCTTGGTGGGTGGTAGATTTGAGCTTGGTGGGTGGTAGATTTGAGCTTGGTGGGTGATAGATTTGAGATTGGTGGGTGATAGATTTGAGATTGGCGGGTGATAGATTTGAGATTGGCGGGTGATAGATTTGAGATTGGTGGGTGATAGATTTGAGATTGGCGGGTGATAGATTTGAGATTGGCGGGTGATAGATTTGAGATTGGTGGGTGATAGATTTGAGATTGGCGGGTGATAGATTTGAGATTGGCGGGTGATAGATTTGAGATTGGCGGGTGATAGATTTGAGATTGGCACGTGATAGATTTGAGATTGGCATGTGATAGATTTGAGATTGGCGGGTGATAGATTTGAGATTGGCGGGTGATAGATTTGAGATTGGCATGTGATAGATTTGAGATTGGCGGGTGATAGATTTGAGATTGGTGGGTGATAGATTTGAGATTTGCACGTGATGGATTTGAGAGTGGAAGGGGTAGATTTGAGCTTGGTGGGTGGTAGATTTGAGCTTGGTGGGTGATAGATTTGAGATTGGTGGGTGATAGATTTGAGATTGGCACGTGATAGATTTGAGATTGGTGGGTGATAGATTTGAGATTGGCGGGTGATAGATTTGAGATTGGTGGGTGATAGATTTGAGATTGGCGGGTGATAGATTTGAGATTGGTGGGTGATAGATTTGAGATTGGCATGTGATAGATTTGAGATTGGCGGGTGATAGATTTCAGATTGGCGGGTGATAGATTTGAGATTGGCATGTGATAGATTTGAGATTGGCGGGTGATAGATTTCAGATTGGCGGGTGATAGATTTGAGATTGGCGGGTGATAGATTTGAGATTGGTGGGTGATAGATTTGAGATTGGCGGGTGATAGATTTGAGATTGGTGGGTGATAGATTTGAGATTGGCGGGTGATAGATTTGAGATTGGTGGGTGATAGATTTGAGATTGGCATGTGATAGATTTGAGATTGGTGGGTGATAGATTTCAGATTGGCGGGTGATAGATTTGAGATTGGCGGGTGATAGATTTGAGATTGGCGGGTGATAGATTTGAGATTGGCGGGTGATAGATTTGAGATTGGCGGGTGATAGATTTGAGATTGGCGGGTGATAGATTTGAGATTGGTGGGTGATAGATTTGAGATTGGCGGGTGATAGATTTGAGATTGGCGGGTGATAGATTTGAGATTGGCGGGTGATAGATTTGAGATTGGCGGGTGATAGATTTGAGATTGGCGGGTGATAGATTTGAGATTGGTGGGTGATAGATTTGAGATTGGCGGGTGATAGATTTGAGATTGGCATGTGATAGATTTGAGATTGGCGGGTGATAGATTTGAGATTGGCAGCTGTTCTAAATGAGATTGAAAGGTTCTCTAACTGAGACTAGCAGGTGTTAGATTTGAGCTTCAGCTAATCAAGCCAGAGCCCGGGTGGCAGCACAGACTGGCAGAGCGGCACTCACTGATAGACGTATTTGGAGCTCTCGTCCATCCACTGCAGCTTGCCCGGGCAGACGTCGCTGCAGAGCACCCTGTCGGGGACATTGTCGAAGCGGACCTCCTTGATGAACTCTGGTCGCACGATGGCCGACCAGCTGACGGATTTGTAGTAGCAGAGTTTCGGCGCGTTCTCCACCCGCACGCCGCCGCGGCCGATGTGGCGCAGCGCTGGCAGCGCCATGTCCTGCAGGTCGGGCAGGTCGAAGATCACCAACGCGTAGTTCTCGTGCGTGCTGAAGCCGCGGATGACCGTCAGGCGAGGGAACAGGCGCGCCAGGCTGGTGACATTCTTCAGCCTGTACAGCACCAGGAAGCCGGAGATTTCAACCAGATTAGGGAAGCTGAGCTCGCCATTCATCTCCATCATGCTGAGCACTATTGAGCCATCAACCACCGTGCAATGGCTGTAGTTGTAGGACTTGAATGAGGACAGCATCGCGTGGCTCACCGAGTTGCACACTGCGGCGTGGCGAATGTGGCGAAGCTGACTTTTATGGCTATCTGACTGGCCTGACTGCCGCGCCTTACTGACTGGCCTGACTGCCGCTTGTCTTACTGACTGGCCTGACTGCTACTTGCCTTACTGACTGGCCTGACTGCCGCTTGCCTTACTGACTGGCCTGACAGCCGCTTGTCTTACTGACTGGCCTGACTGCTACTTGCCTTACTGACTGGCCTGACTGCCGCTTGCCTTACTGACTGGCCTGACAGCCGCTTGTCTTACTGACTGGCCTGACTGCTACTTGCCTTACTGACTGGCCTGACTGCCGCTTGCCTTACTGACTGGCCTGACAGCTGCTTGTCTTACTGACTGGCCTGACTGCTACTTGCCTTACTGACTGGCCTGACTGCCGCTTGCCCTACTGACTGGCCTGACTGCTACTTGCCTTACTGACTGGCCTGACTGCCGCGCCTTACTGACTGGCCTGACTGCTACTTGCCTTACTGACTGGCCTGACTGCCGCTTGCCTTACTGACTGGCCTGACTGCCGCGCCTTACTGACTGGCCTGACTGCCGCTTGCCTTACTGACTGGCCTGACTGCTACTTGCCTTACTGACTGGCCTGACTGCCGCTTGCCTTACTGACTGGCCTGACTGCTACTTGCCTTACTGACTGGCCTGACTGCCGCGCCTTACTGACTGGCCTGACTGCTACTTGCCTTACTGACTGGCCTGACTGCCGCTTGCCTTACTGACTGGCCTGAAAGCTTAAAATCTAATCAGGAATCGAATCATAGCCGGTAGGCAAGGTGTTAGCAGACAATTAAGTAAACTCCTACCTTTGCCATCGACAATGCCGACACTGCTAAGGCAGCCAAGCAGCGGCAGAAGCAGCGGCAGAAGCGGCAGCATCGAAGCTGACAGTCAGACTGGGCCGCTGCCGAACTGAAAAACCAATAGATAGTATTAAAGCAAGCGAAAAGTGAGCTGGCTAAGCAAAAAGAATGCGAGCTTTAGGGAGCAGACAAGCGCAGTTGCAGCGACTTTACGTCAACTGAATTCGGCAGTCTGATTTGCAGGGACGCCACGGGCCAATAAAAATAAACAGAAAAAACTGCGCACAACAGAATCCCAAAATAGGATAAGGGAGGCAGCAGCTTGCCGGCGAGCTTTCATGTTGCTTCTCAGAACGCCAAACAAAGGAAGGCTTAACCCTGAGGGAAGCGAAAGACAATAGTAGGAGAATATTCAATAGAAGTCTCGCGATTCGGCCAATTCTAATGTTTCCCTGGATGGATGCGCAAGGCATTTTTTAAAGCAAGAAAAAAACGCTTTTGTACCTGGGGGTTAAAAAACCGAGTCGATCACCAACATAGGAAAAAAACAAAGTGCATGAAGAATTTCTCATGGCTGGGACGGAATAATATGGACAGTGCATGCACTCCAGGAAACCGGAGAATCAGACTCAGGAAGAAATCGAAGGGAGCACATGTTGCTGAGCAGCCAAGGGCTAGCTGTGCAAACACAGAGGCTACAGCAGAGCAGAAATTTAATTCTAATCTCGAAAAATATAAGGCAAAAAGCCACTAAAAAGCCAGGCTTACTGCAGCTACCAGTTAGAGGCTGTGAGATTCAATGTTTATTCAGGGCGCCCGAGAGCAAAGAAAAGGCATTCGAAATTGATGCTTTTCTTAGAAAGCTTCAGCTATTATTCGAAGAATAACAAAAAACACGTGAAAAGAAAGTAACTGCAAGTGGCTCTGGCAAAATAACGATTTCGGCTGAGATGGGACAAGCGGGGCGCAGCTGCGTGGCGCACACTGGCTGAGCAGGCGCTGGGCGCATGCCGAGCCCCCTCCAAACCCGCCTGCCCAACTTGCTGCTTACTGGAAGCGGGAGCTGGGCAAGCCGGGAGAGAAAAGTGCATGAACGGAAAAGGCTTTTCTAATAGGGAGCGAAGGGAGCCGTGTCGGGGGGAGATAGGGCCACAAGCAGAAGAGGGTCACAGAAAGACCTAGTGTGGGTAGGGGAGGAGATAAGGAAGCTGCTACTGCTACAGTTAGGCCTGGTCTGGTGCCAATTGGGTAAAGAAAAAGAAGAAAACAAAGTTGAAGCTTAGGCGAAGCAGAATTTTTACTAAAATTTTCAAGAGGCAAATCGGATGCGGAAGGCAATTAAAAGCAAAAAACCTGACAACAAAGCATACAGAATTTTGGGTTGGCTTAAAAAGGCCGTGTTTGCATTGTGTGGCAACAGTGGCATCTCAGTGTTGCAAAAAGGAGATGCCTAGTTATAACTCTCTCACAGCTCATGTTGCCTGTTGCAGGAGAATATGTAAATAGTAAGATAAAGGCAGCAAAAGAAGAAAGGCCTACACAGGAGGTAGGGTACAAAAGTTGTCAACAACTGCAGACTGAGGATGGAGTAGTTTAAAAACAAGAGTTGGCATTGGCAACAGAGCAGACTAGCAGCTGCAATTTTCTCCCAAGCACGAGAATTTGTACATTGCTCCTTGCTGACAAGGCAATAGGCAAGCTAATAGGCAAGTTTAGAAATACTCCCAGCATGCCTCATTCAAAAAATAAGAGCAGAAGTGTAAAAAGTGCTCATGAACTTGCAAACGCCCTGATTTTGCTTCCCTGATTTAATAGCAATTTTTATCAATCCATTGCTAACATATGCATTGAATATGAAAGTAAGTTTTAAATGGCACTAATAAAATAGAATTGATACAAAAGATCCAGATTTTTAATGTTATATAAATATAAAAATGCAACTATGAAATTTAAATAACAATTAATATAGACAAAAAATATTTGGATCAGATATATAGATTATACAGGTATAGCAGGTTAAGTGGCATATCTGAGGGCTATGTACAACTGTTCAGTCCTAATGGCTGCAATACCCACTTTAAATTTATCCAGCTCAAACTAGTACCCAATCTTAGCTAGTGGACTAAAACAATGTGGGATTAAATTCTATGCTCAAGGGCATATAGCTATTTCTGTAGACTATTTTATAGCAATTTTGAACTATTTCTGTCTGTGTGATGGATTATTAAAAAAATAGCTCAGCCAATTTTTTAATTAAATTTGTACCAAAAGAAAGGAATTTTTTGGTTTGGTACACAACATTTTGTATCAAATAATTTGAATGCTAAGAGGATCAAATAAAAAATGAGTTTTTTAATGTATTAAATGCAAGGCCAATAAAGGTCAAAATTAGCTCCTTCAAAATTGTAATTCTAAATTAGATTTTGTTAGAACATTTCTCATATCAATCATTGAAAGTGGGGGCCACTAAATGGTTAAACATTGCATTGTCAAAATTGTGATTTAAAAAGTCACATATTAAAGTTAGAGTACACTGGCTATTTTGGCTAAATTGTGATGTCAAGTAAAAAATATTATTTTCTCTAATGTAATTTAATCAAAATAGAGTACACTGTCTGAACCCTGGCTAAATGGTAGTCCCAAAAGGAGACACAAGTAATGCTCAGGTAGCTATTGTATATATTTGTATTGCTTAAAATATTTTGCCTAGCTGGGATATGCTGTTACTTGTGACCCCAACACAATTGATTTAAAATTTAGTTGGGGAAAAGAGAAATTGCACAAGGCTAAGTCTGTATACAATTATTCATAATTTAAGTGGGCCCTCTAGCTGGCTGGCTATTCAATTTATCATTCATATCTCTGTTCTACACTGGCCAAAAATGTTGAAACTTTTTAGAGAATAATGGTGATTAGTTGTCCTAATAATTCATGCTTAAGGGTAATTCTGAATATTTGCAGGAAATACTATATACTTCAGAGTAATTCTGAATGCTTGGGGATGTTCTACATTGTGGGTAATTTTAAAATGCCTAGGGAAAATTTGCTATTTGCAAGATAACAAAAACTAAAAGCAAGGGACTTGAATTTGATAAAAATTAAGGCAGTGCTTATCCCCATGGTACTGTTGAAATAATATTTTGCTTATCTGCATGGAGCACTGCTGAGGTCTAGGCAGACTTCTGTGTGGATAAAAAGCACTTATTCCATGGAAAACTACCAAGATAGGCAGACTTCCATGCAGATAAAGTGGCACTTTTCCCATGGAACACTGTCCAGATACAATTGGCAAACTACCATAAAGATAAAGCTATACTCATTTGGAGGTTTGAAGAGGTTTTGAGGTTTTGAAGGGTAAAATTGCACATAGTTTAGCAATTCCCTACTTTGAGAAGTAATTTATAGCTAAAATATTTGAAAACAAAATGCATGCTAACAGTGACAATTATTTTTATATAATTTTGATTGTGGATTACATAATGAGACCAACCCTATTAAGTGCACTGGCAGTTGTCTAATCATCATATCTTAGTGAAGGATGGGACACCTTAAGTAGAAGGACAGGACACTTCATTTCTTGAAAGATTTTTGGAGTCCAATTTTTGTGTGGAAACTCTGCAAATCTCCTATCTGCATAGTGTATTTTTTATTACAAAAGTAAATATTGCGCCCAACTAGAAGCAGATGCAAATCTCAACTTTTGATGTGTTTTTATCCTGCCTTTTTATTCCATCAAACTTTGCACTACATTTATTTCTATTGCAGAAATTCCACCAGTTTTCTTGAGAGAAGAATCAGATAAGCACACTTTTTGTCAACTTCTATTGTGTGTGTCTATAGCAACTGGTTGACCTTTGTGTTCATATGGAACCATAGTTAAATTCAACTCTTGAGCCAAGTCTACTTGCTACTAGCAAGGACTACAAGAAGTCATTGGCTGCTACAATGGCCTTGAAGAAATAGCCTTATTTTCATATCCTTTTGGGAGTTACAACTTATTAGCTTGATCTCTCTTTTGTGTGTTGATTTTGAGTTTATAAATTTGGCAAATTCTGAAAATTTGTCCAATATCCCTTTTGTAATTTTGTTAGATATATATATAGATCCTCACCAAATATGATGAGGTGAGGTTGTCACAATAGTTTGCTGATTATATTAAAAACAATAAGTAACTTGAAAATGATTCAGCTAGCCTCTCAGTGGGCCAATTTATAATACAGAGAGTAAAACAACAGTGAAAGGGGTCACCCTGTCTGATACCATTAATTGTTAGCTATTTGTTATATATTTGGTATTTTTTGCTCAATTGCTTCTATAAATACTGTATATATATGAGGACAACACTATAAAATGTAGGGGATTGCACCTATCTCAGCAATATTCTGGAAAAATAAATCAGTGTAGCTTTATCTGCATAATATTTTATCTCAGCAGTGTTCCATGGGAATAAGTGCCACTTTATCCATATGGAAGTCTGCTTATCTTGGCAATATTCTGTGGGAATAAGTGCTGCTTTATCTGCACAGAAGTCTGTCTATCTTGGCAGTGTTCCATGGGAATAAGTGCCACTTTATCCACATGGAAGTCTGTCTATCTTGGCAATGTTCCATGGGAATAAGTCTAGTTTTATCTATATAGAAGTCTGCCTATCTTGGCAATTTTCTCTGGGAATAAGTGCCACTTTATCTGCATGGAAGTCTGCCTATCTTGGAAGTGTTTTATTGGAATAGCCTAAGTCAAGTTTTATCTACATAGAAGTCTGCCTATCTTGGCATGAGTTATTATTGCAATATAAATTTCAGCTCTTAGGTCCAATTAGAAAAAAGTTATTATAATATTAGTTTACTAATGCAGAAACTGTTGAAAACATTTTATGACTTTAGCCATAGACTAAGTTTTGACTCTCTAAGTTGAGTCTTGATCTGAATAATGCATTGAAATATTGACAAAATCATAAAACGTGTTTGTTACATTTTAAGGAAACTTATCAATAACCTTCTCTAGTTGGGTGGGTCTGAGAGCTGTAATTTGTCGCAAATAACTCATGTGGATGCATGTATGTATAAAATCTTAACACTTAGTTTTTCTGTTTAGTTAGATATAGATATTACAGAAGTAGTATAGCAATTATAATTGGTTAATTCACTATGATTGAAAAGTGAGTTTATATAATACAGCTCACATATGTCGCGTATTACGAGTTCGTGTACTGACGGCTAGAACTAGAAGTACAATCCACAAGTCACGAAGAGACGAATCAAATTATTATTCTTTGATGGCATATTTAAGTTTATTTAAGTATTTGACGAGGGTTGTGTAGCGGTTATCGTGGGTTTATGGTCTAACACACTCTGGCCGAACTGGAAGTAATTTATCCGCGCACACGCGTCGCCAAAGATGAGAACTCAGATCAAACTCCTACCAAAAGCTTAATAATAGTGAGGGCGGGGGTTGAAAATATGATTGGTTGGAAATAGAATTGGTTGTGGCTTGGTTGGTCTCGATTTGGAGATTTGCGCTCCGCGTTCCCGATTGAATTCGCGGGGAAAATTTTCGCAACTGACCGTCGATTTAAACAAAGCTGGTGTTAATATTCGGGGAACTCCACTGCCGGGTCCTCAAAGTCCGGGGGGAGGGTAGCTAAGCGGTAGCTGAGCGGTCTTGACGGCACAAACTCTTCGATGTGGTTCAGAATCCGGTTGACACTCTAATATTTGATTTGCCTTCTTTGGTCTGATTATTGCGCGAGTCTTGGCGATTCAAATAAATTTAGGCAATAGAATGCTATAGGGCTTACTATTAGTAGCTTGTCGCTGCCACCACCGCTAATTAGCGGAGAAGGAAAAATTAGTTTGATCTAGCGCGAGTCTTACTAATGATCCTCCTGTTAGTCACGGATCTTTATCCGGTTTACGTTCGAAAGTCGGTATCGAGTCAAAGAAAAACTAGTAGCTGTAAGGCAGGATTTAATCCAAAAGGCGCAGCGGCGCTTTAAAATGGCACGAGTAGACGCGAGATGTTTATTGGCAGACGAAGGCGTTTATTAGAATAACAAAATGATTCGGTCCTTAAACAAAATAAAAGTTTCGGCTTGGCGCTTCAGGGGGAGATGCAAATAATATAGCTAGGGGCCTCGAGTATGGAGCCTACTTGGACAGGGAGGGCGCTCGACTCAGAGTCTGAGGAGGGATCCGCTGGAGTTCTGAGTATTTATGGGCGGGATCTCCAGCGGCAGGACTCCGGGGACGGGAGCGATCCGGCAGCGGGACCCAGCCGGGGGAGCGGGCCAGCGGGAGGAATCCCTACGGGGGAAAGAAAAGGCAGCGAGGGGAGTGACGCATTAGAAAATGTCCCGTCGCAGGATCAGCATCACATCGGCTGGGAGACGTCCGGTGACTGGAATCCTTCCGATGGCTGGAGACCTTCCAGTGGCTGGAATCCTTCCTGCCACACCCCCCTCCCAGCCGGCGAAATCGAAACCGGGGGGTGGCCGAGCTGGTCGGCGCAGGTGGCCAGCAGCAGGTCGAGCGGGTCGGCGAGGTACGGATCCGGGGCGGCGGCAGGCGGCCAGGCGGGCGGCCCTTCAACGCGGGCCAGCATTCTGAGGCTGGGCGGGCTGGCGTCTGAAGCGGCGGCGGCTGAAGCGGCTGAGGCGGCGACATTTGGGGCGGCTGCGGCGGCTGAAACGGCTGAGGCGGCGACATTTGGGGCGGCTGCGGCGACTGAAGCGGCTGAGGCGGCGACATTTGGGGCGGCTTCGGCGAAGTTCGGGACAGCGACGGTGGCGGAGGCAGCTGCGGCTGGTGTCACGGAGGTGCGCGCTCGCTTGGGAGGCGGTCTGGTTTCGTCGGCGGCGGCGGCGACGCGCTTGGGAGACGACCCTACCCGGCAGGCGTGCAGGAAGGCCGTGATGGCCGGGCCCATCATTTCCTGCGGAGCCAGGCAGTGGATGGCCAGGTGCCGCACGGTGGTGGCCAGGCCGAGGTGTTGGCCGGGGGCTCGGGCGGCCTCGGGTGTTGCCACGGCGATGGCGGCATGCAGGGCTCTAGCGGCCACTACGAGCGGGAAACGGCTCGCCTCTTCCCGCCATACCTGGCACTTCCGATAGCGGTCGGCCCCTTCCATTCCTCCCAGTTCGATGGAGAGGAGCTCGGCCAGGTAGATCTCGGCGGCCTCTTCTTCGGCGCTTATGGCCCGGTCAAAAACCGGGGTCGACGGGGGCGACATCGGGGTGGCCCAGGTGCCGGGTCTCGTCCCACTAGGGGTGTCGGTCTCTTCGAGCTGCAGCGACCTTACAACTGGCGGTGTCGTGGGCTCTTCCAAGGTCTGCTGGTCGACGCGTTCTAGGAAATTTTCCAGCCAGAGGTCGAAATTTTCCGACGCCAGGATTTTGGCTTGCAAGACTGCGCGAGAAGTCCAGAGAAAATTAGAGAGTCGCTGAAAAATTCTGAGGCTCCGATTAAACAGGAGGGGGCTCCAGCCGCGGGAGTGATTAGGTCCCTTTAAAGGAGCAGCATAAAGGGGGGGGGTTGAAAATCAAATTTTCCAGCCGCGGGAGCGGAGTGGGGTGGCTGCACGCAGGCACCACTAACCCACTAAGCAAGAGGAACCAAACTAAACTATTATACTATTAGAAAAGTTAGGCTTGAGGGTTGTCCTTAGACCCCTCACTAAATGCCTAAGTTAAAAAGACCCTACTTGAGAAAGGTGCCGAAACTATCGCTTGCACACAGGCAGGCTGGCAAAGAGCAGCTAGAAAGATTTATGCTCCAATAATGATTCGCATTACAGATGGGAGCGATAAGAAGAGCGTGGGCAGTAGCCTCACAGGGCTCGCACAAAAAGGGAGAGCAGAGAAGGACACACAGAGTCCAAGTTGTCTGGCGGCTTCCCCGGAGCTTAACAAAGACTCGGGAGGAAAATTAAAGTGCGGCCGCAAGGTGGGGAAAACGTGGGAGGTCCTGGCTTCCTCTGGCTCAAACGAGGAGCAACGCGGACTTACAGCAAAAGGGACAAAACGCTGGCGCTATCTAGCGCTAAGATAAATTACTCGAGTCCTGGCAAGCTCTTTCAACAATAGAGATGCAACGTGGACTTTCAGCAGAATTGAAAATGGGAAAATTGCGCTCTAACTAGCGCTGAGAAAATAATCATAACGACTTTCGCTAGGGAGAACTTGCAGCGCAGAGAACTTATTAAAATTACAGGCATTGTTTCGCGCGGGTGAAACTTTTCAGCTTGACGGCGAGCTTAAGAATTTTTTAAAAATTACATTGGCAATTTTTTTGAAAGCAGAAATCGGCGGATTCCACAAATTTTACAATAGGAACGTTTGCATCGCAGAGAACTACAGATGAGCCATAATTGGAAAATTATTTTTAATTAAATAATTACAATGTTAACCAGTCTCATTTCGATTCGCTGGTTTGCGGCTGACAAAATTGAGAAAAGGAACAAGGGAGCTTAAGCTCTCACATAAATCGGGGCGGCCTGGGGCGACGCGGAAAACGGAGCTTACTAAACACACTACTGCTAGTAACGTACATAAGAATTTTTTTGCAAAATTTTGAAATAAAATCATTAAATTATCGCGTTCGCAACAGCATTAATAATGGCTTACACAACGACTTCCTGTGCGACATCGGGCAGATTGGGGTGGCCTTCCGGGAGGATCTGAGGAGTCGGCTGGAATAGGCGGCTGCCTACTGCGACTACCTGGCTGGGCTCGTAGCCTGGCCCCGGGTGGCGATCTGGCTCGATCTCGCTGTCTTCGCTGGACTCGTGCGGCAGCATTGGACGCTCTGTTCGACGCGGCGGCTCGGGTGGCGGGTCAGGCGTTTGCAGGGGAACCTTCAACAGGTTGTTGCGATGCACCAGGATGGCGGCTTGACGACCTCGTCTCCTCTGCGTTGTCGGGCGAATCCAATATGCCACTTCTCCTACCTTCTCCATCACTTCGAATTTCGCTTTGTACGGCTTATGAAATTTTGGTAATTCTCCCAATTCAAGCTTCGGGTTGGCCAGGAACACCATGTCTCCGGGTTGAAGGTCAACTGGCCTCGGCCGGTTCTGATAGAATTCTTCGCGACGTTGAACCTCTAGATGCAGGCGCTGTCTCACAACACGCTCGGCTTCGTCCAGCCGGCGCTGATGGTTGGCGATGTAGCGGGGAAGGTCCTCGGCGACCTCCAATCGGCCAAGTGCGTTGTCAATCGGATAGCGGAAGTGCTGGCCGAAGACTACATAGTGAGGCGACAGTCCCGTGGTCCTATTGACGGAAGATCGCAAAGCTGACAGGGCTGCAGGGAGCATTTTGTCCCAGTCCTGGTGGTCTTCTAGCAGACACGTCAAGACTCGTTTGATATTTTTATTCATCGACTCGGCCTGGCCGTTAGCCCACGGTGAGTACGGGGGCGTGGTCGAATGTCGAATTGAATAAACGTCGCAGAAACGGCGAAACTCGTGCCCAGTAAATTGGCGTCCTTGATCCGTATGGATCCATGCGGGAATTCCAGTTATTGGGAACACCTGTTCCTGTAAAATTGTAATAATAGTTTTGGCTCTCTGGTTACTCATGGCGAAGGCGAAGGGATACTTCGACGTAGTATCGACGTAGGTGAGAATATATTTATTCCCGCGATCTGTGGGATCTCCAGTCGGTCCTAGGATATCCATGGCCCAGCGGCCGAAAATCTCGCAAACAGGGAAGGATTGGACGTGAGCAGGGATTTTTCTTCTTCCTTTGCTCTCGGAGCACACCAGGCAGGAGGCGACGTAGTCGGCGACGGCTTTGGCTAACGCGGGCCGCCAGAAGCGTTCTCGCACTCGTGCTAGGGTGATGTCCCTTCCTTGGTGTCCACAGATCGGGGAGGCGTGCAGGTTCTCGAAGACTGCGGCATCAAGACTTCGGGGCAGCACGATTTTCGGGGTTGAGTCGCCAAACTCAGGCGGCTCCAATTGCACAGTCAGGATGCCGTCCTCGCTGACTTGCATGTACTCGAAGAACGAGAGTAGATTGCGCTGTTCTCGCGTGTAGTTGAGCCTCTCCGTAAATGAAGGCTTCGGCAGATTCATTTCAATCAAATTGATGATCAGACTGATGGCCGGATCGGCGCGTTGGTGGATCTGCAGGTCCTCGCGCGTGGTGGGCCGTGGAATTCTGTCTAGGAGGGCGGCAGGCTGCTGTCCTGCGGCGGTGGCTCCTGGTTGTACAGCGTCTCGATTGCGGCCGGCAGCTGATGGCGTGGCGGAGCAGGTCTGGAGCTCTTCTCCTACCATGGCGATCGTGGCTGGGGCTCTCGATTGTACAGCTGTGGTTTCTTCTTCGGATTCAGCATCGGTTTCTTCTTCTATTCCAGCATTGGATGGCGTGGCGGAGTAGGTCTGGAGCTCTTCTCCTACCATGGCGATCGTTGCTGAGTTACTATGGTGTCCAGCTGGTGGTGCAAAAGACTGGGTCGGGAGCTCGCAGGCCGTTGCAGTACACCTAGTCTGGGAGCCGCAGGCTGTTGAAGACATGAGAGTCACGGTCTGGAGCTCGCTATCTTGCATGTCGTTCGTCAGGGGGCTCTGGCATCGGCTGTGGTCCGGTTTCACAGGCGATCCAATCTTTGAACTTCCCGAACGTCGGTTGGCCTCTCGTGGGCGATTGCCGATCGCTTCGGAGTCGAATTCTTCTTCAGAGGGCGTCGAGAAGGGGGAACTGGGGCATTCTAGCCAAAACTCGTCATTAGACTCACTTGAATTGCTCGACGGCCTCTCAGGCGGACCGTGGCTTCCGTTGAAGCTGTCGACGGCTCCATCGTTGGGGGAATGGCTCGCTGCCTGCGGCAGACCGCGGCTCCTCGCTGAAGAGCATCGTGCAGAGCTGCCTGAGGGCGAGGCTACTGGTCGGTGGCGCTGGCGTCCGGTCTTTGCTGGTGATGGCGCTCCGGAGATCACTCGCAGTTCAGTCGGCGTCGTGGGCGCGTCGGCGCGGGAAGGCGCGGCGCCTGAGGCTGCTGAAGTTGCGGGATTGTCCGGCCGCTCTGTCTCCTGCTGAGGGACGGGCGTGTCCACACGGGGGTGATGAATCCTCCTTGGATTCTGTCGCTTCTTCTTCTTCTGGGGCCGAGGCGCGAGAGTAGCGGTGCCGTTGGCGCCGGTGGCGCCGCTTGATCGCTGAGCCGAGGCTGGCGCTGTTGCCTGCTGAGCGCTGACGTCTACGCTGACGCGGGTGGGCAGGTTGGCTTCGTCGGGGCGTCCCCCGGCGAGCGGTTGCTCACCGGCTGATGGCTGGCCAGGTCCGCTGGATGGCGCTGGTCTCCTGCTCGCTGATGCTGGCGGCGTTGTTGGGCGCGCGGCTTCGGCTGCCGCTTCTCGCTGGGCATCGGCTAAACACTCGCCGTCATCTTCTGGACGGCGTGAAAGTCCGTCAGCGCTCTGATGCGCTGATCCGTGGCGGTGCTGAATCTCAAAATTAAACTCGCTTAAACGTTGGACCCATCGTCCAAGAATACCAGTCTGCCGGGTCTGGTTTATTATCCACTTTAATGAAGCGTGGTCTGTTCTGCAGATAAATCGTTTCGCCAGTAAGTAGAACCGGAAATGCCGCATCCCGTCTACTACTGCGAGTAGCTCCTGTTTAGTAATGGGATACCTGGCCTCAGTGTCCTTCATGCGGCGTGAGTAGTAGCCGATGGGGCGCTCGACGCCATCTTGTTGACGCTGGCTGAGGCAGGCTCCAATCCGGGTGGCTGACGCGTCGGTGTCCAGGATGAAGATGACGTTGGGATCTTCATTGAACTGAGGGTAGGCCAACACGGATGTTGAAATCAAAGCTTCCTTGAGCTTGTCAAAGGCGCGCTGCTGGGGTTCTGACCATAGAGACTCGAAGTTTCGAACAATCTTCTTCTTAATAATGTCGTGCAAGGGGGCTGCTAGTTCCGCGTAGCCGGGGACGAATTTGGCGTAGTACGAGCATGTACACACGAAGCTCTTAAGCTGACGAGTCGTTCGGGGTCGGGGCCAAGTCCTGATGGCGTCAATCTTGCCTGGGTCTGTTGAAATCCCCTTCTCTGATACAACGTGGCCGAGATAGGCAATTTCTTTCTTGAAGAGGTGGCACTTCTTACCTCGGAATTTCAGGTTGGCTGCCCGGATCCTTCTGAACACTTCTTCTAGGTGCTGCATGTGGGCGTCGAATTCTTTCGAAAAGACGATGACGTCGTCTAGATATGCCGTGGCGTACTTGAAGGCAATGCCTGACAGCACCATGTTCATGCACTTCTGGAACGTCGCAGGCGCGGAGCTCAGTCCCATCGGCATGACTTGGTAGGCGAACTGTCCTCGGTGCAGGGTGGAGAAGGCAGTCAGGTCTTGATCCTCCTTTCTTAACGGGATCTGAAAATAACCGCTGTTGAGGTCAAACGTGCTGAATAGGCGGCTTCCTTCCAAGCTGGCGAACGCTTCCTCGATTGACGGGATAGGGTACCCAAAGTACTCGCACTTCAGGTTGAGGTTGCGGAAGTCTTGGACAACTCGCAGTGATCCGTCCTTCTTGGGCACTATCAATAGCGGGGTGTTGTAGCTAGAGAAACTCGGGCGAATGACGCCTTTGGCGAGCAGTTCGTCGATCAACTGGTCGACCTTCGGCAACAGGTGAGGCGGGATTCTCCGAGTTGGCAGACACACTGGGTCTCGATCCTTGAGCACGATGCTGTGCGTGACCAGATGAGTCCGTCCAAGGTCGTTGGGGCCCTGGGAGAAGATGCACTTGTACCGTCGCAGCAGGTCGATGACTCGCTCTCGCTGTTCGGCGGTCAGGCTGTCGCTGATGTTGATCTCGCTGATCCATGCATCCTCGTCCTCCTCAGCTAGTTGCTGCACTGTTGCTCTCGGCTCCTCAGGCGGGAAAAACTGAAGGTCGGGCAGGCGGAGTGGTCTAGCAATCCCGATCAGCGTGTTGGCGCGGATTCGAGCTGCGGACTTCCCTCGATTGATCATCTCGATGGCTCCCTCACCGTCAGGCATGGTGATGAGCGCCGGGGCAGCGTCCAGTTCTTCTAGGCCGTCGTAGTTCGCTGATCTTAGAATTTCTACGATTGATGGCGTGCCATAGTTCTCTTCTCTGTTCTCCGGCAGCTTGATCTTGACTCTCGCCGAAGACTGCGGCGGAATAACGGCATTGTTGGCGACGTAGACTCGACATAGCGTAGCTTCAGCTCGGGTGTAGCGGAGGGGCGCGGCAGTGCCGCACTTGAAATAGAGCATTCCGGAGGCGAAGTCCAAGGAGGTGCCGAATTTCTCCAGGAACTCAAATCCGAGAATGTTGTCGTGGGAACCGCGGGCTAGCAGGAACTTGACAGGTGCTTGAAAATCGCCGATTTTTATTGGTATTTCTAGTTGGCCGGCCATCGGGATCTGTTCACCGTTGTAGGCGACGATGCGGTCCCGACAGGGCTGGATTTTATCGCGCAGATAGGCAAATTGTTTACACAGCAGCGTCCAGGTGCTGCTTCCTAGTACATCGCATTTTGATCCGGTGTCTAATAAGAACGCAAAATATTTTCCACAGAGTTCACCTGATACGAACGGATCCCTCCTGGTTGGCTTAGGTGCAGTATTTACAGGTGAGGCGGCAGCTTCGGCAATATTCGACTGGGCTTCCGAGGTCCGGGTCGTGGACCTTAGAGGCGCTGGACCGGCGGAGCCGCGCTGCCTCGGTTGGCGCGGACCGCCTGGTCGTTTCCCGGACTGCTGTAGCGCGGCGCTGGGGCTCCAGCAGTTCGACGATGCGGACACTCGTTGTAGCGGTGGCTGCCTTGGCACCTGTAGCACATGGCGTTCTGTCTTACTAACTGCGGCTTCTGAGGCGGAGCGGGCCTCGGGTTGCCGCCTGCGGCGCGGTTGGCGCCACTTATTGGGGCGCGCGGTGCCGGCTCGCATTGATACTGGCGCGTCTGTTGCCACTGCTGGAGGCACGGGCCGCGGTGCGTGATCTGTTGGCGATAGTCAGCACCTCCGGGCGGCTGTCTCTCAGGGGGCGGGTCGCACCATCCGGATCTTTCGCGGTGTTGTCTCTTCAGTTCTCCGAAGCTGTCGTGACATTCCTCGTCTAGATCGGCGAAGGCTGACGGGCTGATGTTGTTCATTCTGCGAGCGAGAGCTTCAATTGTCCGCTTCTGGGCTTGGATCTGCGCATTCTGCTCTTCAATCATCTTGCGCAGCCAGTTCTCGACCGTCTTGGGCTCCTTCGGCGTCATGGCGTCTGCAGCGGCAGCGGCCTGCTGTTCCTCGTGGGCGACGACTCGTACATGACGTGGGGGCGGAGCCATTCGCTGGGCGAGTTGATAGGCCGTCTCCAGGCGCTTGACCGTGCGCTTGGCGGCCGCCAGGTTCGCAGGGCGCACCAGGATCAGTTGTTCTCGCGCCGCCGGAGTGACTCGGACTCCGACGATCATCTGGTCGACGAGCTCGGCCTCGCGTTGCAGCGGCGTAAAGTGCGGAAACGCCTTGTCCGCTAGGCAGATCAACCTGTCCCCATACTCATCAATGCTTTCATTCTTACCTTGCTGGCAGGCTCGAAATTCCTCACGGAAGGTCAGGGCGTCGCTGCACTGCGAGAAACGTTCTGACAGACGCTGTTTGAAGTCCTCGTAGCCGATGTTGTCGGGCAGAGACATCCTGACTACGGCTGGGTACGCCGTAGCGACGTCAAGGTTGACCAGGATCTCAGCCTTCTTGCGTCTCGGGTCGGTGATTCCATTCAGACGGCAGCGTTCTTCCAGTGCCTGGACCCAGATGTCGAAGTCCTGGCCAGTGGTGTAGCGCTGAATCTTGACGGGCTTGGGTTGCTGACGCTCGTTCTGGGGCTGCGGGCAGGCGTGTTGATGCTGCGGTCGTCCCAGTTCGGTTCGCTCGAGTCGTCTTCGCACCTCTTCGGTCACAGCCAGCAGCATCTCTTCGTACGTAGGCTGCGGCTGACGCGGTCGCTCTTCGGCGGTCGTTGTCGGTTCTTCGGTGTCCGATTCTGGGTCCATGTCGTAGAGTTTGTCGAGAGGGCTGATTGATTCCACCACGCTGCCACCAGTTGAGGGCGGGGGTTGAAGATATGGTTGGTTGGAAATAGAATTGGTTGTGGCTTGGTTGGTCTCGATTTGGAGATTTGCGCTCCGCGTTCCCGATTGAATTCGCGGGGAAAATTTTCGCAACTGACCGTCGATTTAAACAAAGCTGGTGTTAATATTCGGGGAACTCCACTGCCGGGTCCTCAAAGTCCGGGGGGAGGGTAGCTAAGCGGTAGCTGAGCGGTCTTGACGGCACAAACTCTTCGATGTGGTTCAGAATCCGGTTGACACTCTAATATTTGATTTGCCTTCTTTGGTCTGATTATTGCGCGAGTCTTGGCGATTCAAATAAATTTAGGCAATAGAATGCTATAGGGCTTACTATTAGTAGCTTGTCGCTGCCACCACCGCTAATTAGCGGAGAAGGAAAAATTAGTTTGATCTAGCGCGAGTCTTACTAATGATCCTCCTGTTAGTCACGGATCTTTATCCGGTTTACGTTCGAAAGTCGGTATCGAGTCAAAGAAAAACTAGTAGCTGTAAGGCAGGATTTAATCCAAAAGGCGCAGCGGCGCTTTAAAATGGCACGAGTAGACGCGAGATGTTTATTGGCAGACGAAGGCGTTTATTAGAATAACAAAATGATTCGGTCCTTAAACAAAATAAAAGTTTCGGCTTGGCGCTTCAGGGGGAGATGCAAATAATATAGCTAGGGGCCTCGAGTATGGAGCCTACTTGGACAGGGAGGGCGCTCGACTCAGAGTCTGAGGAGGGATCCGCTGGAGTTCTGAGTATTTATGGGCGGGATCTCCAGCGGCAGGACTCCGGGGACGGGAGCGATCCGGCAGCGGGACCCAGCCGGGGGAGCGGGCCAGCGGGAGGAATCCCTACGGGGGAAAGAAAAGGCAGCGAGGGGAGTGACGCATTAGAAAATGTCCCGTCGCAGGATCAGCATCACATCGGCTGGGAGACGTCCGGTGACTGGAATCCTTCCGATGGCTGGAGACCTTCCAGTGGCTGGAATCCTTCCTGCCACAATAGTTTGAACGCCTTTTAAACATAACTCGCTTCTTGGAAATTACGGTAAAACAAAATATCACAAATGAATAATCACCGAATACAATAAGACGGTAGGAAAAATATAAAGAACAATTATAGCGAATTAATAAATATAGAAATAAATTCTCTACAAGATAATTACCTAAATCAACACCGTCACACTCGCCTCCCTCTAAAAAAGATGTTATACCCTACTGACAGTAATATCGAACTACAGACGGCTAAATATAATTGACGAAGATATTTGGAAACGAAATATTAGCAATATTGACAAAAACTATTAGGGAAAATTAAATTGCATTGGCAAAATATCGATAACACAGGCGAAAACGCAAAGACTGTTGGCAAAAATTCGAACAACGCATGGCAAAAATTCGAACAACGCATGGCAAAAATCGAACAACGCATGGCAAAAAATCGAACAACGCATGGCAATTGATATAACAGGTAACTGTACCGATATTTTTGTATATTTTTGAAAAAATGTTTTTGGAACGTCAGTTAATACTTGACAAAAAGAGGCGGCAAAATTGAAACAACATATGGCGGCAATTTCTAGCGTCCGTGGCAGTCAGTGCGGCACTCCTTCGAAGACCTCGCCTGCAGCACTAACGACCACTGCCAGGTGAATTCCTACTCTATGGCAAAAAAATTCCTAGACAAAACCTAACTAGCTGGGTCCAGAACCCAATCCGAGGATTAAGGGCTAGGCCATAGCAGATAGTCTAACTAATCTATATGCTACTAAAGCCGGAATGGAAATTGAACAGAAGAAATCCTAACAGACACAGAAGACAGGCACACAGCACACGACATGCCTAGCTCTCGCTACCTCTACCAAAAAGGTTCGCCAGCAAGGATCGGAACCTGAGAGGCGGTCTAACAGCGCGGCCAGATCTAGTGGTAGTGACAGCTGGCTGTTCTGGAGTGTCTTGTTCGTGCTCGTGCTGTTCTGTTGTGGTTTCCGGTGAATCTAAGTCTGCATGTTCTGGTGGTTCTGCAGTTTGTGATTCAGTCTTGACTTCTACTTCTGCACCGATATCTGGCACATAATCTCCTGGCTCTGTGACTGGCTCAGTGGCTTGATCTGTGACTGGCTCAGTCACGTGCTCTGTGATTGGCTCAGTGACGTGCTCTGTGATTGGCTCAGTGACGTGCTCTGTGATTGGCTCAGTGACGTGCTCTGTGATTGGCTCAGTTACTTGTTCTATGGCTGGCTCAGTTACTTCTTCTATGGCTGGCTCAGTTGCTTGTTCTGACTCAACCGAATGCGCGCTCTGTTGCTGGGCGGATTGATGGATCGGAGGAATAGTCTGCTCCTCACAAGGACGGACTGGGGCCGGATAGAATTCCGACACCCAATCGGAGCAGTCAGAGCTACCGCTTAACTGTCTTGCCGATTCGTTATCCCCCTGTCCTAGCCTAGAGGAGCGCGGCATCCTAGCAACTAAATCTAGCCCGAATCTGTCTACTACATCCTGATAATTCGGCTGGCGGATGCAACGCTTCAGACGGTCAACATTGTAGATGTTGTGGCTCGGATTCGGAACTTTGAATGCCGGATTCTCGTGAGCCAATTCTGGGACTAACCGATAGTTTCTCTCTGACATTTTCTGGGTGACTCTATATGGACCAAGCCAAACAGACGGATCGAGACCCTTGCGATCAGGATTTAACACCCACACTAATTCACCGATCTCGTAGCTAGACCTAAAAACTGACCGATCATAGTACCGCTTCTGTCTAGACTGGGCCTTCTTCCTAACAGCTCTGGCGGTGGCGGAGGCCTCAACGAGAGTTTGGTGGAGCCGGTGTGCGTAACTGTCCGGATCATAACGATCCTGCCTAGGCGGATTGAACATCAAGTCTAAAGGCATCTGAAATTCGCGTCCTAGAAAAAGCTTGGCTGGAGTCAAACCTGTCGACTCTGATTCTAGGGACCGAATACCCATTCCTACGCATCTCGCGGCAAAGGGCCAGGTCACGTGCCTTTCAGCACAGACCGCGCGGATTTGACTTTTGATGGTCTGAATGCTCCGCTCAACTTTGCCATTGGCCTGGGGCCGACGGGCGGTAATTCTAACGGTATCGATTTCTAACAAACGGTTAATTCGGCTACTATGCTATTGATAAACGCAGTCCCATTGTCCGAGACCAATTGCTCCATTGTGCCGTAGCGGACAATCCACTCTGTCAGGATCACCGCTGCGGTTGTCTCGGCTGTCACATCTCTCACAGGAATGATTTCTAAGAATCCAGAAAATCTGTCTACCATGACAAGCAGATATCTGAATCCCTCCTGTTCCGGGAATGGGCCGCAATGGTCTACATGCACAACCTGATTCGGGTATCCCGCTAGGGTCGGCAACATTGGGGCTTTATTTTTACGATTGCCTCTCTTGGTTCTTGCACAAATTTCACAGCTTGCGATCACGCCCTTGACAACCGTTTCTAGATTGAAAATTTGGAAATTCTTCTTTAATATGCCTAAAGTCTTCTTAATGCCGGAATGGTTAATCGCTTTATGATACCTGGTCACTAGCTCGACTACATCAGCACTCTCGGGAATGACAGTGAGCTTGGCGGCTGGTTTCCTCTTCTTAGCTGGTTTGTTCCTAACTAGCACATTGTCTTCCACAGATAGCTCGTCAAACATGGCCCATAAAGCTCTTAACTCTCGACTATGACCTTGAAGCTCCTGTTTCGACAATCTCTCCTCTCTGCCAGCTACCGCGTCTCTAAGGTACACAATGTCTATGTTCGACTCCTGAGCGCTGCGAATCCACTCCCTTTCCCTACTCTCAGCGTCTTCTTCATCTTCATTCTCACTATCCGACTCGGAGTCTATGGCGGCTAACGTAGATCTACCGGGTTCGTCAACCTGCACAGCACAGGCTACAGCAGGAAGCCGGCCCTCGGGCTCGCTTTCGGTGGCCTTCGTGCCCACAACAGGGGTTGGGGCGGCTGGGTGCTCGCTGGCAGGGACTGGTTCACTAACCTCGGTGACCTCTGTCTGAATAGCTAAATCCGCTAGCCGCTTGTTCTTAACTGACATCGCCAAGTCTGGCTCCATTTCCCCTGTCTGACTACTCGTGGAGACCACAGTCTGGGTGCTACAGTCGACACTAACACGGCTGATCTTGACTTCGCTAGCTTCTGACGACGCTGTCTTTTTCCCTTTCTGAAACTTGGACTTGAACTCTGGGATCGAGCTGCAGGTTGGGCAGTCAAAATGGTCTGCTCTGAACTTGGGATTTCGACTGAGGATATCTGCATTAACGTGGTCTAAACCGGCTCTGTGGTCCACTTTGAAATCGTACTCCGCTATCCTTTCTAGGGGTGTCTGATCTACTTTGAACGTATACGGTTCCAGGTTAACCAACCACTGAGCTAGCATGCCGGTTGCGTGCTTCTTAGAGTGCAACAATTTCAAAGCAACGGCATCGGTTCGAACTAGGAACTCTCGATCTAGCAGATAGGTTCGGAACTGCTCTAGCATCAGGACCAATCCTAGCAGCTCTCTCATAGTCGCACAATAGTTCCTTTGCGAACTGGTGAACTTCTTAGAGGCATAGGCAATCACCTGTTCATTGTGGTTCCTGTCTAGTTGGGAAAGGACTGCTCCTACGCCATCTAGGGAACTATCGCAGTCTAGTATGAAGGTGCCCGCTCTAGGACTCAAATCAGGATAGCTCAGAACGGGTGGGTTACAAAGGCTCGACTTCAACTCTTGGAAGGCGTGTTCATGGACCGGGCGCCAGACAAATTTGTCGGATTTCTTAGCCAAAGCGTACAAGGGCGTGGCGATGATTGAGAACTTTGGAACGAACTTTCTGTAGTAGTTAGCGAAACCCAAGAAGGATAACAACTGCTTTTTATCCCTAGGGGTACACCATTGTTGCACAGCCTCGGTCTTTATGGGGTCTGCTTCTATCCCTTTTGAAGACACAACGAATCCCAGAAACTTAAGCTTGTCCTTAAACAATTCGCACTTAGATGGCTTCACCTTAAGGTTGGCCTTTCTGAGTTGCCAAAAAACTAGCGCTAGGTGGGAAATCATCTCGTCATTATTTTGCGCCTTGATAATTATGTCGTCTAGATAAATTAAGCTGACTCGTAACAGCAACGGTCTGAAGACCTTGTGCATGAGCTTGGCAAAGCTGGCTGGGGCGGTTTTAATCCCGAATGGAACCACAGTCCAACGGAAAGTCCCTTGGGGGCAGGAAAACGCAGTGAAGTCGCGGTCGGATTCCCGTATCCCTACTTGCCAATAAGCGCTCGCCAGATCTAAACTGCAAAACACATTGGAGCCTGCTAAACTATCAAAGGACTCTTCTATCAATGGTAGCGGAAATGAGCACGGCTTTATGTACTTGTTTAAGGCGCGGTAGTCAATGCACAGGCGGTATGTACCGTCCCTCTTCTTCACAAGCACAATGGGCGAAGACCAGTCAGAATCACACTCTTCAATCACCCCTTGATCTAGAAGCTGGGCGATATGCTTGTCTAAAAACTCCTTCTGGGCTGGGGTTGTCCGCCTAGACGGTTGGGAAATCGGGCGGCAACTCGGGTCTTTCATCTCGATCGGCATCTCATACAGCGTGGTCTTGCCTAAATCTTTCTCCGATTGCGATATTTGGCTAAGGAAATAATTTAGCATCTTGACAGTGGTATCTAGTTGCTTCTTAGTTAGGTTGGATTCCTGTAAATTGAACTGGTTAACTAGCCACTTAGCTGTCCCTGGGTCTGGGTAGGGCAGTCGCGACAGCTTGTCATTCAACAAGTCCACCTGGTCAAAGCTGAAATCGCTCTCACTGAGACGGGTGCACACTACGCTCTCATCGTCCCCTAGCTGCTTGAATGACGCTACCTCCTCACCCTTGGCAACAGTGATCTCTTCTTCACTACTGTTTAGGACCCTCACTAACACGTGGCTAGTTGGACTGACCTGGTCTAATGAATTCGCGACTATGATGGACGGGTCTGGATTGAACAATCTGGCACTGACAACTCCCTGCGCATTGCTCTGGGCGTCTATGGCTCTAGCTGGGATCAGGGTCTCTGATTGTGGCGGCAGGACTGTCTCACAAGCAGCTACAACACGGTTCACGCTACAGACGTCGCTAGTTCCTCGCAGGATCGGGACATGTTCCCCTGCACATGTCACACAGTCACAGGCCATGTCCATCACAATTTGGAAACTACCGCAGAAATCTAATCCCAACAGCGTCTCACTCAATGGCCCGTCGATAACTAGGAAAATGTGCTGCTTCTTAGATTTGCCTAAACTCAACTCGCACTCTAGCTTGCCCAGGATTGCTGAACTGGCACCATTGAAACCGGTCGCTGAGCGCTGAATGCGGGCAGGCGTGAAGACATTGGCTATGGGATCTGCAGCTACAAGCTTGTCTTTCATCTTGGGGCAGATCAACGAAGCGTTGGCACCCGGGTCTAAAAGGGCAACAACCTTGGTCTCGCCGAAAATACCTGTGGGCTAAGGGCTGACTAAACATTAGGAAATAGGGAAATAATTTAGGAAAAGACGGAATTGATTGTATTGATTGGCTCCTATATACTAGCTAGAACCTATATACTAGAAGGCTATTATCTAGGAGTCCGTGATTAGATGCGCAGAGCCAGTGGGAAAGTACGAAAAGAAGAGGGCAGAGGGACTGAGGAACGGATGAGAGGGGAGAGGAGGGGGGAGAGGGAGACAGACTGAGTCACTAGAGGCTGCGGGAGTGGATGCTGGAGAGACGGGAGCGTGAGAGAATAGAGATAGAGCTGTCTCACTCGACAAGGCTGCTCCCTCCCTCCAGCAACTGTATCCCAGTCCAGGCGACGCTGATAGATCGAATAATCGGATACATTATTATTATATTATCAATCGCGCACGTTTAAAGGGTGCTGGTTTGTTTTTTATTTAACGAAAAAAGCCATAAAAATAATTTAAATTCTTTGAAAAAACAAATATGTTGTGCAATCGAAAAGTTTATGCCCTTCCGTGGTTGTATGAATTCTGTAGTTTATAGAAAGTAATTATATACATATCAACAGTGCAAACGATATTTAAGCGTATTTACTCGTATTTAAGCTACATATTAAACAGCTACCACGAATTATGCGGTACTCAATTGTGCCTATGCTTGAAGGGTGCTCGACACCTTAACAGCTGAACTGGTTTTGATCTACCAGTTCTGTTATAGTGGCATTCCTGACTTTATTTATGTCCTTGAACCGGCCAGCTGTCCAGATCTCGCAATTACAAACCGTTTAAATTTATGCTTTGCGTGCTAAGAAAGGCTACTGGCTTCTCATGATAAGCGAACTTTTCTGCCGCTCGTCAGCTTGCTTGACAATTGCGGCTTCTGTTTTTTAAGAAAGCGCAGCTAAGCAAGATGTACGAGTACATCTACAGTACGCATTTTAAATGCTGTACGTTAAAGAACTCATGCTAAAGCGTAGGCGCGTGTGCCTATCTAAATTTCTTCTATTATATTATAAAAGCTCGCATGCCAGGTAGGAACATCGACTGTACAGTAGAGACACTGAGGTTTCCTCAGTCTCTGACCATAAGAGACTTCATGTACATTAGCTCAGTGCAGCTGATTGTACGAGTCTTGTACTCTGGGAAAGTTCCCTGAGGGAGTTCCCTTTTAGCTCATAAAAATGATAAACCTGCTAGACGAGGGGCTCGTATGCAGTTTGTTTTTCTGTGCTCTTAAGTCGCTGCAGTAGTGCCGTCGGGTACCGCAACATGTCTAACTTTATCAAGGACGCGGCGGCAGCCATCACAGCCCTAAAAGAGCTGGTGCCATGCTTGCTGCAATGTCTCCAAAGCATCGACGCATCGATCGCCGACCTGGTGGCACAGGAGGCAAAGATCGCGTCGGCCAGGCAAACTAAAGTGCAAAATTTACTGCGCGAGTGCAAGTTAAAGTTCGATAAAGTGATAAGAACCACGGACTTTTTCGAGCAAAAGCTCCATGGCCTCGGGACTGCCGGACTAAGGGCCTTAAATGAAGCAAGAGATTTGCTTGGAAGGCTGTTCGGTGAGCTGGATGAAGCAAGGAAGATGCTTTCTGAGACAATGGATAAAGCTGCTGGACTTATTGAAGACTGCAAGATGACAATCTCTCAAGGTCGGAGCTCTAAATCCACCCAGGAATCTTTGGCTACGATGGTGGTCGGCTTGAGTTTAATAGCGGGCTATTCTGTTTCCCGCTTTGGTTTTGGAGTTGCAATTGCTTTCTCTGCCGGTTGGGCCTACAAGACTTACAGGGCTCGCCAGCAAATTGACGAAGTGATCGACAAGCTGAATGAGAGCAAGGCCGAGCTGGAATCTCTAATCCGAGACGCTAACCGGACTGCTGACAAGACGGTGGAAATGGAACATATGCTTCGCAAGCTGGCCAACGAGCTGGATGAGCGCATTCGAGAAGAGGAGCGTCGCTTGGAGCAGCGGCAGCAGCAGGTGCGTCCAGAGGTGGACCGCATTTGCTCCATGCGCTGAGCCGCCCATGGATTCTTTGTACTGTCACAGGGTGGCTTCAAATATGAACTTCTTGAGTGAGAACAAACAACATGAAGTAAATCCTACGATTAAAATAACTTTTTGCTATTAATATTTAGAAGTAAAAATCCTTCTAATGCATAGCATATTGTTGCCCGTTCGTTTAAAAAATATATTCGTAAATATGCTAGTACAAGCATTAACTAACCGACTTAAAATATTACTCTTACAATGACTGACTAAGTTATTCAGAGTGGCAGTTCTATATACTGAACGTATATTATTATAATACCTTAATACCTTAATAATAACATTTAACCTTAATAACCTTATTTCCAAAAAGGTCTCTAAAGAACTGGTTTTAAAATCGAAGATAAAATACCGTTGAAATGAGTACAAAAATAAACTCGCCATGCACAAAAATCTGCTCGATAAAATAAATTATTTTGCTTTTTCACTTCTGCCATAGACTTTACTGCTATTGTGATGTGACTTTCATTCGCAAAATTGGCCTCTAGAAAGGCCTTCAGGAAGCGCCTACTCAACTTTATTCTTAAGCTGATTCTCATTTTTAGTTACTCTGTAATAGCTTATTAAGAATTCAATCAAATCAAGAATGCCAGAGAAGGGTTCAGAGGTTTGGACTGAAGCGCTGATTTTCCTGTCGGGATTCGCAATCATAAACGGCATCATCATGCTGGTGTTTTGGTTCAGCTACGCCATCACGTCCAGCAGCCGGATGAGCAGCTTGGAATTCACCGACTTCAACAGCCGGCGGAACATCGGTGACGACCCGAACAAGCTGTTGCTGCTGCAGGAGGATCAGGACCTCGACGCCCTCATAGCCAGGGCCAGCGGCCTGTTCTCAAACCCGAGGCAGAGCAGCAGCAGCAGCAGCGACAGGAGCAGCCTGAGCGACCTGGGATTCAACTCCAGCAGCGATGAGGAATTCATTGCGTCAATGTCGGGGCAGGTGCGAGTATTTTCCCACTCTTTTTTATTTCGACCGTAGCACTTTCGGGTAGTTCCCCAAATTCGCGAGGCAACACCTTTGATGGAATTCGCTAACATGCAACACACCGGGTCCAACACATCATCCATCTGATCTCCGAACTGACTAACAACTCCAGGCTATAGCACCTGCTGGATTTCAGGCGTGCTTCATTGTAGCCTAATCAAGGCTTATTTTGAAAAATAGCTCACCATTGCAAATACAGCAATACAGCAACACTCTACAACATCCCCAGGCCTTGAGGAGCACCACGGCTTCCCGGCTCTGCCATCGTACAGTAAGCCTGCAGAAGCAGCCGCCGAAGCAGCAGCAAACGAAGCCCGAGTCGCTAAGGAGTTTGCAGAGCTTCGAAGAGGAGGACTCCGCGGACTTCAAGCAGCTGCTGACCGGCCTGTCAATACGAAAGAACGCAGCTGTGTCCAGCGTCGAGTCCCTTGCCGGGTCAATACTGGAGGGCGAGGCCGCCGCCTCCCAGGAGTTCCTGCGCTATCACAAACTCGTGCCGATGGAGCGCATCGACCCCTTCTTCCTCCGCAAAGCCCACTCGTGAGTCTGATCGCCCCGCCCACCTGTTCTAAAATTTTGCTTAAAAATTTCTCAAGGAACTGCTTGTTTTGTTTTTTTTGTTATCGTTACCCACAGGGAAAATCAAAGATTTTTGCTTCAATCAATGTTGACGCAAGACAACCTGCGTCCGTTTTAAAAAATTGTTCCAAGTTTCCTGCTTGCAATTGACTCTATTTTAGACTGGACAGTCGTAATCTCGTAAAATAGTAAGAAAGATCTGTGACTTTTTGTTTAGAAACATCAATTTCAGATCATTTTTAATCTGTGCTGGTTTTCACATCATTAGCTTAGTGTCAGTGGCACTACGCGCTGGTGTATTTCATGTATCACATATGAGTATTTCCACAAAAAATGCAACACTGTCAGTCTGAAGCTGAAGCAAACAATTGCTGAGCCCAATGCATGCAGTTAAGTCAGCGTAGCGTGTCAGCTGGCACCCGTTTGCGGGAATCTGAAAGGCAACGCAGGCAATTCAGACCGATTTCACTTATCCATTTTGCTTGTGGCTAAAATCCTAAAATTAACAAAACCATTCATTCTTAACTTAACGAACCGGAAATGCAAAAAAGCTTCTCTGAATCCGAGAAGGAGCACGAAATATTCGAAGTCAACTCGACAAATTCCCTGAAGGATAGTTGAAAATGTCTGATTCTTGAACCCTTACGTACTAAATATGATTTGCCGTATAAAAAAGAGCCCAGCACCTTGTACAGGCAGGAAGGAGATGGTCCAAGAAGGAAGCAGGCAGAAACCCTTCGCCACAAAGAGGCCGCTTCCGCCTCGCTCGCCGAAGTCATGAGCAGAAATACAGGTGGACTCTGAAACCCAGGGGAATTAGAGCTAGGTATGGCTGTCGCATTTAGCTATCGACAAAGACTCACCCTGCGGCCCCGACTGCGACCATAGCTTGCTATGGCATCCTCGACTATCTTCAGCGCGCTCTCGCAGCCGAGGCTGAAGCTGGGCCCGAGCGGATGAGACCGTGAAATCAGGCGCTGCAGCTCGCTGTCATATTGCCAGTGAGCTCCTCTGGGGTGATAATTAGTTTTTTACCAAACAGAACTGACAGCCACCATAGCGGCCCCGTCATGAGTTCGCGATAAAAGTACAGAGCCAGCTACTCACTCATCCAACCTGAAGTGGCCGTTAGAATAATGCCTTTCCTCAGCTGCACCTGCTGCCCTCGCCCAGGTGTCCCTCAGTTGCGCAGCCAACGGCAGCTGAAAGTTGTAGCTGGGGGCATCGAGTCGAGTCACTCGGCTGAGCGCTGGCCGCAGGCAGTACCGGCCCGGACCCATGGCTCGTGTCAGCCAGCCAGACAGGTCGACATTTTTCTGTGCAGCGATGCATTTTTTATTAGAATCCCGACAAGAAATAAGCTTGATTTTTTGTGCTATCACTTTGGCCCTTAAGAGCTGCTTCAATTATTAACGATAAAGGATATAAACGTTGTACTAGAGCTGTCTTGTCTGTCTAAAGCTAGTACCAGAAAAATGGCTCTGTTTGAACTCAGCAAGCCCCAGTAAGTCAAGAAAGCAAACCTCTTCCGGCCAACGGTGATTGAGCTCCTCGTCCCATACTGAGCGACGCAACGCCAAGGCCTTTAAGGGGACTCGCTGGACTCGATGGACGATTCCGGGATCACGCGACGTGTGCAGGCCGGACTGAAGGCAAATTTTGTGATTTCGGAGCAGGTAAAATTAATTGTTTTCCCAATTGAAACATGCAGTGGTCCAAGCTGCCCCTCATGGGACTTTATCATTCTGTTTCGCAAATTTGATAGCAAACCGAATACTCAAGGACAAATTTTTAATCATGAGCGCATTCGTCGATTTAGTGCTTCGTCCATCCACGACGCATGTCGTGGATTTGCAATTCGTAAATTCCGACCATGCAGGATTATACATGATCATGAAACCAAGTTACTTAAGTTCTGCAAGGCACTAGCTCTGCACACGAATGTCTCAATGTTCCAACGAAGATGCCAAAATCTACTGTTTTAAATCTTTTCTATATTTTCCATCCTTTCTACCTTCGGAAATGATGGTGAAAGCGGTATAAGTGAGAAGCCAACAAGTTTTACCTGATCATTCCAGGCGCTGACGCAGAACAGATTCGGGTCCGTGTCCATGAGGCGCAGCGTCCAGTTGAAGTATTGAATCACGTCGTTGCTTAGGGTGACGCCATCCTCCAGCAGAATAACGTATTTGGCTGACTGAAACAGATTTATTTGTCCAATGGTGGGATAAAGCCTTTGGGACAGCTCGAAAAATTCGTGGCGATGATACTCCGACAAGCTTCGTTAAAGTGACCCGTGATTTTATCATCGACCCAACTGCAATGACAGCACTGAGAATTTGAAGTGGCGGGTAACTGAAGCGAAGGGGAATGGCAATAACAACAGAAAGTTGATGCCAGTTTCATGCCAGTTTCTTTTCGATGAAAGCTACATAAGCTGGTAACTTCTTAGGCCCAGATCTTACGACTCAACTGGACCAACAGTTTCCAGTCCAGCAGCGGAGACGCTCACCGGGTAGAGCTGAAAAGTCTCTGCCAGGCCGAGACGGTACAGCTCGGCGAGAGAGCCGGACGCTGGCCTTCGCGACGAGCTCGGCAGCTGAAGCAGATCGCAGACCAGACGGGGCTCTTCAAAGAAGCCACGCAGCAACACCCGGGTACTGCGATGCGTTCATGGACTCTGCTGACAGCAACGAAGTCAGGGTTCTGTAATCGGGACAGCGACGACATGGCAATGAGCCAAGCAGCGGGTAGCTTATTGGAGGCCAGCTCTCACCGGAACAATAACTGGGGCCGATTGTCGCTCATAACGGTGATGGGAGGCGCCGACTCAGGCGGAATCCAGAGGTTCTGTCGGGCGATTTCGAGTTCGATTTATTTTTTGACCGAGAATTCAACTCAAACCATAGCCCATTGATCCTCATTTGTGAGCCATAGTGTACTCAGCTCACCGCAGCGCTGCCGAAGGAGATGCGAGCCGGGCTTTCGCATGAGCACACGTTGCTGCTGAAGCCGTCCACCAGGCTACAGAAGCGCCGCCTGCGGAGTGTCTCCTGGCCAGCGGGCCAGCTGGGGCACGGCAGTCCTGCAGGTGCGACGGCATTGGAGGCGCCAGTGTCGATGTCGCATCACCAGATTATACGCTCCTAATGCTCAGCAGCTGCCAGTCACTCTGCAGATCGTACTCGACTTTTCCATTCCCAAATAAAACTATGCTAAATCCATCACGAATCAGCCCTTAATATCGCCGCTAAAGGCACTCTAAGTGCACCCCCAATCTCACACACCTGATTCTTTTTCAGAATCAAGCTCTGATTTTTTTCTGAACTCCAAAATCGTGCGGTGCACTTTCACTAAACCTTGTGTCGGCATTACCATTGCACCCGCTTCTGAAACCGCGTTACTGAGTGCCAGTCCTTACCATCGTCCACTGTCAAGCTGATTGCCGTCTCAACGACCAGCGACTGCGTGGGGCTAGGCGAGAGCTTTTCCGCCAAACGGCCAACTGAAAGAGGATTAGTTAAGGCTGGAGTAGGACCCTTACAGTCAGGTACCGGGTGGGAAATTGGCTGACTCACTCTTGGCCAGAGACACCAGAGCCCAAGGCCAACCAGGCCTTAGCTTGTACAGCAAGCGACCTCCCTGAGCGGCCAACGCTGCACTGCCGCAGTCTGAGCCGTCAACTTGGTGCCCATTCTGAAAACGCGGATGCTGAGAGGAAATTTAAAAGCTTCAGTGAGTTAAATGGGAGCTGAACTGTACCAGAGCCTTACCGATGCCGCCATCGCCAGGATCCGTCCAGAGGCCACGTCATTCACGACTGCTGCCGCTTCCTCGAGATCGCTTAGTATCCTGTGGCCCATGAGAGACGCCTGAAATTCGAATTAAAAAAACGGCTTGAAAATCAAACCTCTCTGAGTTTGGAGTGTTGAGTGAATACTACTCACAGTAGCCTGGTTAAGAATAAACACGTGCAGGCCTGGCGTAGACTGGTTCACCAACTGAAATATAGATAGATAGATAGATAGATAGATAGATAGATAGATAGATAGATAGATAGATAGATAGATAGATAGATAGATAGATAGATAGATAGATAGATAGATAGATAGATAGATAGATAGATAGATAGATAGATAGATAGATAGATAGATAGATAGATAGATAGATAGATAGATAGATAGATAGATAGATAGATAGATAGATAGATAGATAGATAGATAGATAGATAGATAGATAGATAGATAGATAGATAGATAGATAGATAGATAGATAGATAGATAGATAGATAGATAGATAGATAGATAGATAGATAGATAGATAGATAGATAGATAGATAGATAGATAGATAGATAGATAGATAGATAGATAGATAGATAGATAGATAGATAGATAGATAGATAGATAGATAGATAGATAGATAGATAGATAGATAGATAGATAGATAGATAGATAGATAGATAGATAGATAGATAGATAGATAGATAGATAGATAGATAGATAGATAGATAGATAGATAGATAGATAGATAGATAGATAGATAGATAGATAGATAGATAGATAGATAGATAGATAGATAGATAGATAGATAGATAGATAGATAGATAGATAGATAGATAGATAGATAGATAGATAGATAGATAGATAGATAGATAGATAGATAGATAGATAGATAGATAGATAGATAGATAGATAGATAGATAGATAGATAGATAGATAGATAGATAGATAGATAGATAGATAGATAGATAGATAGATAGATAGATAGATAGATAGATAGATAGATAGATAGATAGATAGATAGATAGATAGATAGATAGATAGATAGATAGATAGATAGATAGATAGATAGATAGATAGATAGATAGATAGATAGATAGATAGATAGATAGATAGATAGATAGATAGATAGATAGATAGATAGATAGATAGATAGATAGATAGATAGATAGATAGATAGATAGATAGATAGATAGATAGATAGATAGATAGATAGATAGATAGATAGATAGATAGATAGATAGATGCAGCGGTCCCCACCAGCACGTCGTCAACACTCAGTGCCGTGAAGCCTCCAGTCCAAAGCTGCAGGCGAACCTGAGGCCGCACTGACTGACTGTCCTCAATGGGGCGCTCCGGTGGCAGTTGCCGAATCTGCCGAAACCTGCTGCCTTCGCTCCTGCCGCTGCCTGTGCCTGTGGTTGAGTCGAGACTGTCAGCGGGCACTGCGGGATGAAGTACGAGCTAATTACTTTCTAGCATTCAGCAGCCCGAGAAAATTCAATAATTTTTGTTGGTTCTGCAGCTGTGCAAGCGATAACCGGCGCACCGGGCGGGTAAAAGCCTGTTTGAGGAAAGGCCAAACCGATTAAGCATCATGAGCTCTTCGACGAGTTGTTGCAGGGGCAGCGCTCAGATTTTGCCTAGTAGTAGCTTTTTCTGATACGCCGCAATCACCAAGAACTAGAGTGGATGACCACCAAGACCACTTGAGTCAGCCGTCTCAGCTTCAACTCGAAAATGGCTAAGTTCGGATTCCAGCCAGCGGCAGCCATCGGGGAGCTTGAGAGACGCTGCGAGGGAAGCCAGTGGACCGTGAAATGGACATTCCTGCGCTTCGGCCGCAGATGCCGCCTCATCCGTTATCGATTTCGACCAGCTAGTCCCCCCCCCCAAAGTCCCCGCTTCTCAGAGTGGGGAAGTCGAGAGAGGTCCGGAACTCGCTTCCCAGCTCTTATTCCTATCGCACTCGAAAACTCGGCGTTCGTCCGCGTCTTGGCCCCTCTGGATTCGGGCTTCGATTCCCTCCCCCGCGCCCGCCCCCGCACTCAATCGCTACTCGAAAAAGACACTAAAAGGCGGAGAGCCAAGGGTCGGGGCGGGTGCAGGTCCTGAGAGACCCGGGCTCAAGTGGAGCTTCTGAGAAGAGCAGCTGAAGAGGGCAAGAGCCAGCAGCACTTTTCCTTCTCCCGTCCTGGTCTTCCCATAATTTTTATAGCCGCACGGGACAGGGATTTTTCCCTGGCTCTGCAGCAGTTGAGCTGCTTTGCAAACCGGGCGCAGTTTTATCGTTCTCATGCAGGCCTCTCCGCCCGGAAAGAAACGAAGCACTTTTTAGAATATTAATGGCCTGCAGCCTGGCCGGCTATTTGTCTCACTCTGCTCGCGAGAGTCTGCGGTCCGTGGCTTCATTCTAATTTTTCACTTCAATTGCTTAACTCGCCGCAATTCTTCGCAATGCCGCTCCGAATTCGATATTAAGGCTCTGCAATTTTCCACTCCTGGCTTTCTCCCGCACCACCCAGTCATTGCAACACTCTTCATTCGCCTCCCCTCCATGATAGACAGCTCGCTGCAACTTCGCTTTCCATTAGCTGCATCCAGGGAATTTCTGCCTCTCCGCTTCGCTCTCTCTGCTCGCGTCGCTGATGCAAAGCCGAGCTGACAGCTGAGAGCAGGCGGGGCGGCTCCCGCAGCTCGCTGCACCGTCACGTGACATTGCCGCAGCGCTATGATGCGGCAGCGCGGTACAGGCGCGGCCAGCCTCCACTGCGCCACATCTTCCAGCCCCTGTGCTGTCAGCTTCAATCAGCAGTCGGGACTGGAGTACCGGGGGCAGGAGACTCTCCAGTTTCTTGCTGATCCGCGTGTCGGAGGCTAGCTATCAGACGGAATTTTCGTGCTGCAGAACCGACGCTTACATTACCTTGTTTGACGCGTTTTCTTCGTCCGTCATTATGCGCTCCTTCAATGAGTCCGACTATAAAGCATTTCCCTACTTTCTGTGTCCCGGGCCACAGTTGAATTCTGTTTCCCATTTCTAACCGACTGGGCTGACCCTTGCTAGAGAGCCAGCTTCATCCGCTGTCTCCCAGGCTCCTTTTTGGCTTTCGCTCCATCCGGCTATTTGTGTTGACGCCGCCAGTTGAGCGAGTCAAGGGTCAAAGTGAAGCGTTAAATCCTGCGCCCACGGCATTCTTAAATCCCTTTTGCAGCATTCTTTAATCTTCATCAGTTGGGCGAGCAGAGCTCTTGCATTCTGCATTAATGCAGCAAGGATGAAGCTGTACTTTTCATTTCTGCGGAGGCGCTGCTGCAGTGGTGAGTGCCTATCATGACGGCTTTATTGATCTGCTCCAAATTGGAGCCAGTGATGTGAGCTGAATCAGAGCTTGATTCAGAGCTTGATTGACAGGTAAATTTGCTCATAAGTGACTCGTTGCTTGCTATTAGCAGGTGAACCTATTTATAAATAAATAATTTATGTATTGCATGATATTGTTATCGGCTATTTACCTAATGCCTATGAAATACCCGAAAAAGCAAATAATTGTTTTTTTCCTATTTTATTGAAGCACTAATCCATCCTTTGCGAATTAAAGGCTACTGAAATAGAACTCACATTTTGCTTTTATTCTGAATATTGCCATCACCATTTTGTTACCACTCTTCATTCTCAAACAAAATCCAGTCCCCTTTCCCGAGCTTAATCGACCCTTCCTTCATCACTGGCCCCATCTACTCTGCCTGATGACGCCGTCTGCAATTTTATACTTTCATTTTCAATCGGACGCTGCATTTCCAGAAGAATCAGCTTTCCTAGAAGCTCTGTGGACTTTGATTTCTGCCAGATGAGCCGATGGACTCGAGGGAAAGCTACTCCGTGAATTATTCACGGATACTGCGAGATACTGCGGCCTATCTTTCACTGCAAACCGCCTCGTAGCTCCTCCGTTCCCAAGTGCATCGACTCCCAGGAAATGGGCGAGTGGCTGTGAGCACGCATTCAACTGAGGGTCCGTTAAAATAAATGGGCCGGAAGAAGATGCGAGGACAAGAAGTGAACTGACATGAGAGTGTATTTTTTGAAAGGGCAAAAGCGGAACAGGGGTCCCATCAAGTGCAAGCGAGTAGCGAGAAGTTATTAATAATTCACCTAACCAAAAGCTAGTCCAGCTAGGCTGTGAATGCAAAATCAGGAATGCATAGATCAATAATTATGTGCATCTATCGCAAACTAGTAGGCTGCTATATTCTATGCAAATAGTTTGTTGGTTCCATGACAACGCACCCGATTCGTCGGTGCTCGCTGTGGGATGGCTGCGATGAAGTAGCAGGCCCGATGTCAGCAGAAACCCGACTGCCATGGCCAGCGTCAAGGCCATCTGTGGGGTTGACAAGGTGGGTGGTTGCACCACTCGCAATGTAATTTTTTACTTCCTTGATTGTGATGACGTTAGGAAGTTTTTAATGCATTCTGAAGGTCAAAAAATTGTCTGCATTTTATTGCAATTTTCACTTCCATTATTGGCCTTTTTTAAATGCTGATTTCCCTGAGTGCGCAGGGCTCAGCCGCCGAGCACTGCAGCTATTCGGATGCAGTTTTCCTACATCCGAAAGCATGAATGCCTTGTCCGCAGCCACGGCCGCCGCTGCTCTGTTGAGCTAATTACGCATGCGGCGGGGCGTGGCGCGGCGTGGCGTACCGGGGGGAGGGGCTTCTCCTTCGTCTACACAAAAGCGAAGGGACGCGCGGCCGGCTGCTCTAGGTGCATCTGGCGCTCCATACAATATCATTTCGGGCAAGAAGTCAGGCCAGTGGGAGGGTGGGACCGGTTGATGCAGTGTCTCCGGGGCCGAGTGATTGAGGTGATTGAGAAGGCAGTTGCAATCCGCTCAGGCCGCACGGGAGGGGTGGAGAGCTCTGGGAAATTGATGGCAGACTGCTGCAGAGACACAAAGCCTCCGAGCTTGAGGCGCAGTGCCGCGTCACTTTCCCCGGAGATAAGGTGATTTATTGCCCTAAGCGTCTCAGCGTCATCTAAGCTTTCATTGAAGCCTGCACTTCAGTGCGACTGAGCATTTATTGAGGGCGGGCCAGTGAGATCTGCATCGACTCTTATTCGATGACAGCATGCTTGCATTATCCTTCCATGTTCTCATGGTTGCTAGGATGCCGGATGCTGACGTCGAGACCACGCTGACACCCCTTCGCTAAATTCTTGGGCGAGACGGGGTCGGGCCAATCACGAAATCAAGGAGGATATCGCTCCCATTTCTTCAGAGTTTGAGTTTGTGGGGCTTCAGTTATAATTATTTAAGTGACGCTTAAGATCAATTTTGTAAGGGGCACTTAAAACTGGTCTTGGTGGAGCTTCAGGTTAGGGTGTTTGTACAGAATTTTTGCAATGGGCGCTTTAGAATGTGCTGGGATCAAATATTGATTTTAATTGGAACATAGGAAGGGGTGTAAGGAAGTACACGCAGTACATCAGTACAGCAGTACACTATGAATCAAAGGAGTGCATGGCGATCAAGCAGGCAGGGCTAGTAACATTGAGCATCCCGAAGACTAATATAATAATCTCACTCACCTTTGACACAATTCCAACATTTTTCCGACGTGAAGGCAGCATTCTAGCAAGTGAGCCGCCCACTGCAGTTCAGCTGGTGAAGATATTTGGTGTGAGTGCTCCGGGACCAGCTATGAGGCTGCAATGATAACTCTACGAGTTCTAAATCTCAAGCTCCCGGCCAGCCAACCACAGAAATTATTGAGGAGCACCGCTATCGGGCCAATGGAATTCTTACTTTCTAATTTCTAACTGCGCGATGATCATATGCGGACTACTTCGAGTAGTAACTTGAGTAGTAAATTTGAGCTTAAATTTAAGTAAAAGTAAATTTAAGTTAACTTTGACTAGTAAACAGCACAATATTCATATGCGGACTACTTTGAGCAGTATCTTAGGCGAAAGTGCTTCTTTTTGCATGAAACAAACTAGAGTGAGCAAAATAATATTTTGTATAAAAAATTGTTATAGCTACGAAAAATAGCTACATTCGTATTGCCCATGTTTATTTGAAATATAAATTCTAGAGTCAGGACTCCAAATCTACAACTTGAAAACACCTGCCCGCTCTCAAAGCAGGTTATTAATTCATACAGGTAAACTCCACTGACCGAAATGCAAGAGCAGGAGGCCTATGAATTGCGGTTACGCATAAGCTATTGATAATTAACCACAAGATTGAGTATCGCAGCTTTTGCCAGCTTAAGATACGGGTGCCAGCTAGGCTGAGCAGGCCTGTGCTTAGCTTTGGCGTTATCGCTATCTCTTGGCCCGCAAATAGAACTGGGGACTCAACAAAAGGTACGCCGGGCCGCCTGGTGAGCAATCTCTAGCAGCTAACGATGCATTCGACTGAATGGTGCCTGCGCGAGAACTGCATGCGATACCAGGTCGAAACTGGGAGACGTTGACAATAGAGGTGAAACGGAGTGAACTGAGGAACCCCTACATTCACAGCGGAGTGAATGTAGGGGTGAGACAAAGTGAATTCAGGGATGAGACGGAGTTAATGGTGGGGTGAGACGGAGTGAATAGAGGGGTGAGACGGAGTGAATGGAGGGGTGAGACGGAGTGAATGGAGGGGTGAGACGGAGTGAATGGAGGGGTGAGACGGAGTGAATGGAGGGGTGAGCCGGAGTGAATGGGGAGGTGAGACGGAGTGAATGGAGGGGTGAGACGGAGTGAATGGAGGGGTGAGCCGGAGTGAATGGGGAGGTGAGACGGAGTGAATGGAGGGGTGAGACGGAGTGATTTGAGGGGTGAGACGGAGTGATTTGAGGAGTGAGACGGAGTGATTTGAGGGGTGAGACGGAGTGAATTAGAGGGGTGAGACGGAGTGAATAGAGGGGTGAGACGGAATGATTTGAGGGATGAGACGGAGTGAATGGAGGGGTGAGACAGAGTGAATTGAGGGATGAGACGGAGTGATTGGAGGGGTGAGACGGAGTGAATAGAGGGGTGAGACGGAGTGAATAGAGGGGTGAGACGGAGTGAATAGAGGGGTGAGACGGAGTGAATAGAGGGGTGAGACGGAGTGATTTGAGGGGTGAGACGGAGTGATTTGAGGGGTGAGACGGAGTGAATAGAGGGGTGAGCCGGAGTGAATGGGGAGGTGAGACGGAGTGAATGGAGGGGTGAGACGGAGTGATTTGAGGGGTGAGACGGAGTGATTTGAGGGGTGAGACGGAGTGAATAGAGGGGTGAGACGGAGTGATTTGAGGGGTGAGACGGAGTGAATGGAGAGGTGAGACAGAGTGAATTGAGGGATGAGACGGAGTGAATAGAGGGGTGAGACGGAGTGATTTGAGGGGTGAGACGGAGTGAATGGAGAGGTGAGACAGAGTGAATTAAGGGATGAGACGGAGTGAATGGAGGGGTGAGACAGAGTGAATGGAGGGGTGAGACGGAGCGAATAGAGGGGTGAGACGGAGTGATTTGAGGGGTGAGACGGAGTGAATAGAGGGGTGAGACGAAGTGAATAGAGGGGTGAGACGGAGTGAATAGAGGGGTGAGACGGAGTGATTTGAGGGGTGAGACGGAGTGATTTGAGGGGTGAGACGGAGTGAATGGAGAGGTGAGACAGAGTGAATTGAGGGATGAGATGGAGTGAATGGAGGGGTGAGACAGAGTGAATTGAGGGATGAGACGGAGTGAATGGAGGGGTGAGACGGAGAGAATGGAGGGGTGAGACAGAGTGAATTGAGGGATGAGACGGAGTGAATGGAGGGGTGAGACAGAGTGAATTGAGGGATGAGACGGAGTGAATAGAGGGGTGAGACGGAGCGAATGGAGGGGTGAGACGGAGTGAATTGAGGGATGAGACGGAGTGAATGGAGGGGTGAGACGGAGCGAATGGAGGGGTGAGACAGAGTGAATTGAGGGATGAGAGGGAGTGAATGGAGGGGTGAGACGGAGCGAATGGAGGGGTGAGACAGAGTGAATTGAGGGATGAGACGGAGTGAATGGAGGGGTGAGACAGAGTGAATTGAGGGATGAGACGGAGTGAATGGAGGGGTGAGACAGAGTGAATTGAGGGATGAGACGGAGTGAATGGAGGGGTGAGACGGAGCGAATGGAGGGGTGAGACAGAGTGAATTGAGGGATGAGACGGAGTGAATGGAGGGGTGAGACAGAGTGAATTGAGGGATGAGACGGAGTGAATGGAGGGGTGAGACGGAGCGAATGGAGGGGTAAGACGGAGTGAATGGAGGGGTGAGACGGAGCGAATGGAGGGGTAAGACGGAGTGAATGGAGGGGTAAGACGGAGTGAATAGAGGGGTGAGACGGAGTGAATAGAGGGGTGAGACGGAGTGAATAGAGGGGTGAGACGGAGTGAATAGAGGGGTGAGACGGAGTGAATAGAGGGGTGAGACGGAGTGAATAGAGGGGTGAGACGGAGTGAATAGAGGGGTGAGACGGAGTGAATAGAGGGGTGAGACGGAGTGAATAGAGGGGTGAGACGGAGTGAATAGAGGGGTGAGACGGAGTGAATAGAGGGGTGAGACGGAGTGAATAGAGGGGTGAGACGGAGTGAATAGAGGGGTGAGACGGAGTGAATGGAGATAAGACGAGGGTGAAACTGGAAGCAGAAAGGGGGTGAGACTGATTTAAGAGGGAGGACGAGAAAAAGAGAGAAAAATATGAGGTAAGACAAGGGTTAAATCATGGAAGAAGGGAAGCAAGAGAAGGTATGAAAAAGGATGGAAAATTTGAAGAGAAAATCGTGAGATGGAGTGAATATGGAGAAGTAACGCTCTGTGAAGCGTGGATGAGACTAAATGCGAGAGAGATGAGATGAAGGGACAGGGGAGCTGAAAGTAGAGGGAAACTGAAAGGGTTGCGGAGCTGAGTGGAAGGACAAAAACAGGGAATGCCTGCCTCGCATGAAAACTTGGCCCAGCGGCTGCACTTCGGCCAAGCCAAGCAGGCACAGGAAGGCAACAAACAAGCCCCCCTCTAGCTCTCTGCTCCGGCTGAGCTGGTTCCCCGGCTGGCCTTCAGTTTCTCAGTGTTGCCAGCCAGCCTTGAGTATCGAAATTGGCTCCATTCCGAAGCCGAGGAGTCGAGCCAGTCCAAGAAAGCCCTTAGAGAGTCCTGCGGCGGGTGCCCGGGCCTTTGTTTGTCGGGCTGGCCGGATTGAATTTCACTGCAAGACGCATTGGTGGGTTGAGGAGGCGCAGCAGGTGAGTTCAGGCTCTCACCCGCCAGCGCTCAGGTGGCCTGTCTAATGCATGCATTATGCCTTTTGCACCGAGCTATTCAAGGCATAAAATTTACAGCCAGAGAGGAAGAGAGCCAGGGTGTGCTTGGAGCGCTCGGAGAAGTGTATCGACAAGTCTTGAGCAAAGTAGAGAAATTTGGTTACTGCCAAGCGCTGGCGAGCCACCAAGGCCGCCCACCAAACCCCGAATGCTTCTCTGCTCACCCGCTCGCACTCGAGACTAAAACTCTCTCTGGTTTCGCTTCACCAGTGCAGTGGAGCTTCCACCGCCTTAGGTTTGTAAAGCTGAACTGCTGGCAAATGGCAAATCAGTACGAGCGTAAACGCACACATTTAGACAGTCGAGAATCGAGATGAGCGGAAGCATGTTGATGCTAACTGTTAATATCAAATAAACATCAGTGACAGTCTGATACGAGCATGACTTCCTGTAATGGTCCTCAATCTCTACTCTTAAATTAACTGCTCGTAGATAATTGCATTGTTTTATGCCACTTGCTACAAGCACAACTAGGCCAGTTGTGACTCAGAGTTTTGTTATCTTCTAACCATCATCTGATTGTGAGGGTTTATCAGGCCTTTAGTTTGTTTACGCATTCAGCGAAGCCATGACGCCCGTGCCACCCACTGCAGCACCCAGTCGCACAGTGAGTTCCGTTGAGTTAGAGGACTTAAATTATAGTGCCCGCTGCTCTGGTTCCTTTTCTCGCAAGTCGCAACCCCTGCAGATTTTATGTGACGCCTCACAGTACCGTTCGCTTCCTGCAATTTAGGCGTCCAAGGTCTCCTGTTTTGAGTTGCCACTTTCTCCAGACAGCGCCCGACCACCACCCTCTTCCCCCTTCTGGAACTCGCACTCTAGCTAGCCAATGAGCGGCGGCTGCGCCCAACACCCCACCAACTGTGGGGGGGGGGGCTCCCCTCCCAGCTTATTGTATATCAAGCTCAACTGGATTGCGACTGACAAATAAAGCAATTAAACTAGAACTTAGACTTTTCAAGCTTTCTCTATTAAACAAAGAGCGCAGACAGCAGGTTTTCAACAATCAGTCTTAACTCGGTTCTCAATCGCTATCTGCACAAGACAACTAATTGCTGTCTAGCTACTGAGCAGCAGTAGAGCCACAGCCAAGATCTCAATGTCTTTCCTACACGAGAACCAGCAGGAGCAGCAATATGGCAGCAAGCGACGCTCGCGACTCGACGATTTCCTGACCAACAACAACGCTGATAACCCGGACTTGATGCTGGCGCAAGCCGTCAACCACGTCCTGTGCTGCCCAGCCTGCCCCTTCATGAGCCTGCTGGAGGCTGAGCTCGCCGCCCATGTCGCCGACTGCGAGCGGCTCGCCGCGGCGGACAAATACAGCAGCGTCACCGTGTACAGATGCAGGATGTGCCGCAGCGCCTCCACACAGCTGGACTTGATGCAGCAGCACATGGGCATTCACCACGGACTCAGCGGCAAGGAGGAGGTGAGTCACTTCGCCTTCTCCTGAAGTTCTGCATGTCATTCAGCTTCTCTGCGGCGATCTCTTGAAGCAGTCAGACTAGAGTCAGGATTATTCAGCTTATTCAGCTGGCCTCTAATTGAGTTTTACGAGTAATTAAGAACATTTCCGAAGGGTCTTCACTTGGAGAAGTTTGTCGATTTTGGGAATATCTTAAAGCTATAATCTAACAGAGTCTAAAATCATATATTTATTTGAGCTCTGAACCCCCAGCATTGTAGCTGATTATAGCAATGAGCTCGATGAGCACGAATTTCTTTGGGAAAGATTAGCCTGGCTCAGTGGGACGCCACGGCGCATCTTCACCCCCTGGTCCAGTCCGTGGCGAAGGTGCGAAAGAGACCATGCAGTTCAGAAACACAGAGCTCCACTCTTTCCCAGCCGCTCACACCTGGGGAATCCGTGGGATCGAATTTCCCCTAATATTAAGCAGATCTTGTTGGGATATGCAAATCTCGCCAGCTCCCCGACTGGCTTGGGCGAGGCGCTTTCGCTTTCAAGGCAGCGAGCCAGCTCTAAGTTTAAAACTCCAGCTGTGCGCTGGTCAAACCAGGGCTCAACAAAGACTCATTCCCCTTTTTTGGGCACCACGGGTGCTCCATTCTAAACTTGATTCTTTCCGTCAAACTGGCGAAATTTTGCTCATTTGAATGCAAAACCTCGCATTGCGCAATCAGACTAACCAGATTGAGGGTTAATGAGGTGGATTCCCGTTGTGGAGAGCCTGGGCTCTTTGTAAACAGCTCTTAGGTTCGGGGGGAAACCATCCGTAACCAGTGTCACAAAGTCTAGGCACCCTGCTAGCAATATTTTTCTCATAAACTTATTTGTATAGCTTGTGATGGTAACAAAACTATAGGTGCCACAAAACGGCAAATCCTTTTCTCGCTGTATAGCTCGCAATTAAATCCACAGCCAATTTCTCTGGAACCCACAACCTTCCTTGTGGAACCTACAGCCTCCAGTATAGAAACCACGGCCTCTAACTGGCATCTATACCGCTTCGAACTCCCATATTCGAACCCGCAGGTGGCTTCGCAGCTCACGGCCAGCCCGGTCAACTCCCGGCCCGCCGATGCGCTGGGACCGGCGCCTACAGGTTCCAGGAAGCGCAAGAGCCACGTACCGGTCAGTGATTGCTGAGTGGATGGGGCTCGGGCTTAATCAGCTGTTCTCCCATTGATATCATTGATCCACCACCTCTTATCCTGCCTCACTACAATAAGTATATTGCAGACTCTTTAGTCAACCCCGTCGCTCTGCTCCATTCTTATCTGGCTCTTAATCCATTCTCAGCCCTACATTCCTATGCCGGCAAGTTGCTGCTTATTCTAAGCGACAAACCGCTTAGTGTTGAACTGGCAATGGCACCATTTTTGTGCAGTCTCAGCTTGTCAAACTTTACACTTGGCATGCGAAGCTGCATCTCGCCAGCTCCCGCAAATCTCTCTCCAGCTCACGCGGCAGAAATCTCTCTCTCTGCGCACTGCGCACGCAACGCTAAGCCGCGGCAAGCGAAAGTTTAATCTCTACATGGAATCTGCGGGCCTGCGTTCAGTCACAGGCAAAGTTAGTCTGGGCTCAAGGCCTGATAGCTTCGCTCCGATATCAGCTCGCGTTCAGCAGCTCTGAAAGCAGCTCTGCGCCTGTAAACTTCACGCCCGTGGGCTGATGCTGCGCTGTGTTTACAAACAGCGTGTTCTGCATCGCTCATTCTCTTCTGCCAAGCCTGCGCTGCGCTCATGCGGACTGCTGTTTCCGTTGGAGACACTTCTCTGGCTCTCTCTCTGTTCACTGCACTGCTGCAGCCCTCCTGAGCGCTTATCCGCAATTTCTTCTGCCCCTCTGCATCTGCAGAATTTTTCTGGGCCTGCAGAGATGCAGTGCTGAGGGCTGATAGACCTAAGCTCGCTATTTCACTGGAGCGCCTTTAATCTAATATGGAGCAAGTAAAGAGTATCTAATGGTCTTCTCTCCATGTCCTCTAATTTTTATATCCGCACCTTTGACATCTGTCTCCCCTTTAATCAGCCATGTCAAACTTCACTCATTCCTGCCCCCTCTCTTAACTTGTCTCTTTTCTCTCGTTCAAACTCTACTGACACTTCCCAGTCTCTCTTCTCTGATACTCCTCTCTCTTCTGACTCCTCTCTCCTGGAACGTCTATTATCATAAGATGAGACTCCCTCTCCTGACAACAGTATATTTCTGTCTCCTATCTGTCTTCTTTGTCCTCTGTGACTTCTCTGCCTTCCTTGCTTTGAGTTGTAGCCGCCACAGCTAGGCTGACTTTCCGCTGTCAATTAGAAATGTAGCAATGGGGGTTGGGATCGAGCCGTTTGGTTGGACAAGCTAAGAAACGGACATTTGCCTCGCAAAGAAGCTGACAGAAGAAGCGGCAGCTAAGAAAGGTAGCGGAAACTTCTCCGATGTCGCTTTGGACATAAATCAACTCCGCTCATGGGCTCACAGTTGCTCTCCGCCACTCGGGCCCAGTTGCCGGACAGCGCGCAGTCCTCTCGATTTCCTTCGATTGAGCTCGCAGGGGCAGAGAGAGCTGGATTGATTCGGCAGGGCTTTGAATTTATGAATTATATTTATTAAACCACGGGCCCGCTGGTTGCTCAGAGTTGCCACCGGGAGCCCGAAGCTCCGAACTCTCACTAGCCAGCTCTGCACTGCTGACCCAGTTAGCTGACTCTGCAACTTGAGCCGGGCGTGAGTGCAGCTAATTGAAATCTGAGACTCCCGCTAGCCTGCAGCCTCAGTCCCATTTCCTTCTCAGTCCATTTCTCTGTGAAGCCTTCTGAATCCACAATCGGTGAGTCTTTGTTTCCCTCCATCTCTCGCACTTGATGCTATCCAGTCTCTCATAGTCTCTATTACGCTGGCCGCTGTCATATTTTTCCTGCAAAGACAGTTTAGTGAAAAGATAAACAGCAAAAACACATGCATTTGCCTTAGATTAGTAGCAAAAGTTTCGAAAAAGTCGAATGCTTCTCGTTTGGATGTTTTCTTTTAATTATATAACGAACGTAGCATATTCCTGATTGCCTACTTAGTCGCTAACCTTGAGTAGAAACAAGCGAATTTATCAATAAAAAACAGCATCAAACCTTGCTTTGCAGGAGCGCATTCGGTCACCGGCTACTAGCGAACAATCAGCCAAATTCCTGGCTCTGGATTTTTCAGACGGTCCCAAGGAGAAGGTGAGTCCGGCTTCACTGATCAATTATGTTTTCATGGGTGCCCAAGCGGTAGTCGCTCAAAGTGCATCTGCCCTGAAATTAGGCAGTTCGTCAGGCAGTGTACAGACGCATTGGGAGTCGAATGTGTACATGGCTTTAAGCCAGCACTCTAGCGAAACCCAAAACTGGTCGCTCTGGGAGTCGAGCTTGGTAACTCTGACTCGAAAGGCAGACAGAGATGATCCAACATTTTGCCACTCACTCCCAGTAGCTGCTTAGCAAAAATGGAAATAGCAATTTTCTCACAGTTAGAACCGACTCCTCACCGCTCCACAGGTTCCCGCAAACTCCATCGTCCAGCCAGCCGCATCTTCGGCATCATCCGCCGCTCCATCGTCTGTCTCGCCCGCCTCAGCGTCCGACATTCTCGACCTGAGCCTGAAAGCGCCGGCCGCCGATGCTCCAGGCGCCGGTGAAGCCCCGCCCGGCAGCCAGCAGCAGATTCACGCCGATCCCAGCATCCCGCCAGCTTCATCACCATCGTCAGCGTCGCCCAAGTCGGCGGCCTGCGACATTCTGGACCTCAGTATGAAGCGGCTGGCCGACGCTTCCAGCGGTGCGGAAGCCGGTTCGCCAGCCTCAAAGAAGCTCCCGCAGCAGAGGCTTCAGAAGCAGCCACAGCAGCAGAAGTCGGTCGCGAAGCCGCAGCGCCAGAATTTCACAGATGTGCAGAACAGCCAGCTGCAGGGCTGGTTCGCCGAGCACCGGGACAAGCCCTACCCCAGCACCGCCGACACGCACCGCCTGGCCGAGCTCACGGGCCTCAGCTACCCGCAGGTCAAGAAATGGTTCGCCAACAGGCGCATGCGGACAAAGACACCGTACAGTCAGCTGACTGGCGATGGTCAATGCCTAGTAAGTCTTTGTTATCACGCATTCAGCATAAATTAGTACTCGAAATAATTAAGCGCCTAAACATTCAGTATCCGGATTAAGTCCTGGACCGCGTTCTGAAAATGCAAAAGTTTTACCCCTTTACTGGGCTATGAGATGGATCTTTTTGAATCCTAAAATCATACGGGACTTTAAAAACCACTTCACTTGTGAAATGTTGGGTTCTGTAGTGAAGGTTTTGATTTCTTGCTTAAATTCTCATAAGAGACTACATGGATTATCTAACTAATTTAAAGCTCCGCTAACGTGATCCCACATCGATTCCCACCTTTTCGCACAGGAAATCCCCGGCAGCGACTTCTCATCGGGCAAAGCCTCTCCCAGCAACTGGTCGCTGACGGAACTGCGCTCGGAGAACTCGCCAGCTTAGACCGGCTATTCTGCGAGAATCCAACTGAAAAATAGTTTAACCAGTAGTTTGGTCAGTAGTATGTTGCGCCCATATTTGATCGCACGCCTTCCAAAATTAGGTGCTGTAGAATTGAAATTCTCGCATAGAATCGGCACGTTGTAATTTTTAGCTGAATTTAATACAAGAATTTTCGTCTGAGTTCGTGCAATATTTTGTGCAATATTTTACCAATCATTTATTTGCTATAGTTATGTACAAAAGTTATGTCAAAAACAGGCTTCTGGCATCACGGCTTTGAATCCGAAAAATGCATGTTTTTATTTTATTTTTCTTTATATATATATAAGCCAGAATTCAATAAAATTTACTAGCCAAGCTACTCACAGCTGCATGTTTAAAGCTACAGTTTCCAGCTATGTTGTGCTGGTAATGGAGCGTACAAACCTTGGTCCTTGTCTTCTTGTTTTGCTTGATGTTTGACTCACCATCGCAGCCATTATGTATCAATGATAGGAGGCTGAACTTGTCACTTAGACTCTGAGTGGCACCTCAGAGTCTGAGTGGCACAGCTGCGCATTCAACAGGATCAAAATGGACCTGCTGCAAGTCATGGATGCCTGCTCAGGACCACATGCGAGTATCTTAGCGCATTAACTCTAAAAATATTATATTGGGACAGAGAAACTAATTTTTGGCGAAAGAAAGTCCCACAGCATCATAAGATGGCTGCATTCAACACACTGCAAAATTTAATGCTTCGCTAGGCATGTCTCCCACCAGAAATTTATGGTTACTTTCTTTTCAAACCAACTTCTTGATTGCTCAAGGCTATAGCAAAGTTTCTGTCGTTTATAATGGTCGCAGTTCCTCACCGCTCCACTTAAGATCCTCAGATCGTAGTGGCAGCATCCCAGAGTGATGCAGGCGAAGCTGATACGCATCCAGCACCTGTCAGTCTTGTTTCAAAATTGTTTTTTGAGTCGCTATTTGGTAGAAGCTTCAAGCATTTATTTTTCATTCTCTTGCTTGGTTTATATTGAAGGGCAAATTAACGATGCAGTGTATGCTATCAAGTGGTAGGCCTGCTCAGAAGCGTCCCCATGGATGCTTGCCTGGACAGCCTGAAAGCATCTTAGCATCCGTCAATCTTACTTGAAACACAATGCTTCAAGATGTCATGCTTGGCTCCTTTTAGAATGCTGTGTGAGTTCCCTAGCCAGCCGAATGGAATAAACATTGCTATAAAGTGCAGCAAGCTTGTTGGCGTGAGAATGGCTTACAGCTGTCCCCATACGGAGGCTATAAGAGTTTCATGCTGCACTTCACATTAGATAGGGGGTTATTCAAAACAAAAAACTGTCGCCGTACAAGTACAAGGTGAGGCCATTACACGTGACGACTAAATAAGTATAGTAATAAACCGATGTATTTCCAGCACTGTTACAAATTATCCAGAAAAATTGCCTGCCAGTGCCACTGAAACAAGCTCGCAAGGCTCAGTCGTGGCAAACGTAGGAGTAGGGGCACAGCCAGGGGCAAGGGGGACTCGATCCCCTCTACTCGTCTGGTGAGAGGTGACGTTTGCCTTGGCAGTAGCTGCCCCTCACAAAATGCTGAAAAACTGTTTAATCTCTGCGTCTGTCAGCGTGTCATTCATGATGGCCGCGGCCTGCATCATTCCGTTCAGCATCCTCGGATCGTTGCGGCGAAACCCCATGGTGACGCATTTGAAGCTGGGCTGCCCGACCGCTGAGTGGTTCCAATGCTGAGCTACATAGGGCTGCGGCACGAACTCGCCGTTGGAGAAGAACTCAGGGAGGCTCCAAGGCGAGGTCGAAGTGACGCCCAGCTCCACGAGTTTATTCGGCTCGAACGAGTTGGTCGCAGGCGGAGTTGTAAACTCAGAAAATGATGGAGCATGGCGGTAGAAGTACAGGCCCCAGCCGGCAGGTGAGCCATCCCAGAAAACTACTCCCAACTGATCGGTGCCGCACACTTTCGTCTCCAGCAGAGTTGTCTCCTGGCTGGCATTTAATTCTCTTAAGCCTGACCAGCCACGTGAGTCCTCGATGCGAGTTCGCAAAGTCCACGTTTTCCAGCCACATCTTGGACGACACGCCATCGAACCTGGCTCCCTCGCTGGTCCACTCGACTGCCTCCGACATCCATTGCTGTTTCTGGCCGCACACCAGGTTGCTGCTGCTGGCCTCCGCATCGTTGCTCATCACCCAGGCCGCCCTCAGCTTCGGGCCCGCAGCCAGCATCAGCTTCCTGCTCAGGGCCATGAATCTGGCAGCTCTGGCATTGGCGAATGCGGCGCAGCGGAGCTGTGTGCGATGCTCTCGCGCCAGTCCTGAGTCCGTCGATCAGATGGCATACGGCGATGTACTGAAAGAGAGAGCAGCGCCGGGTGTCTGAGTCGAACTGGGCTTCAGACAGCCCCGCGAGCTTGTCAGCATCCAAGACGCAAGCCGGGGCGGAGGTCGATGGCTTCGTCCACTTAGCCAGAGAGTCGCTCAGGCAGCGCTGCATCTTCAGACTGATCCAGGAGGAGCGGCAGCTGCAGACGGAGAGTTGCACAAGGCAGGCCGCTAGAATGCAGGCCGGCAGAGCTTCAAAAGGGTGACAGGCAAAGTTTTTTGACACTTTGGGCTCTTTAAATCAGTACGGCAGCATGCGTTGATTACCGTTTAACTCACCTCTAACACCTTGCATTATGAGATGCGGATCCTCGGCTCTCCGGAGATGAATAGACTGTGAAAGACAGATGGGGATTGTATTGGCAAGTGATATCTATACGATTTTTAGTCACCATGGTAAAATCGCAGTGTCCAATCAGAAGATTCTCAGCTGATTCAAACAAAGCCCTTACTCTCGGTCATTGGCTTTCACAAGCTACTGTAGAATTTTTGCCGTTGAAGGCAGTCTGCGCCGAGGACCGAAGCAATCTCGCGATCGGAACCCCAGAACTGCTCTATAGAATTATTGCAATACGAGTAGCTTCATAAAACAACGAGCAAAATATAGTAAATAATCATGCCATCACTACTGCTATCACTAAATAGTATTTTACGAACAACTATATTTTTCAGCTTTCGAAAGTAAAAATATTCAGAAGCTATTTATAGTCCTTTGCGGTTTCTGAGCCCTCCTCCGTAAATGGAAAGAAATAAAAAGCGCCTGATATCAAGTGAAATGTTTCTAAAGCATCAAACTGGAACTTTATGAGCACAACGTTTTCTATTTTATTTTTTCATTCCAGCTTCGTCGAGTCATGCTGCTCGGGTGCAAGCAACCAATTAAATTATAACTAAGCAATGCAATAAAACTGCAAGAAAGCACCAGCTGGTGTTCATGCATGCCACGGATTGGCTGCAGATTTACGTGACTTAAAGTCACAATCGGGAGCAAAATTAACCAAAGGTGAATCAGAGCTCCTCTTTGGTATTTTTCTTGTCAGCTGAAGTCGGAGCCGCATCTTTTACATCAAAGATGAGGCGCTCAGCATCTAGGATGTCGCTCATGTACAAAATCTTCGGGTCGGCGCTCTGGGTGTCACCAGGCAGATCAGGCCGGAACTGCCTGTTGAACTCAATCAGGAAGCGAAGCGTCTCGGCGTAGGTTTGGCTGGCCGTCTCATCCGTCATGCGGCTGGAGCGGACGCCTCCCGTCTTCGTGACCATCAACACCGTCATGCCGGGAACCGAGACCGTCAGGCCTTTGAGACCGACGGATTGCAGAACGTCCGGTGAATCGGCGTTAGGCAGCAAGGCGAAGTTGTAGTTCCGTATGAGCTTTCGGGATATGACTTTGTGCAACAGTGTTGGCTTGTCGTCCTCTGAATGGATGAGTTTTTGGTGCGGTGAGCGAGTGGGGCTTGTCGCATTCGACATTGCATTAATCCACGAGTCCACTAGTGCTCACAGTTCACAATGCTAAGTAATGCTCACAGTCCACCGATGCTCAGTAATGCTCACAGATGCTCAGTAATGCTCACAGTCCACCGATGCTCAGTAATGCTTACAGTCCAGCGATGCTCAGTAATGCTCACAGTCCAGCGATGCTCAGTAATGCTCACAGTCCACCAATGCTAAGTAATGCTCACAGTCCACCAATGCTAAGTAATGCTCACAGTCCAGCGATGCTCAGTAATGCTTACAGTCCAGCGATGCTCAGTAATGCTCACAGTCCAGCGATGCTCAGTAATGCTCACAGTCCACCAATGCTAAGTAATGCTCACAGTCCAGCGATGCTCAGTAATGCTCACAGTCCAGCGATGCTCAGTAATGCTCACATATGCTCAGTAATGCTCACAGTCCACCGATGCTCAGTAATGCTCACAATCCACCGATGCTCAGTAATGCTCACAGTCCAGCGATGCTCAGTAATGCTCACAGTCCAGCGATGCTCAGTAATGCTCACATATGCTCAGTAATGCTCACAGTCCACCGATGCTCAGTAATGCTCACAGTCCACCGATGCTCAGTAATGCTCACAGTGCAGCAATGCTCAGTAATGCTCACAGATGCTCAGTAATGCTCACAGTCCACCAATGCTCACAGTCTAAAATTACTAAAATCTACCCTGTTGCTGTCCTTGACCATGAAATCACTCACTGACGGTGAAAAGCACAGTGAATTTAGTGGGCTTTGACCCAACTGCCTCAGCCAGCAGGGCTTTTGTGGCCGTCTCCGAATTCAGCACTGTGAGAAAGTCGTCCGGAACCGAAGCGGCCGCGTGCTCCAGCGCTGCCTTAAAGCCTTCCGTGTCCAAGAACTTCTGCTGCTTTCTGGTTTCCCAGCCAAACGGTAGCGAGCGGAAGAAGTTGCGGCTCGGGTCGAATTTCTGCAATGAGTGACCAAAAAACTGCAATCTCATCCAGGCCAAACGAAATCGCATCGAGTTTTCAGACACCCTGGAATCATCTAACTGAGTTTTTTAATTGAATTGCAGCAAAATCTGCTATATTCCGCTAATTTCCCTCTTCACATGCTTTTGACGTCAATTTCGATCAATCAGCCTTTCAAGAAGCCCCATCAATAACCTCTTAGCTCTCTGTATCTCTGACCCCAAGGCAACTCACCAGCATCTCCAGCGTCTCCTTGTCTCCGACGTCCAGCAGTCCAAAGCGCACGAGTCCGCGCACCTCGCCAGCCAGCCGCTTCACTTCCGGATCAAGAAAGCCGTCGTGCACGTGAACTACCCAGGCCTGCTCATCCTGCAGCACTGTGCTACTCAAGTTCTTTGCCGATAGAGGTACGAAGTCCTGGTAGACTCGGTGCTCATTAAAGAAGACGCTGCGTTGCAGACCCGGAGCTTCGGCGGATAACCACAGCAGCACAAGTTGCAGAAAAATAGTGAAACTGATTTTCTTTGGCAACTCCATCGCCCCTTTCGTCTTTCGGCTTGGGCTCAAGTTTCTATTGCTAATGGCGTCTAAGCTTGCCTTTTCTCTCTGTGCGAAACGCTTATCCTTATCTTGCCTGCTGTCTACCAGCCCCTCCCTTGCTCGCACAGACAGCCTGAGAACGGAGCAGTGAACTTGGCACAGTGACGAATGGGCTGCTGTTGGGCCTGACTAGGCTGGGTCCGGTGAGAATTCGACAGTTGCTTGCCGAAACTTCATGCAAGCTAATCACTCAGGGCGTTCAAGCCAGGCTATGCCTGAGCTGGCCCATGCATTGGGGCTCCTTGCCTCGCCCTCGCTGTCAATCTGGTAAGGCTCAAAACGATTTTTGCGCAGTTACCTAGCATTGGTGAACATTTTTTTAAACAGTGAGCCAGCATATTGTTTTGAAACAAGTCTTTCTTTGTTGCCCAATAGCTAGTTGAAAAAAACAAGCTTGCTACTCGCGATGTCCCACTATAAAAGTAGCCTCGAGCGAGACAGTGGAAAATGTTTCAATTCAGAATTTGTGGAAGAAGCAGAGGCAGATTTTTAATGATTATGGAATCCTTAAATCCCTTGACAGATCAAGCCTGTCTGCTTGGAATATCGCGATTCCAACAAACGCATCCATCTTTTCATCGTCTCCGTCTCTCCACACGCCTTCTGGGAAAAACCGGTCTCGCATCCGCTGGCCGCTGAGGGACCGCCTGATCAACTGGCTGATCGAGCGAGGCCCAAACAGCATCCCAGCGCCTCGGGCTATCAGCTCAAGAAGCGATTCGCTTTCGCCATCAATCTTGCTGAGACCGCAGTCAGTTAAGGCTGCTCCCTATATTCCAGTCTGCACTTTTAATCTCCGGCTAGATCAACCCTCCGAGCCGGATGCGCCGCTTCGGTGAAGGGCTCAGAATCAGCCCGTGTGGGGCTGTAAGCTGGGCCAGAACAAGCGGGCAGCTTCGCTCATTAGATTCGGCAGGGGCTTTTTTCATTCAGACACTCGCTAACTCAGTTCCCCGTCCCAGAGGACCACCAATTACGCGAGAAAGTACAAATCACAAATGAGCCGAAAATAGAGTTCGCAGAGAAATTCTGGATAGAATGATTCAGTAACTCATTGGTCAGTGTACTTAGCGATTAAAGCATGTGACATTAGTTGAATATTTCTGTACATCAGCAGGTTTAGCGCTAAACGATGGACCGGACACGGGCAGAGCAGGTCGTGAACAGGTGGGAGGAAAATAGAAGCCAACTTTAATTAGCTGTCAGCTTCAGCAGGAGTGGACCCTAGTATGGAGACAGAAATTTTGCATAAAAATGGATGAGGCGAGGCAACTCTCAGGTGCGCAGGTGCGCTGTATGAAGATTCGTTAACAGCTATAGAGTGGAACTCACTTTTCGGGTAATCGACTCTCCGATCGGTAAAATTCATTGATCTCGCTACAGTAGCGGAGCTTTCATTGTAAACCGATAGCTCAGCAAGTATGAGTATAGTGCTTCATCGACTAAATACCTCCATTAACTGAGTTATGTGCGGAAAAATCTCAGTCAGATGTTACATCAAGCCGCACTTCTTCCCCGCAGCACCGTCAGCTGCTTCCGCTCCAGTCGCGTTGGCCCCCGCGCCGGAGGTCCCCGCCGCCCCGGCGTTGTCGGCTTTGTCCGCTTTTTCCGCCTTTTTATCGGATTTTCCTTTCTTCTTTTTGTCTCCGACCAGCGCCATGTTGCGCTCCTTGTCCATCTGCAGCAGCTGCGCGAAGAGCTCCGTGACGTTAACGTTATCCTTGGCGGATGTCTCGATGAAGCCGCAGCCCCACTTGCTGGCTATTGCAGCCCCTGTCTCCTTTTTGACCTCCCTGGCCGCCTCGTCGCATTTGTTGGCGACAAGCATCATGGGAATCTTCGCGATCTCCGGGCCCTTTATCTCCTTGATCTCTGTCACGATGGCGTTGAGCTCCACTAAGCTGGACTTCGAGGTCACGGAGTACACCAGTATGAAGGCGTGGCCCTTGCTCATGCTGAGCCGCATCATTGCGGGGAATTGGTGGGATCCAGTTGTGTCCGTTATCTGCAAAGTGCACACCTGCTTGTCATTGGTAATGACCTGCCGGTAAGTGTCTTCAACTGTGGGCGTGTAGGCCTCCTTGAAGGTGCCCTTGATGAAGCGCTGCACCAGCGAAGACTTGCCGACGCCTGCGGACCCGAACACGGCCACCCGGTAGTCGTTGCTCTGCTCGGGCATTTACCCTGTGGGAGCATTCCGGACAGTTACGATGCCAGGGAAACAGTGAGGGTGCCGTTCATTTAGATAGCAGAATAATTGCAAAGACATGAACCATTGTCCACTGATTGACACCCCGCCTTGCTCTAGCATTTTCAAGTACTTAAATTACAAGCCGGTATTACTATTAAAAGTGCATTTGTGATTAGATGAAGAAAGCATGATAAAATATGAGCGGCATTGTTGGTACCGTAGCAAGCAAATAGAGGACTCTCTGTCTTAGCATAAGCTGCAGGGAACTCAGGGTGCGTGGCACCATGTGCTGGCCTGTCACGCACCGAGCTACTCACTGCTGCTCTCCTACCCCCGCAGCGCTCCAGAAAGTACAAACTTTGTTAGCAGGCCGTAGCTACTCCGGTAGCGGCAGCCGGGAGCAAACTCTCCGGGCGAAGGGTGAGAGAGAAAATGGAAACGGAGGCCCGATGGAAGCCGGGCTGGGTCCGAAGGCAAATAATTGATGAGCTCAGGTGCCTCTCCCGCTTGATGGCGAGGCCTGGCTAGTTTGGGCAGGGCCAACTCAGCCGTAGCCGGGTGCGGCGGGCCGGAAAATTCTCGGTTTGTCCAAGAATATCCCATTCTCTACTCTGGCAAACTGTACGTGGCTCTTACCTAACTGCCCAAACTTCTCTGGCTAAATAACTGGCTCTGGCTTGATTTTAGCCTGACGTATTAAAATACGAGTACATTAAAATATGAGTGCAGTACTTGACTTGAGTCCTCCTAAATGCGGACAGGCGGGGCCGCTGCAGAATCAAAAAGAATAATGCGATTTCACAAATCTGTCTGAGCTTCGCTTCAAAACGGATGACGACTGATAAGGGAGAGCTGCGGGATTTGTTTTTTTCTGTTTTTCCTTCTCAAAAGGCTGTAATGGGAGCCGCGGCCCGCCTTTGCGCTGGGGAATGGCGCGGGCCTTGAGTGCTGGCCAGCCTAGCTTTGATTATCTCCCAATGCAGCTGACAGCTCAGCCCCAGCCTTATCCCGTCCTCCCCAACCAGCGGCCGACTTAACCCCTCCTCCCAACAATATACTCCTCCCCAAATAATTATACGCGCGTATGTCGAAGTTCTACCGCATAAGATTCAATTGGAATGGGAGTTCTGCTAGTAGAGGCTGGTAGAATGGGATAATTAAGTAGTCGCACCTGGCCTTCACCTGCTTGAAGTGGAAGTGAAGCAGGGGGATGCAGGTGGGAGGCGTACTGAGCTCCAGATCCCCGGTCCGGAGAAATTCTTACAGAGAAGCTCTCGGGAAATCTGCGGAGCGAGAGAACTCCGGCCCAGCCCCCTCGGCTTGGGCTCTCCCCAATTTACTCTCTCCGAGTATGGGCTCATCAGATTTCCGCTGGGATTAGCAGATTGGGATTAAATTGCCGCGATCTGCCGCTCACCCGTCAATCCCGCGTCAGCACTGGATGCTGAATCTGTGCTAGTCGCTAAGCGCTTCGCTACTGCAACGCATGACATCTGCCTGCCGGTTGCACTAAAAATCCGTGGATCACTTGCTGCCTTCACCTCCCCCGCGCTGCACTGTGCCGCCCGGTTCCCTCAGCTCATCCCCCATTCCCCTGCACAGAACTGTCAGCGCTGCCTCGCTCCCCTCGGCAATTCTACGCAGGAGACTTCCTCTCGAGCTGAAAGGCAGCCTTTTATCTTTCAACATCCGCACGTGGTGTCTCCTGAACTGGCCCAGTTTAGCGGCCGCCGGGGAGCAGGGGATCAGGGAGGCCGGGCTGGTAGCCGCTGGAATGGTCGCGTCGCACGCCTCTGCCCCCCTGCCCTGCCGCTGCTCCCACCCACCACGCGGCCGGTCTCAGCCTCTCTGCCCCCAGAGAGCAAGTTCAGAAAGCGCGTCCGGGCCAGGCCCAGCTGCGAGGACAGCGGCCGTGATGAGGACATCCGCTCCCTCCGCGCGCTCCCAAGCTGGCCTCAAAGCTCCCCCCTGCCCGGCTCCCCATCGCTCGTCTCCCTGCCCGCCGGTGCCAAAATGCGTTTTCGCCTTCGGCCCAGCCAGCAAAGGGGAAAAGCGGGATGGAGAAGCACGCCGAGCAGCTTTCAATCGATTGCATCGATCCCAAAGGAGGAAGTTAAAGGCCGAAGGAACGAAAAGGGAAGAGAAAAGATTAATAGAAAACATGCTTGATGCATCAGGCGATGCTGCTGTAATGAGGAAGTTATTTTAAGGCCCGAGCATTCATTCACGACGGTTCATTACCGAGATAAAATTCAAATTTGAGCCCATGCGCTATGCATAGGACTTAGTGCGTATAGTTTCTAGGAAGATGGCTGGGTAGAAGGGAAGGGACGGGCTGTGGGTGGCAACTGGGCTGCTGATAAGGGGACGTAAAAAAGATGAGAAAAGGAGGCAGTAGCGTGCGAAACTCGGTGCGCAGCCAGGTGCGAGCTGAATTACTTGAAAAGAAACGGCCAGAATGTACGCGGCAAGATTAACGATGCAGGGCGAGCTGCATCGATGCTAAAAAACTTCTCCATATAGTGAAGAAATATTAGAGAAGCAGACAGGCAGTTGGAGAGGATGGGAGAAGAAGACAGGTGGTTGTAGAGGATGAGAGTAAAGGACAGGTAGCTGTAGATTGTAGAAGATAAGAGAGGCAGACAGGTAGCTGCAGAAAATAAGAGAGGCAGACAGGTAGCTGCAGAAGATAAGAGAGGCAGACAGGTAGCTGCAGAAGATAAGAGAGGCAGACAGGTAGCTGCAGAAAATAAGAGAGGCAGACAGGTAGCTGCAGAAAATAAGAGAGGCAGACAGGTAGCTGCAGAAGATAAGAGAGGCAGACAGGTAGCTGCAGAAGATAAGAGAGGCAGACAGGTAGCTGCAGAAAATAAGAGAGGCAGACAGGTAGCTGCAGAAAATAAGAGAGGCAGACAGGTAGCTGCAGAAGATAAGAGAGGCAGACAGGTAGCTGCAGAAAATAAGAGAGGCAGACAGGTAGCTGCAGAAAATAAGAGAGGCAGACAGGTAGCTGCAGAAGATAAGAGAGGCAGACAGGTAGCTGCAGAAAATAAGAGAGGCAGACAGGTAGCATAAACGTGCATGGAAAATTTTGCGCGCTCTGAGCAATCCAGAGGGAACTGCAGTCTCCACAGACTGCGATTCGGGGGCCGTTAGACACGTAAAAAATTATAGAAAATGGTTTATGAAAAAATCTGTTTAAGCTCTATTAGAGCTCGGCTGGGGGAGATGAAAATCTCCGAGCCGGACTTGATGAGGCCCTAAATGGGTGTGGAAGCGATTTGTCCGACTCTGCTAGCTTCGCTTTAGCAGTCGCTATCAGCCTCCCTGGGAAGTGCCTTCCCATTAACTGGGAGCCTTTGAAAGCTGCTTCATTATTTTTTGTGCCCTTTTGATCTTTTCTAAATTACACAATCAAGTTCGGTCCAATGCTTTTGGGAATTTGCGGCTTTGAAGCAATGGGCAGGCGAAAATGGCGGAAAATTCTTTATTTAGACAGTGTGAGGCTAAGACGAGTCCCTCACCAGCACTGGCTTTATTTAGACAGTGTGAGGCTAAGACGAGTCCCTCACCAGCACTGGCTTTATTTAGACAGTGTGAGGCTAAGACGAGTCCCTCACCAGCACTGGCTTTATTTAGACAGTGTGAGGCTAAGACGAGTCCCTCACCAGCACTGGCTTTATTTAGACAGTGTGAGGCTAAGACGAGTCCCTCACCAGCACTGGCTTTATTTAGACAGTGTGAGGCTAAGACGAGTCCCTCACCAGCACTGGCTTTATTTAGACAGTGTGAGGCTAAGACGAGTCCCTCACCAGCACTGGCTTTATTTAGACAGTGTGAGGCTAAGACGAGTCCCTCACCAGCACTGGCTTTATTTAGACAGTGTGAGGCTAAGACGAGTCCCTCACCAGCACTGGCTTTATTTAGACAGTGTGAGGCTAAGACGAGTCCCTCACCAGCACTGGCTTTATTTAGACAGTGTGAGGCTAAGACGAGTCCCTCACCAGCACTGGCTTTATTTAGACAGTGTGAGGCTAAGGCGAGTCCCTCACCAGCACTGGCTTTATTTAGACAGTGTGAGGCTAAGACGAGTCCCTCACCAGCACTGGCTTTATTTAGACAGTGTGAGGCTAAGGCGAGTCCCTCACCCGCACTGGCTTTATTTAGACAGTGTGAGGCTAAGGCGAGTCCCTCACCCGCACTGGCTTTATTTAGACAATGTGAGGCTAAGGCGAGTCCCTCACCAGCACTGGCTTTGGAATGTGTCAGGCTAAGGTTCCCTATGCCAGCAGTAAGCAAAGTCCAATAACTGAAAGGCAGCCTCACCTTCACGGCTGTGGCTGAGTTGCAGCTGCGCGATTTGCTCCTCTTCTTGCGCCAAAGTTCGCCAAAGCCCGGTCACAGCTGTGCGCTAAGTGCTCGGTTTTTTAAAATAGCTCGACAATTCTCAAGTGAATGGTTGGACGCTCGCTGGCCCACAACTGGAGTCCTCGCCTGGACTTTATGGAATCCCTTCTCTCTTGCGCTCCCCTCTGCCTCTCGCCCAATCCCAATCCCCATCCGTGACCAGCTATGTGGGGTGCCCGACTCCCAGATGGAGTTTGCGCCCGATGCACCCATTGGCTGAGCCACAACCGTGCTGCCTGAGCCGATCTCCCTGCTGGTTCTCGCCTTTGCCTAAGCCCTCACTGGCGGGCACGCATGGAAGGCCTCAAGCCTGACAGCCATTGTTTAGCACTTCCTGCCCCGCTTTTTGTCCCCTCGCCTCATTCTCTCCTTCAGCCACCAGCTTTCTTCCTCATCCTTCTTCCTTCTTTCTTCTCGCATCGAGCACTCCCTACCTTCTCAACTCGCTTTCTGCTTCTGCATCCCCAATCCTCAGCCTTTCACGACTCAGCAACACCTTATGAGTACTCCTTATGAGTACTCGTAGCTACCTCACATAGCAATTTTTGTCAACGCCTCTGCCTTCTGAATGGCTCTTCTTGCTCCGTGGTATAGAGCGCTGATCGCCCATCTAATCGCTCAGTGGCCATTTCCCTCTCTGAACTGCCGCTGCCTACTCTGGTTGCCGCAGCAGCTCACCGGACAGCACTTTCACCCACGCACCCGTCCTCCCCGGTCCCTTGCATTAATGGCCCAGCGCGGTAGCCTCAGGACGGCAGAGAAAATATGAAAAGAAACCCGCCTGGCCGGCCTCCCGGAAGCAGAGCAGCGAGTGCCACCTCCTGCTTATTGCGGAGGCCCTTAGTTTCAGTGCATCCTGGTGGACTGACTGGCTGCAGGCGTAACTCACTTCCCACCGCTTCCTCTCGAGGGGATCTCAGCGCTGGGTAGGGCAGCCTTAAAAGTGCACATCCAGCTACGCCGCGAGCCGAAAAGATCTTGGGAAGAAAGCGGGGAATTTCGAGCTGCAATTAGCATACTGGGAGCGCCTGGCGTGGGAGCCGCACCAGATATGCGAGCTCACTGTGGTGAAGAGCTGATTCAATTTCTTGGAAGCGAAAGAGGGGGGAGACTTTCTGAGGTCAGGGAAGAGCCTTGCCCGAGCTCATCCCAATGCAAAGATTCTCGCCGGAGACCGAGTAGCAGAGGCTACTGGACGATTTCCGAACTTAAAATTCTCAGTCAGCGCTGAGCTCTTTCCCACTTGCCGGCAGACAGAAGAAAAAATTCCTACAAATCCGCAATTATCATTAAGGTCCGTAATTATTCGTCATAAGATTTAAATTAACATTCTGCTATCAATGGCTTAGGGAATTGAATAATAAGTTTACTCGTACAAAAGTTTGATCGCGCTAAAAAAATTCCTAGTCACAAGAGATAATGTGCATTTATATTCAGATTGTGTGCAGACTGGATGGAGAGGTTAGGATTTTAATCCGCTGTCAGTCAAACTTCTCGAATTACTGCGCTGGATCGGGGATAAGAGATGCAAATTGCGGCCAATTTCGTTCTGGGTCAGCAAATCGGAGCCTTCCATGCAGCCTAGTGCGACTGTGCGGCCCAGTTGGCCCAGTTTGCTCAGCCCGATAGCAGCTGAGTTTGCCAAGGTCTTCAGCAAACTCAAGCGCCCAATCCTCTGTATGAGCACACGGAGTCTTCACGCTGTCTCCCTCCACCATTGCTCTGTCAACAGGCGTGCTCCAGACTTCACGGAAATCTCACTGGAAAATCGGATAAAAGATGATGAAAGATTGTAACTTGGCGATGTTTTCCATGAGCTGCCCCACTAGGACAACCGCAGAGCTGCTCCTATAGCCTCCCGGCTTGCGAATCGATGCTTTTTTCGAAACTATTTTTAGCATACGCTCGTAAATTGTGTGCGGGCCATCACTGGGCTTGGGGAAAATTTTCCAGCTATGACTGCAGGCAGCGAGCAGGCTCATTTCCGGAGCACAGATGAAGGTCAGCAGACTAAAAGATTTGGGTACCCAACATTCGGTAAGATGAGCCATGAAACAGAAATAGCAATGAAATGATGACAGCGGTCTCTGAACCCTCTCAAGAGCTGTAAGCATGTATTTAGAGCACATGTAGCTGGCCAGTAAGCTGAGAAGTGCTGTTGGAAAGCTGCACATTGAGAGTGCCAGACTGCGTGGGAGTGCCTGCTGGAGCAGCGGTTCAGCTTTTAAATTATTAACTTGTGGGAAAAACACTCAACTAAAAAAGAAACGCGTCACTTTTTACAGTGCAGCTAAAAACAACACGACTGAGTTAGCACAGCTGACATGCATACAGTGGGGCAGGCAGGCAAAGCAAGAATGAGTGACACGACAAAATTTGTACACTGATGCGGGCTGCACGACAAAAGAAATTCCTCCCGAAACATGCGAAGGCCCGATGGCTGAGGAGCAGGGAGGCAAAAAACACAGCTCAAGGAAGTGCGCTTTACTACTATGAGGTCCGATCGATGTGGGTGCACTTGAGATGCGAAGCAGGCAAGGAAAGATGATGAGGAGAAGGCGGATAATGAGGAGAAGGCCTACTAGTGGCCGGGTGAGGAAGTTCATGCAGTCTGTAGCTTTGGCTCATGGGGCAGAGCAAGCAATTTACGTTAGAAAATGGTGGCCCATTGCGTGTGAGCAGAACACCTACATGTAGATCACATGCGCAACAGAAATTATATACGCTTTGGATTGTTTATCTTTTATTATCAATTTATATTTTTGCAACTAAGCCTTAAATTTGACCTTTATTACCAGAGGGAAGCATGTTCTAAATTTTCATTTTTTTATTTCAGACATTTTTGCCTGATAAATCAATGTCAGGTGCAATACTTGTACATCGAGGGTCGATACGCACGCAATCCAATTCAGAGGCACAACGTTTTACTTCTTTCCTTACATTTTCTAAATTTCTCCCTAAAAGGATTTAACTGATACTATCAATACTTGGGGCAACTTAAATTACAGCTGTCCGACTCCCAGTATGGCATTTTCCTTCTATTTTTAATTCTTAGATACGCCAGTCGGTGAGTTGAGATGTCAGATGTGGCTTACTTTTATGAATAGCCAAGTTAACAAGTATAAATGCTCATGAATTTTTATTAGCATAATTAGTTATTATTCTTAACAATATAAATTCATAAAATATGTCGCAAAAAGGTTTTTAACGAGAAATAGTTATACGCCTAGACATTTTTTAAAATAAGCTCTTTGTAAGAAGCTGTGAACGTCCCGATTCGTGCTTGCTTTCTTCCTATGCTTAAGAGCGACAAGTAGTAGACATTTTCTGGTTGCATTTCAATTTTTTCTCTGTAAGATGTCATTGCTGCTTAACATTGTTGACTTTGATCCAAAATCAAAGCAGCCTAAGGCAAAAAATGAAGAGACGGAGAGGACTAAAAACACTAAACTGACAGCTACGGCCGAGGTATGCCTAATGTCAATCTAAAATTTATTTTTTTCTCAAGTTAAGTAGCCTTTCTTATTCTTGTGTACCAGCCAGTCAAAAATATCCCAATCTCTCAAGTGGCGACCCCCTCATTCATTAGATGGTGATCCCAACCTAAACTAGTCAAAGTTTAAGAGGTTGTAACATTAATTCATAAAGAAATTGTAAGAAATATAGCCCCTATATCTAGTATTTACAAAATTATTTTTCTAGAAGTTAATTATTAAGCAAAATTTTTTTCATTAAAAATCTTTGAAGCAGATTTTAAGGCAGGGATGTCTAATATTATTATTATCCAATTATTTAAATATCATTGGACCTAGCACAAAAGTTTGCTTATACTTTCATTTGCAAAGAACATCCAAAAAGTAGCTAACTATAGATAGCTACTTCTAGTTTTTGTCTACAGCTAAAAAGCTTACTTGAAAAATTGATATCTTGACTTTAGAGCCAGCAATATTAGAAAATAGAAAATCTTATCATTAACTTTTTTAGTAGATGTATTTATAATTATATTTATTTTTTATTAATTTATATTTTTAGATATAATTATATCATATAGATAGAAAATTGTACTTATTTATTAGCTTGACTTAACTTTGACTTAGCTGCAGGGAGGTCCCAGAGGGGACGCAGCGGGAAGGCTGCAACCGCCCATTCCGCTAACCCCTGGACGACCGACGCGCCGTTATGGACGAATGGTTGGCGTCGCCCAGGGGCTTATTTATTAGCAGTGATTCATAAGTTCTGGTTGAATAGTATTTTCATTTTTTTGTCCATTATCAATAAACTGCTATCTAATAAAGCATATTATAAGCCAAATCATAAGCATTTAGTTCAATGTATAGCCAAAAAATTTTAAAATATAGCTTTGTATTAAGAGCATTATTGTGGTCTTTGCTTTTTAACCCAAAAATTCTGTGTCAAATTGTTGAAAAATCCCCAATTGGTTCTTAATTTTTTAAAGAATAGACAAAAATGGGATATAAAAATTTTTGCAGGAATTGTGCAATAATACTTGTCAATCATTATTATCAAAGTTTATTTCTTACAAATGGCAATGTTTATACCTAATTATAAAAATTAATATTTTGTGTACTATTTAATTGAAATAAGCATGTACTCTTAAGTTTTTAAATTATCAATTTATTTCAAAGTAATCTGGCTTTCACTTAGAATATTGTCCATGATAATAATTGATGCAAAGTTTTAAGTCTAGGGCTTAGTGTATATTTTTTGTGTTCACAAACTTACCTAATTGAAGCAGCAATAAAATAATATTCATTTAATGCAAGTACTTTCAATAAATATTTTCAATTCACTTATAAGCTAAAGGGAGATCTCTGTTCTTGGCCTATTTTATATCAATTATTACCAAAGACGAAAATTCTAAGTGAAAGCCATATTAAATAGATATAATTTTATGATTTTTAAAACTTGGGAGTGCCTGTATAAAACCACTTCTGAGACAGCTATCATATTTGTTCTGTTAGGCACTTTTAGCAGTGCAAATTGTGATGTGGATTTCATTAGTTTTTAATCATTTCTTATGACTTATGTTCAAGGCTTATAACTTTTATTAATGCAGTCACCAGGCCTGCAATTATTAGGTCGCCAGCTCCTACTCTGCTTATCTACTGATACCTTCATATTGCACTTTTAGGCCAGTAAACAGCTGGTTAAGAGAAAGGCAGCCCAGGCGGCTGAGTCACCTGCAGCCAAAAAGTTAAAGCCACTTGCTGGAAATCCCAAGGGAACCGCAGTTCGACAGAAAAAGCCCGCCACTGTCGTTTCCCCTAAGCTGTCTCGTAAAGTCGCGAGCTCGAATTTCGAGCAGCCGGCCAAATCCAAGGCGGCCTCTGACCGGCTAGCCTTCGGATCAGCGCCTACCGGGCAGAAGGAGCCGCGGCATCGGCAGAAGGCGCTGACCGCAGCGGCTAGTGCGGAGGAACCTGACTGGTCTAGCGTCGCTGACTGCCTTCTAGACGAAGTGAAGGACGTAGAGAAGCTGTGAGTGCCACTTTGAAAGCACTGGGATTGACCAAATGGGGATTTCCTATCCTACTAGTCCGTTATGCACTGGTCCAAAGTGTGGGATTCCCCTTGGAACCAGCGCAAAATGATTTTCCTAGTCTGGGATTCCCTTTTCCCAAAAATTATCTAAATGTACAATTCCCCATTCAAATAGTGCACAATGCTTATCGAAGCGTGGGATTCCCATTCACCTATTATGAAATAGTTATCGGTCTGTGGGATTCTCCTGTCCCATACTTAAAAATAATATTTTAAGTTTTGTACTCTCCATTTTCTTGAAAGCAAAATTGTTTTATAAATAGACCAATCCTTGTAATAAAGTCCACATTGGATTCCTATTCAAATTAATTAGCAATTGTTAAAAGACGGTTTTACCGTTTAAGCTTGATCCGTCTCTGAACACGAGTGCTTAACTGCTACTCGCAGTAGCATGTTCTGTGTTAATTAGAAAATTATTGAAGCCCGCCTGCTCTGCCCCCAGCTTCCAAGAGCAGCTGGACATGGAGACACCAACGGCTGCGACCCAGAAGCTGTTCAGCGGGCTTGGCAATCAAGGAGTGCCGGGACATCCACCCCTACCTGGTGAGCCACTGCGGGCGCGCCGTTGCGGCTTCCCAACTGCTGAACCAATCCTAGCCGCGACTCAATTTCAGGTCTCGCTGCTCACTGAGAAGCTCGGCCTCGAGTACTTCACCAAGGTGCAGGCCGAGACCCTGCCGCTGGTTCTGGCCGGCAAGGACGTGCTCATCAAGACCCAGACTGGCTCCGGTGGGTTCTCGGCAGCCTCGCTTGCTGCTCAGTATTCCAGCCCAGAACTGGTCCCTTAACATCCTGGCTGCCTCTCCCTCCCCTTCGCAGGCAAGTCGCTGGCTCTGCTGCTCCCGCTGGTGCAGCAGCTGCAGGCCGTTGAACCGCCGCTCACCCGCAGCTCCGGCACCCAGGCGCTGGTGCTGTGCCCGACCCACGAGCTGGCAGAGCAGAGCCACGCCCTGCTGCAGCAGCTGCTCCACCCCTTCGTCCGCATCGTCAGCGGCCAGCTGGTCGGCGGGGTGAAGCGCAAGTCGCAGAAGGCCTCGCTGCGCCGCGGCCTCAACATCCTGGTGGCCACGCCGCGCCGCCTGCTGGATCACCTGGAGCGCAGCAGCCGCCTGGACCTCGGCGCTGGCATCCGCATGCTCATCATCGACGAGGCCGACCGGCTTGCCGAACTGGGCTTCGAGCGCGACGTTCGCCGCATCGTTGAAGCTGTCTGCGCCGGCGGCCGCCGTCCGCAGACTCTGCTGTGCTCGGCGACCCTCACAGACGGCGCCGAGAGGCTGGCCGGCCTCGCCCTCAGCCAGCCCAGCTGCGTGTCCGAGGAGGCCGCCCTGCCCGCCAGCGTGCAGCACTTCCTGCTGGCCGCGCCCACCCGCCTGCGCCTGCGGGCCCTGCTGTCTGCGCTGCGGCCCGCCCTGGCCGCCGGCCACAAGGCCGCTCTGTTTCTGCCTACACAGGTTCGTCTCAGCTAGTCGGAGCTAATCCTGTCTTATCTCCGCACGGTTTTGCTCTAGATCTATGAGTTTATCTTTAGATACGCAGCTGTGTCTAATTGATGTCTATAGACATGCCTTTAGATTGACGCTTGTCTGGGAGCTGCTTCGACAGCTGTAAAAGCTTTGAAAGAACAGGAGTGTTTCTGAACTCGCTGGTATGCCGGGTTCGCAGTCATGCAGCCGTAAGCTTTGCTTCATTTCCCGAGCCACTTGCTGATTCCTTTCAGGCCTCCGTGGACTTCCACTACAGCCTCCTGTCCACTCTGCTCTCCGACTCCGTGCCGCTGTGCCGTCTCCATGGCAACTTGGCCCACGCGGATCGCATCCGGGCCTACCGCGAGTTTGCCAGCCGCTCCGGCAGCGGCCTCCTCGTCACAACCGACGTCAGCGCGCGCGGCCTGGACCTGAGCCGTCTGTCCTGGGTGCTCCAGGGCCCTGGAGAGCCGCAGCTCTACTGCCACCGCGCCGGCCGCACCGCCCGCCTCGGCCGCCCCGGCCGCTGCCTCCTGCTTCTTGACTACGCCGAGGTCGCCCCCTACCTGCGCCTCCTGACCGCGCCCGACGGCCCCGGCCGCGGCCTCCGCTTCGCCCCCGTGCCGGCCAACCGGCTGATGGCCCGCTGCTGCCCGGAGAACTTTGCGCAGCTCGCCCAGCTCGTGGCCGACGCCGAGCAGCTCCGCGCCCTTGCCGAGGACGCCTTCATTTCCACCGTGCGGGCCCGCGCCACCTTCACCGGCGAGCTGCGCACCGCCCTGCCGATGCCGCACCTCGGCCACCTGGCCTCCAGCTTCTGCCTGGCCGACCCACCCGGCGTCATCGCCGCCAACGCCCGGCGCCGTCGGCACCCGGAAGAGGCGACAGGCGGCGGCTTCTGCGTCCAAAGCCGAGCCGACAAGAAGAACGTCGAAAGTGACGGCCGGAAAGCGAGTGCGGACTGGCGGCGCGGCCGCTGACCGACTGTCTGAGTTTGCTAGCGGGATCTGAGCCTCCCGTGCCGGTGTGCCGGCGATTTCTGACGCTCCCTGCAAGCCACTCGGCACTCATATGAGTAGTGAAATACACGGGCAGTTCTTTCAATCGGATTTTACAGTTTGTTGAAAACATTGCGCAGCCGCACTGACTTTGCGTGGCTTCTTTTATTTTTCTTGCCTGTCCAGCTGACCGCGTCGCATCGCTCAACGGCGGCCGCGGCTGCGGGAAATCTGATGCCGAGGGGGCGCCGGGGGGGCCTCTGCATTCACCGTCCAGCCCGTCTCCGCTGGGCCTGACAGCGAATTGATGGGAAATCGGCATTGATCAATGCCGCCCGCCGCCTCCCCGCCCGCCCAGTACGGGAGCTCGGGGCGCTATGGGGGGGGGGGGGAAGGGGCTCACGCGTGACCGGGCGCGGCGAGATCGATATTTCTGCGTGCCGGCCAGGCGATCGCAGATTTATTGCCGCCCGGACTCGAGTCGAACAAGCGGCGGCCGCGGCGCCCAGTTAAGTAGAAAATCTTGTGCGCCGCGTCCAGGTTCCGCCGCTTCGCTCGAGGCCTAAACGATGAAGAAGCCTTTCTCTTTGCATTGCTTTGGAAGTCGGTGTTGTTGGTAGCAAAAAAGCCCGAATAGTGAACCGCAGCCAGGCAACGCGCTGCTTCCAAATAATTGCTGCTGCACTTTGCCAACGGAATGTACGCAGCCGGCCTGCAGCGCTTCAAGCGCTTTTATTTGGAAAAAACGCAGCTCGGGTCTCTGCTGGACCCTCTAAAGGCCACAGCAGATTCCGATTTCGCACCCGATCGAGCTCGTATCGGAAGCCGCTTGCTTTGGTGGCTTTTCAAGTGTTTCCCCAGCTGCCTTAATCGTCGGGTTTGTAAAGTTGAAGAGGCCTCTCGGGGTTGCGGCATCTCTTGAAAATTCACTTGGAAGGCCATTGGCGCGAAATAAAATAACGAACTGCACTTCAGCCTGCAAAAAGGCAGAAAGGCGTCGCCATCTAATGGATCGTTGCCATACTCCTAACTGCACTGAGTTGGAACGCAATTATCTGCTCAAAATAAAAACAAAATCCTGTAAGGGAGGCTGCTTTGAGTGGCGCACTTTCCATTGCTGTCCAGAGTCGGTCGCTGCGCCAGCGGTCTCGAGCTCAGATTTCGGCTAATTAAAGCCGCGCCAAGAAGAGCCACATTGTATTGAGGGCCGAAGAATTACTGGCGGTTCTGCTGCCCCGCCTATCCTTCCTTTGATAGTCCTGGAAACCGGAGATGCCTTGGGGAAGAAAAAACTGCCCTGGGCCGATGCGGCGCGCATGCAAAGTCGCAGCTGGTCCCCTTGCCGGAAGCTTCCCGGACCCGGCAGTCTGGCCCCATGTGCGGGAGTACACCGGACTCTCGAAGTGCTTTGTGGAATCTGAGCGATTGCCTTTGAATGCAATCAATAGCCATAATGCTAGCCTGCACCAGTAAGCCTGCTGTACTTTGCATTCACGATGCTCATCCAAAAAGTCAATTCATTTTAAAGCACTTTTAGCATCTTTTTTGTGTGCATTGCCGCGCTCTTGCCGCCCAGCTGGCAGCGCGCTACAGATCCGCAAGGTGTCTGAGGCTTGACAGCGAGGCAAGAGGCCATTATTTCCAACCTGCGCACTGCAGTGAACACCCAGTATCCCCTCCTATCACCCATTTCCTCCTGTCCGCTGCCCTACATCACTGGTACAGTCAAGCAGCGCATTCTGGCAAACTCTGGCACCGCCCCGCAAGCATATTTGCTAATTCCAACGGGGTAATCGAATTACTACAGTGGCTTAATTAAGAGCTTTGAGGCCTCGATCATCGCTAACTTTTTGTCCACTGACGGTTTTCGGTGGGTCTTCAGACTTCATACAGAAATTTCCAGTCCATTCATTCTGGTGCGCTGCGCTGAGCAGTTCTCTTATCGAGTAAGACAGTTCTAATTAGGGCACCAGCGAAGGCTTTCAAGCCGCATGCTAGTGAGGGCAGCGACACGTGTGTGTGCACGAGTTAACACACTCCGCGCAAGCAGGGGCAGCTGCTACTGCTGCTCTCCGCTAGGAAAGCGCACGCATTGGTGGCTACAAGTGTATTTGATAAGCATCGATCTCTTGTCGCGACAGATGAAAGTGCGGCTGCACGCATTGGCAAGTGGCGAGCGCGCGTACTTGGTGTATCAGTGAACAGCCAGAGACAACCAATTAGCCACAGTCAGTGCAGGTCACAGCGGTGTATTTCGGCATGTGCATTTGTCCAAGTGTGCGATTACGAGCAATCCGGCAATCCACGATTTGCGAGCGCTCGCCTGAACTTCATCAGCTGTTCCTCAGAGGGCCTGAAAGTGCAAACATTCGAGGACGCATTTAAAAGTGCCGCGATTCCATTCGAGCCGTAGCAGATGGATCAGTTTGTTTCAAATGCTGCAGCTGGGAAAATTGCCCGCTAAATTCTCGATGGAGTGGGGCCAGAGAGGGAGACCATCTGGTCCCTTGTTATTTCCCCTTGGATCCATAATAAGGAAAAGTGATTGATTTTTTCCTCTTTTGCTACTAAAATCGATGACTCGGACCTTGCTCTCGCGCCCTGCTCACCCCTCCCTACATTAGAAGCGCGTGGCTAGCAAGAGTTAATTTTGTTGAAAATTCGCACTACTCTCACTAAGAATCATTTTTCCCACACAACCCCAATGCTTTTATTACTGAGCCTCCCAGCTTGCTCTGTGCTTCTGTGCTCTTCTTCACTCTAGGGGGGGGCCTGTCCTTGCAGTTCAGAATTAACTCCGTCTGAACTTTGTAATTAACTGTCTGAAGTCAGGTAAAAGGCTTAATTTGGCATCTGCGAACCTGGCTCAGCCCTCAGGAAAAAGGTCTTTAAAGAACGCCATGCAGGGAAATCGTCAATCAATTTCTGATTCAGCAGGTAGCTCGTATTTGCGTTCGCTGACTTCGCTCACTATCTGATCCCTGAAATCCCACATTTTGCCCCCGGAATCCAAAGTCCCAGTATCCCCGCCTTCATCTGACTCCAAGTCTCTTTATGTATGCCTCCGTCTGACCCAATGTTCTGCATCCCCAAACTTATCCGACCCAAAGAATAGGCTAAATAAAAATTTCGAGCTTGCAGAACCAGTTGCTAGTAAGCAGCAAGTAGCAGAGGTTCATAATTGGTCCCAAAGCATTTAAACGAAGGAAATCAGAGCCAAAGCATTTGCAGAAGCAGCAATTCACAATAAGTTCGCAGCCACGTGGACAGTTTTCGATGCACGCTTCCAGATCTTTCTGGCCTCCAGCTTCTCAGAAATTTCCCCATTCCCACGCACTCATGCCAGTCAATTCCTCCCAGTTTTAATGATGGAGCGCGGGAGCTGTACGAGGAGGGGCTCTGGGAGGCCGGGGCGGCTGTGGGACAAAATGCAGCTGCGCCAACGGCTTTCGACTTCGCTATGCTGGCAGGGCAAGTGAAGCCTTGGTAGGGGCGTTTCTCCCGCGATGCCGGCGAGCGGAATAGCCGGTCGGGGCTGGGTCGGGTCACCAGTTGGCCAGTTAATTGGCGTGATTCCCACACCGCCGGCCGCCTCGCTGTCTCGGAATGTCCGTCCTGCTGGCTCCCGATTCTGTCTATTGTGCCCTGCTTGCCCCAGCCCTGCTTTGGTCTTCTTACTGCACCAGGCGGAAACGAACAAGGCAAAATATTTCCACTGTCCCCGCAGCTATCAGCTCCGCCATAATTGATTTCTGCTGCCGGCTAGAGGGTCTACATAGCAGCCTGAGTGCCCTGTTGTCTGGCTTTGCGCAATAAACTCTGCAAGTGCAATCAGCGCTACCCACCGGCCGTCTGATTTCATTAGCTGCTACTGACAGGCTAGCTGCCAGGCAGTCAAGCTTAGCAAATGGCACTCACCATGACCCAGCTGTCGCAACGTTCGCCGCCTTCGAAATCGGCAGGTGAGAATCTTCCAGAATGTTCGACGAAAATTCACGTTGCACAAGGCGTAGCACACGGGGTTCATGGTTGAGTTCAGGTAGCACAGCCAGTAGCCTGCGGGTGTTCAGGGGTTCAGGGAGGAGCTCAGGTAGCACAGCCAGTAGCCTGCGGGTGTTCAGGGGTTCAAGGGGAGTTCAGGTAGCACAGCCAGTAGCCTGCGGGTGTTCAGGGGTTCAGGGGGAGTTCAGGTAGCACAGCCAGTAGCCTGCGGGTGTTTAGGGATTCAAGGAGAAGTTCAGCTAGCACAGCCAGTAGCCTGCGGGTGTTCAGGGGTTCAGGGAGGAGCTCAGATAGCACAGCCAGTAGCCTGCGGGTGTTCAGGGGTTCAGGGAGGAGTTCAGCTAGCACAGCCGGTAGCATTCAAAGGACAAACTGACGCAGGAGTCAATGTTTCAAGCTTACTTAACTTAATTTACGATTGCAATAAAGAGTATAAACTCAACTTGATCTGTCTAAAATTCTAATTTATTGAATTCACTTTCTTTACAATGGGCGATGGCAAGAAAAGCTGATGCCTTTGATCGAATGCATGCCAGAAACTTTTTAATCCGTTTCCCAGTCCCCGCTTTGCCATCTTTTCCGTTCCACCACTCGTTGCATATCTTTTATTGATTGCTCCGGTTTCCTGCTTGAATTCATTTCCAAGAAAGCCGGCCTACCCGCCTCCAGCGGCGGCCATTGAATTCCCGCCGGGCTTGATGATGAACGGCTCGGGAATTTGCATTATTATGGCAGATAATTGACGCAGATAAGAAATACCTGATTAACCAGGGCTGAGTGGGCCTCCCCAGCCTCCCCTCAGACTCGCCGTTTCCTACGGCCTTCTTCAAAGTCTGCGAATCTCCCGGCAAGGAATCTGGGGCCTTGCGTAGCGGAAAATTTGATAAATTTATTGCGGCCGCTGGCAGCTGCCCGTGAGTCCGCGGACTCTCCGCCAGACAGCGGCCGACTCGCGCACGGGCGGAGGGCTGGTGAACGCGGCTTCAGAACTGGAGAAACAAGCAGCCCCGTGGTTTCATCAACTCGGTTTCAGTATTCTGTCCTTCTGTTCATCGGTCCGATGGTTGTCCCGGGCTTGTCTGCCTTTAGCATCCTCCCTCCCCACGGCCTGATGGCACCCGTATTTGTGGGCTCCCCCGAGGCCTAATTGTAGCAGGCTTTCTTGGGCTGCTCTAGTTGAGAAGTTTCCAAGTGTGAGGAGAGCTGCAGAATGGGTTTTGGAGGGAGGGTAAGAGAGGCAGCGCAGGTGAGGCCGTGTGAGGCGCAGCAGGTGTCGCGCTTCCCGGCCTTGACGCGGCTTTGACTTCGCACTTGGTGAGCCGCGCCACCCGAGCCTCTCCGCGCGATCCATCGCGCCATTCTCGCCCCCGCGCACTCGTGCCAGGCAACTCGGAAAAACAAAGCAGCCAGACATGCAAGGCAAGGGCAATCCGGCATTGGCGGAGGGCGTCTCAGGGCGGCATTTTTGAGTGCCACTTCTGACATCTGTGGATGAGGAACTCTCCGCAGGAGACTTGTTCACGCACTCGTCTCCATGCCCTCCTTGCCTTGTGAAATCAAACGCAACTTCTCACTTTTTTTCAAGCGAAAATGTTCTCCGAACCCGGCTCTGCAATCTCACCGAAGTTGTAGAGGGTGTGCGGAATGAGCGGCCGGTAGAGCTCGTCCGGGCAGTGCGCTCGGTACACGGCCCGGATCAGCGTGAACACGTTGTACGGGATCCACGTGATGATGAAGACCAGCAGGATGGCGCTCAGGGTCTTGGCCGCCTTCTGCTCATTTTTCGACTCCTTTTTGTTGTGCTTCTGAGCCTCAGAGACTCGGCGGAGGTTGCGATGCGGCGCCTGCATCAGCTGAGGATGCTGAGCTGACCGGCGCAGGCTGGAGCCCTCTCCAATGCTGTCGATGCCGCTGTCGGCCGTGGCGTTCGACTTGGCGCTGTCGAAGCGGCCAGCCGACCCCACGCCCGGCTGATGCAGCTGCGGCTTCCGTCTGAGGAACTGCGGCTCGGCTGCGGCGTCCGACAGCCGCTTGGAGCGGAGCTGCACGCGGCCTCGGCCGCTTGTGTCCGGGAGGCGGATCCACACGATGTAGCTGGGCCGGTCCTCCGGCACCTCGGAGACCAGCTCGTCCGGCGGAGTGTCTGCGGGCATGGTTGTGGCGGGCAGTGTGTGCGGGCATGGTTGTGGCGGGCATTGTGTGCGGGCATGGTTGTGGCGGGCAGTGTGTGCGGGCATGGTTGTGGCGGGCATTGTGTGCGGGCATGGTTGTGGCGGGCATTGTGTGCGGGCATGGTTGTGGCGGGCAGTGTGTGCGGGCATGGTTGTGGCGGGCATTGTGTGCGGGCATGGTTGTGGCGGGCAGTGTGTGCGGGCATGGTTGTGGCGGGCATTGTGCGCGGGCATGGTTGTGGCGGGCAGTGTGTGCGGGCGCATGGTTGTGGCGGGCATTGTGTGCGGGCATGGTTGTGGCGGGCAGTGTGTGCGGGCATGGTTGTGGCGGGCAGTGTGTGCGGGCATGGTTGTGGCGGGCAGTGTGTGCGGGCATGGTTGTGGCGGGCAGTGTGTGCGGGCATGGTTGTGGCGGGCAGTGTGTGCGGGCATGGTTGTGGCGGGCATTGTGCGCGGGCATGGTTGTGGCGGGCAGTGTGTGCGGGCATGGTTGTGGCGGGCAGTGTGTGCGGGCATGGTTGTGGCGGGCATTGTGCGCGGGCATGGTTGTGGCGGGCATTGTGTGCGGGCATGGTTGTGGCGGGCATTGTGTGCGGGCATGGTTCGGAAGACTCTGCGCTGGCTTGTCTTGACTGAAAATTACATTTCCCAGGTATCTTAGTGGCTGCTTCAGACCTCCGAAGTTGCTCATAGACCGGATTTCTGATGGATCCGTGAAGAGCCCCCCACCGCAGCTACTGCTTTCAGACCCTGAGACGGGGCTTCCCCCAGTCTCGCACCCGCTACGGAGAGACATGAGCACACTGGGCCGCCGCTTCCAAATCTCTCCATGCGGTCTGTTTGCAGAGAGTTAATAATTAATAATGCTTTCTCCATCGCAGCGACCTCTCCCGCACCTCTCCGTCCACTTTGCCTGGTGTGAGCCGCTGATTCAAAGTGTTTCTCACGCATATTTTACTGCAACATTCTTTGAAAGTGTGAAAACAGCTATTTGGCAGCTTTCTGAGCCAAAATTTTACTTGTCTGTTTCCCATTGAGGCGGGAGATTTTTTCTGGATTGGATTTTCTGGCTGCTGGGCTTGCAAATTTGCTTAGTCTTATTCACAGAAAGTCAAATTGCTTTTCGACGTTAGACTTTGCGTCTAAAATGTTTGATGCTGTCAATTTTCGATTCTCCTGCCCGCCCATCTTGCCCGCGGCGCTGGCTTACCAAGAGTCTCGCATTTGAAAAATTCTCCTTGCCACATCAAAGTGCATCTCAAGGCAGTGTCGCAAGTTGGCTTAAAATGCAGATTGGTGCCTGAAGACTTCACTGCACGAAGCCTCCAAGCTCTCAAGCGCTGTCAGTCAATCAGGCAGTCAGTCAGCAGCTCACTCGCTGTGCCACTCCCGCAGGCAGGCGCACAAGAATGCCACTTGACTGGGCTTCTGGCAAACTTAGTGGCTGAGTTTCCCACCTTCTCGCTTTCCCAGCAGGTGCCGAGATGCCCGCAGGAAGAAGCCAGTAGCAGCTGCTCACTGTCACAATTGCAGGCCTGGCCCTTCTGAGCGCGTTCTCTTCTTGCTGAGGCTTAAGGAGGCTGGCAGCATCTATTTGGCAGAGATTCCATGGCCGCTCTCTTCCCAGTAAATTAGCATTTGGGACCCGGGCGAAATTCCAATAGAAGTCCCGTCGCTAAATTGCCCCGAGGAAGAAGCGCTCCAACGATAAAATTTATTCTGTTTTGTTTCTGTTTATCCTCTGCCATAAACTGCCTGCGCAGCGAGGTGGGCAGATCTTGCGTAGGGCAGGTAAGGCAGGACAAAGAGGGACGCAAAAAGGTGATTGAAAGGCTGCTGTGAAAATCAAGAATGGACTGAAATCAAACAACTTAAAAACCGGGATCACAGAGGATAAGCTGGGCATAAATGCTACACTGATTTGAGAGCCAAAGCCGGAATAGAGAACCCAGAATCGCTTATCCAAGTTGCGTGCTGCCGGGGATCGCTGCAAGCAGTAGTGCGTCAGTTTTCGGCTCCTTTTGGGATTTGCATCAGGCATTTCCCTCTGCGTCCCCTCCGCCCACGCACCAGACGTCCTAGGACGCCTTAGGGGGCTTGTTTTCGCAGCGAGGAGAAATTTCATGGCAAGGGCACAAAGGGCGCGAAAGCTCAATCTGGTTGCTCCAAGACTCACAGAAATCCTCAGTGGCCGCCGATGGCGCCAGCGAAGATTCGGCGGGACGGCCGCGCCTTCCAGCCTGGTAATGGGCCCTGAAGTAGGACGTGGAGCGCGGGAAGTGCTGCGTTGGCACCGGCCGGTCCTCGCGCAGCGTCAAGCTGCCGTCCCGCTCCAGCAGCTGACCGTCGCGGCCGGTCGAGTCCGCGTCATCCTCGATGCCAACTCCGTTCTCGTCGTCTTTGTCGACGAGCCGGCCCAAGCAGCTGTGAATGTCGCGCCGGCGGTGGCGTCTGCGGCGTCGGCCTCGGCGGACAGAGGAACCAGGCGATTCACCGCCGTTGTGGCCGCTGCCGCCTGCCTGGAGATTCTTCAGCTCGCGCTGTCGCCGCTTCGTCTCCCGGAAAATGCGCACGTAGAGCACCGTCATGACGGTGACGGGGAGAAAGAACGCCATGATGGAGGTGAAGAAGGTCAGGTAGGGATTGTCGTTGATGAACTCGACCTGACAGACGGTGGCGAGACGGTCGGTCTTCGTGGCCGATGACAGCACGATCAGGGGGCTCCAGAGCACGATGGACACGGCCCAGGCGAAGGCGATCATGATCAACGCTCGGCGGGGCGTTCGATGCGCCCGGTAAACCAACGGGCTGGTGACGGAGCGGTAGCGGTCGATGGAGATGATGAGGAGGCTGGCCACGGAGGCGTTGCACATTGTGTAGTCGAAGCAGAGGTACAAATTGCAGGCCACCACGCCGAAGGGCCAGTAGTTGACCAGCAGGTAAACCGTGAAGGTTGGCATGGAGACGAAGCCGATGAGGAGGTCAGCAACCGCCAGCGACATGAGGAAGTAGTTGCTGACGGTGCGCAGCTGCGGGTCAATGCGGAAGGAGACGAGGACCAGCAGGTTGCCAAAGCCTGTGACAGCGCTGGCCGCGGCCGCCAGGATAGCGTAGAGGACGATCTCGTAAACGGACAGGGCCTCCGGATTCGCGGTGGCGTTGACCGGCAAAACCGACGACTGGTTGAACAGCGGCTGCGGGGAGAGCGACGGCTCCTTCGGCACGCAGGCCATTGTGACGGGGCGACCGAGACTCTGGGTTCCAGGATGCGATGAAGCTGGGGCTTTACCAGGAGATACCCGACCGGAGTGTTGCAGATGAATGAGTCAGAACAGAGCTAGGGGGAGTCCGAGCCATCCAATGTGCTTTCAGTTGCGGAGTGAGCGCCTCTGATTGGCTGGGAGTCTGTTTGCCATTCTGCTGCGATCGTGCCGGGCGGGATCGTTCGCCCACTGATATTTCCTGTCAAAGCTCTTCTCGTGTTCCGCATTCTTTGTGCCTGAATTCTGTGCGTGCAACCGATTGAGTGCTGGAGCTGAATATCGAATGTCTGTCGTGTGCGTTTGTGCTGAAAGCTTGGCGGCTTTTTTATTTGATCCTTCGAGTATTACTGATGAGTCATGCGGCTGCTGAGGGATGTTTCATTCAAGCTCTTTTTTAGCCGCCAAGGCAAGCAGACTGAATTCCGCTGTGACTTGCATGAGTGCGAAGGCTTCCATGCGGGACCGACAGTTAAGGAAATCTGTGAGCTAAAAAGAAGCCAATCATGCAGAAATTGTTAGCAAGCAACACTTGAGACGCGATGGTGAGCCGTAAGGAGGGGCGCAAATGCCCACAAATCCATGTTGATAGACCGAAATCTTGCCGTTAGAGATGCGAGTGACAATAACCAGTGACAATAAGGTCAGTAGTGCCGGAAGTCTGTGATTCGAGGTCGGGCTCACAGCTCCAGGCTCTGACTGCAACAATATTTTTTTTTACCAGCGTGAAATGCGGGCCTGCCTTTGCCTGTTTGTGACTTCAATGTAATCTATTTTTGTTTGCTTCGTTTGGAATTGATTTTGCTCTGTTTAATAAAAAAATTAATTCGCTCTTGATTTTTTCGAGCTAATTTGCATTGTTATTTACTAGTCATCATTGTATTGCTGACGCTGTATTTGTTAATTTGACTCAGGGATAACTTAGGGGATTTAGGTAGATTCAGTTGTCTCTGCTTGAATACGCAAATAATCTATCAGTAATTTAATAACAGACTGTAAAAGAGATTAAAATTTGAGAAATTTTGTTTTATTGTGTCAATCAGGCTAAGTTCTTCGTGCTATCTTCTTAGACCGTCACATCACAGCACATCACAGCTCCAACATCATGCGGAACTCTTTCAGGGCTTTTCTGCCCCCAACAAAGTACCAGAAAGCATTGCTCGTGGAAGAGCTCTCTCCGTTGCTGTAAACTCCGTTGGGATTCGCGTTGCTGCACTGGTTAAACCACCAGCCAGCTGAACCGCCCCAGGTCACGGAGCAATAGTTGTTGAACGAGAATCCAACATTGTCTAAATTGTATGCTGAGAACGGAACATTCCTGGAATGTGCCAGCGCATCGAAGACTAGGCTGGAGGGGGCAGCCCGCATCTCGGCGTAATCCATCAGGTATTTAGTAGATGAGTTTCCCACAGAGAAGGCCAAGTACTCGGCGAACCACTCGGTGTCGTTCCACAGGCGCATCTCAACACGTAGGGTCGCGCCCTGGGGACTGGTCAGTGCGTGCATCGCTTCCAAGCCTGTGGAGCGTTGCGCAATAGGGGCTAGAGTTATTTTCAATGCATTCATCTATAAACTCAGCAACTCAAGAACACAAGATGAAATGCAGCCAAAAGGCAGCTCACCAATCCAAAAGCTTAGCTCGTCACCAAAGCCGTTAACATACTGCTTCCAATCCCGTTGAAAGCTCACTTGAGACCCGCAGCTCCTCTGCTGCACAACAAGAAAGAACCGACCGTCTCGCTGGACTCGCTTCCGGCGCAGCTCTCCAAGACCCACATGAGTCGGCTCGGCTGGCCTAGGAGGCCACGACGGCGGCTTTTTCCGGTCGCGCATCCGGTAGGCGTAGCACGGCTCAGACTGGTGCTCGCACTCGGCAGAGCCTGAGCTGGATGCTACGGACACGGCTGACCACTTGATGTTCTGCCAGAAGTTGACGGGCTCGGACCGCAGCACCGACCTGCCAATAAAACAGTAGCATTAGCATTTGGGCTGGCTGTTTGTGTCCGGTCGGCCACTCCGAGTCGGAGTAATTTCCTCGCCTTGAGCATGGAATTGATAAGCATTCGCGCTTTTAAAGTACCTTCAATCCCCTCTAACAGTGCCTGCACGTCACTATAAACCACTAAGGACTAACTAAAACCGAATATCTGTCATAACTCTCCTCTTTCACACACGCATAATCAGAACTGCTAGATTGAGTACCGCGGGACGATTCCTTAAACAGTCAAGGATGCAAAATTTGCTTTTTTTACCGAGTGCTGACAGACTTACTCAAGCAGAGCACAAGATGCCTGATTGTTGCAGAGCACCCTGAGCTCAGCCGTTTTCCGATCAGTTGAAAGCAACAGTGGCTCCACCTTCCACTGGGTCAGGCTGGGGTGCGCGTAGATGCGGGCGTCCCACAGCCTCATGAACTCGATGGACGGCGATGCATTGATCCCGGCTCTCAGAGCAGCCGTGACGGCCTTGCTGTCCTCAACTACGGCCGGCAGTCTCAGGTAGTGACGCCCGAGCGAGTAGTCTCGGTGAGCGGAGAATTCCGGGCTGGGGCACAGCAGCGGCTCCACCAGGAGCTGATCGGGCTTGCTGGGCCGCTGGTACACGAAGGCAGTGCAGTTCTCCAGCTGAACCACGCGGTGCAGCTGCAAGTCCGAGCAGGCCAGCAGTGGCGGGTCGCGCTGTCGTTGCAGCGCCCGAATGGGCAGCAGGGGGGTGCGCGCGATGGCCACCGGGTAGGAGCGATAGATCGGGGCGCAGCTCCGGTGGATTTGCAAGGCGGCCACCAGAGTGCGGTTGAACAGGATCTCGTACTGGCCGCTCCACAAGTGCAGCCTGCGGTGAATATTGGGACTTTTGCGTCTAAAATCTGAATAAAGACGAGTACTTGACTTTCATGCCTTCATGACATGCGAGGCGGAGCTTGTGAGACTCACGTACGCGACAGTTTGGCAGGATGCCGGCGTCCAGGCAGCTTCGTCGCATTGGATTCGCAAATGCACTACAGGCTCCTCGACATCCCAGATCAGCTGTAAGAATTTCAGGAGCGAGTCGCCATTGGAGGCTACTCGGAACCCGATCACCTTCAGAAAGCTGACAGACTTTGGCATCAAGTGCCTCAGCTGAGCTTCAGCTTGAGACCGAATGCTCTCATCCTGAAGCGCCACCGGGAAGCTGAAGAAGCTGGTGTTGGTCAGCGGGTCGTGATGAATCTGGGACTCGACCAGGTCCTGCTCGTCAGCCACGCAGAACGTTGGTTCCAGAACGTATCGGCCAACTTTGACCTCTCCGAGCCTGTGGACGAAGACAGGGCAGCCGCCTACGGACAGGCTGGTCACGAATGTGAGCTGCAGCGAAGCGTTTGCAGTGCAGCTTGGCAGCTCTGACCGGGTGCCCGGCACCACCGGTGCATCCACCGGTACTATGGCTGCGTCCGCAGTGATGGACTGCAACAGCAGCATAGGGAGCAGCATGCAGACTTGGAGCGCTAGACTGAGGTCTATCATCGCTCAGTTCTTAAGATAAATTGGCCACCAACAGAGACCAGACATTCTACAATCCGTTACAGAAAGCCCGTTAAATGCAATTCAAGCGGCCCCGGACTTTGCTCCGCGCACCAATAAAACAAATATCTGCATTCAGCAAGCCTTGAACTGGAGTTGGAGGTTATGCAAGCAATCTTTAATCTTTACTACAAGCATGTGAAGACTCCAGACTGTTTATCTCCAGTGCAGCTATGAAGCAGTTATCGCTTGCTGGCTGGGATATGGGGGCGTGCAGCATCAGTGTTCTTGCACTAAACATTTGTTTATTTTAGGCCTTAAAAATTGATTTGATTTTCGTTTTGCCTTTTTCTGCAGATGCTATCAAACTCTTTATGCGGCAAAGCGCTGCGCCAAATTTTATTGTCCAGTCCGAAATTCTTAGAAAAAGAAGCGCAATTCTAATTGAAGGGTCTGACGCGCTTGAACAGGGCTCTATGGAGATGAATGACCAAGATGAAATATTGAAAGGTGTCTGAATAAAAAACATTTGTGTGCTATGCAAGTTTGAAAAATTGCCGAGACTCGCATGGCAACTGGGAGACTCGAATTTTTTAGAAGCGTGCCCAGCGACATCCGGCGCACTCGGTGCAAGCCGTCAGTCGGAATTGCGTGGGCGAGTGGCTAGGTCAGCCGGGCCACACCAGCATGATGCCAGACCTCATGGCTAGTTTGAAAACATCGATGGGGAAGCGTTACGCCTAAGGCATTGCCATTTTTATGCTTAAATTTAGCTCTGGCATCACGTGGCATTCAGCACCTTCAGTCACACTATGCTTGTTAGATTTCAAATTGGCCCTGTTGGAGGCTCGGCTGCGCGTCATCTGCTCAGGACCGAGCATGTGCATCGATTCATCGCATGGCGTTTTTCGAAGTTAAATATTTGAACTGCTGAGCTGTCAGCCGCGCCCCCAGAAGCAGCAGCTCGCGGGAGAAGCGTGCCAACAGCATCCGGAAGTCTCGGTGCAAGCACCAGCACATGCGGCCATCACGTCAACTAAAGCTCGTCAGAGCAGCGATCCTAACGATTTTTATCCCGATTTTTACTTAGAATTGACAATCCTTTGAGTTGAAGGACTCAGTGTTGTTCATTGGAATCCGTTTCTAATCTAAGCGCTCGTACCTACCTACTGTAATTAGTAATAGAAGGAGCGGTGATTTTCAACGCTGGAAAATCCTTGTCCGTCAACTAAAAGTCTATTCAAGAAAAAATGCTGCTGGTACAGCTGCCGTTCATCGGGACGGTGCGCGGTGCCTTCAGACAATTCGTACAGTTTTAAAACTCCTTTCCCCCAGCAACCTGAAGCGGATGAGCAAGACGAAAACTCAGAGTCCGTTTTGAAAGAAAACATCTCCGGTATGCTGTTTTAGCAGTGAAGCGGAATTGAAACTGCAACTGAACAAAGCTTTTGAGTTGTTAGCTATTCACATGGCACATGGCAAATGATAAGCGCGTCCCAGTAGCTTCGCAACTGAAAAGCCCCACTGCCAGCTGATTTACGGCAGTTCCTGCTGAAGTTTCGCTTGCCCATATTGATGGTTGCCACTGCTAAAAACCATTCGGCTTTAAAAGTTCGAGTGGGCAAGTAAAAGCTGGAACTGACGAGGGCATGGTGTCTGGAAGAAACTGAGTCCTGACTGACAGCTGCCATGAAGAAATTTCAGTCAGTCTTATTTATTGTGTCAACAGAATACTTCTGCTGAAGCTGCTGTCACCACCCCCGCATGTACTCGTAAGCCAGCAACTCTCTTCCCTGTTGCTATTGGTGACAGCCAGCAACTCCACTCCCATAGAGGAATCGCTGTAAATAAATTGGACTCCAGTCAGTGGGCGGCGGCCACAAGCCAGCCGGGATGTGTCTCATGCAGCTCGCTCTCGTCCTGACCCTCGTCTGGGGGACCGCCCGCGCCACTCCGCCGTCATCGGCGGGTGTCTGGCAGTTCGCTCTGCGACCTCGACTCTGCCGGTATCCGCCTAAGGCATCCTCCGTCGAGGCGCCTCCAAGCACAGCTGACGTCACGGCCTGCTCGCTGCAGTGCATCGGCAGAGACAGGTGCGTCATCTTCCAGCTGCGGCAGGCGGGGGGCAACCTCAGCAGCGGGCAAGTCAAGTGCGCACTTGGAAACGCCTGCGACGTTGACACGGAGTGGCGTGAGCATCCGGCCGACGGCTCCGGCTGTCCGACCTACGAGTCAACTCGCTCGTACGTGAGCGAGTCGCGTCTCTACGAGTTCGCCTGCCGCACGGCCAGCTCCGAAGACCTGACAACCTCCGCTCCACGCAGGCTGGCGCGCCCAACTGAAACATCGGTCCTGTTTGACGAGCGAGGTGAGACAGCGGCTGCGTTCAAGCAATACTTGTCTATGCAATCGCTCATTTTACTCATCAGAATGCATGCTCATTCGCGCCTTCGCAGCCCTGTCCACGAAAAAGACGGGCTGTGTAAAAGTTATCCGCCTGCTCCTAGCCAAGGGCCGCCGTTGCTACCGAATCTCCGCTTGGGGCGGCAGCGGCGGCCGTTGCGGCTTCGGCGCATTCGGAAATGCCGGAGGTCGCGGCGCCTTCAAGTCTGGCTGCTTCCTGCTCGACGCCGAGGCCAAGCTCAGCATCGTTGTAGGCAGCGATGGCGCCAATGCGTCAAACGAAACCCTGGGCGGTGGCGGCGGCGGTGGAGGCAGCTTCGTCTACATGCAGAATGAAACTTCTCTCGATCTGCTCGTGGCGGCTGGCGGCGGAGGTGGCGGAGGCGGCTGTAGCCGTTTAAAAAGCGGCTCGAATGGCGTCGGCGGAAGCGCCAATCATATCCATGGAACCTCTGCCCCTTCACTCGGCGAGACCGACGACGCACGAGGCGACTGGAGGAATGCATGGAGCCGGAGCCCCGGCGCCGCCTCTAACTGCGGCTGCGAGTGGCGGCTGGGGCGGCGGCGGCGCCGGCTGGCACTCCAACGGCTGGTTCGGCAATGACTCGGCTGTGAACGGCGGAGGAGGCGGCTCGAGCGCCAGCGACTGGCTGTGCGGCGACGGTGCCGGAAGCAGCGGCGGCTTCGGCGGCTTCGGTGGGGGTGGAGGCGGCAGCAGCGGAAGTCAAACTGGACATCCACCCGGTGGCGGCGGTGGTGGCGGCGGATTCTCGGGTGGCGGAGTTGGCGGCGGCTCGGCCCTGGGCGGCGGTGGCGGCGGCAGCTTCGCCTCAATCAGTGCCCGAAGCGTTGTGGGCGCGGACTCGAACAACACGGAGCTGGGTGGGCGGGTCAGAGTCGAGCTCATCGGCCTGGCCGACAGCGAGTGCTGCCTCTGAATTCTTTGACGTCACTACTTGAAGCCCTTGAAGAAGTTTCTACCGACTGGGTTCTATGCAATCATTGGCATGATAAACTTTCTCTTATAAAATTGACAAAAACAACCTATACAAAATTAACTTTATGCTCGTAAATTTAAGACCAAATAAATAAAACTCTACTAGCAAGTATTATAGTACGAGTGTAACGAGATTAGAATATTCATTTTTGTTTTTGCTTAGACATTTTATTATTCCTGGCAGCAGACTAAAGCAGCGCACTACCAGAAGCTGCACGCCCACCTAAACCAAATGCTTCGAGCTGCACACAACAAAAAATGGATTCCTGCGCATCCCTTGTGTGGCAGGTAGGGATAATTATCCCTATTTTCCCTCTCCGGCTAACTCCATTATTCTCCTAGGCTAAAAGTCCATTCAGAGACTCTGGCTGTCTTTCTTTGCAAGTGTACAAAATTTATAAGTACAGTAAAGTGTACATGCCAGCTACCTATGTACGTTCTGTCTTATGAGTATAAGGTCCGCTCCTGTGTTAAGCCTCTGGCAACCGCGAGCGCGAAGGCATAATGATTAGCTACGCTGTATTTAACAATTTGCGCACTAAAACAGCAACGATGCGTAATAGCAGCAGAGTAAAATAATACATACATCAAGACAAGAACCACAGTTAAGCATTGTACGAGTTCGCTGATGTCCGTAACACTAAGAGGCCTAAAAAAAGCTAATGCTAAATCTGCAGGAGGGCTGTAGGCACTTTGACACTTAAAGCGACATCGTTCCACAACCAGTGACTGGGCATGACTGTCCATTGCGCTGACTCCTGAAGCGCGTTCAGTCACACGAAATACGGTATACAGGCATAGACACAGCACAAGCCGGCATCCAGGCACGCACTCACATAGGGCGTACACGCGGTTGTACCAGGAATGTACACTCTTTATGCCTTGGGGGGTTGCCCTCATGGGCGTAAATAGCACAACTGGTCCCTAGCCCAACCAATTCGTGCACAAGGCTCCAAATTAATGTGACCCTGCGCACGAAACCGCGCTAGGGGAAATAGCCAACCTACAACGCGGGGACGAACCTGGACCAGTGGCACACAAGGCAGACGCGCTAGACCGCCTAGCCACTCGCCCCCAACACTGAGAGGCCTGTCCTTGAATTAGAACCGGGGAACTTTCTACAGCTGTAGCACTAAGATAGGGGCCTGTCCTTGAATTTAAAGCAAGAAACTGGCTTGCTGCTGGCATGCATTATTCGATGTATATATAAATAAAATTAGGGCAAACTTTGAGTTACTCAGTTTCTCAAAGTTTTCACTCGGGTCGAACTAGTTTGAGAACTTCTCACTGGCGATCTCTAGCAGACGAGGCTGGAAAAACGAACAAATTAATTTGGGATTCAAACACAATCTTAGCGGCTCATTGTTGAGAAAACATGACGGACTCACGGATAAATGGATCAGCTCCACCAACTTATCGCGGGTTAGGCGGTGCTCTATAATGGTGCGATGGTGCGTTTGAATCAGCTGCACAAGCAGTTCCGCATCCGAGCAGAAGTTCAGCACCATCGCCAACTCCTGAACATCCGTGTCCGTGCTGTCTAATAGCTCAACAAACCACTGCTTTGCCATCGAATATTGCTGCCGACTCAACTCCAAAATGAGGCACTTTTTTCAGAGCGTCGAAGTTAAAGAGAAAGAAATTTTTGTAGTTGTTCATTTCTACCGGGAAGGTGTCCCTCAGGAAGCCGCCGGCCTTGTAGACGGCTGGGCGTCGGTGGCTGTGCACGAAAAACTTCCAGGCCGAATCAGTTTGCTTGAGCTGCTGCCAAAGCAGTTCGTTTCGAGCGTCCATGCTGGCCCCAGGTTGGCTCAGCCTGCTAGTGTCTGCACCGCGACTCACGGAATGGTGCGCTACTCCCTGCAGGGCTTCCCAGGCCTCCGCTCGCTTGTAGAAGGCCAAGTAGGTTAAAGATCGGAGGGTCTCTCTGGCTGTCCGAGCGCAGTCTGGAATCCGCCGAATCCTTTCAAGAATAATTTTCTCCCTTTCATTTTTTGCCCCTGCTGCGCTTTCTTCGTCTGAATTTTCTTCCGAAAGCAGCAGCACAATCACGCGGATGGCGTCGTAGAGCTGGTAATATTCATATTCATTGATTGGACTCGAGGCTGTATTTGCGCCACGGGTACGGAATGTTCAGAAACGGATGGATGTAAAATCTCTGCTGACTGCTCAAAGGCCTCAGCTGGTCAGAAAATTTTAATAGGTGGGTTGTCAATTTGTTGATTGCCCTGCCGACGCTCTCAGCGATGTCTGACTTTTTACTGCTTCCACTTTTTAGATACACGAGGGCGTCCCGTAAGAAGAAGTGCTTCATGCAGCCAGATCCCTCCGTCTCCTTCAAATCGAGGATCAATCTGTTGAGGGCCTTCACTGTGGGCGACACCAAATGTTCCGGGCGCCAGTCCGCCTCGGGCGTGGATTCCATCATGCCAAACAGCAAGCATTTCGCGTTATAAGATTTCAAACCCTTCACTTCTTCAGAAATTGCTTTTTTGATGAGGTACTTCAGCACAAAAAATAGGCGTCCTTGGGTGTCGCTCAGGCTGCGCATAAGATGCCGCTCCAGAAATGTACGAGCCGGGCTCGCAAGGCTCAGGTGCTGAGTCCTCGGGATTTTCGGCCAGCGACTCAATGGCTTCGACGGGCGGGTAGCTGCAGCATTTGAAAGCGCTGACTAGATCAAAGGCGGGCATCAGTAAGGATCCCCTGACCTGCATGGCCGGGTTGTCTCCTGAAAATGGATATTCGAACTAGGCGAGCGATCCCTACGGAAGTAACACTTGAGGCCGCCTTGTGACAAACATTCGCGCCCTTGACGATAAGCAGCTTGGTGACGTCAATTCGCGAGGTGAGAGCCGCTGCGAATAACGGCGTCCAGCCGTACTTATTTTCCAAGTTAACCTCAGCTCCAGTCTCGAGTAGGGCGTCAACGACCTTGACATGGCCATTGAGCGCTGCGACAAACAGGGGCGACTCGCCAGAGACAGTCTGGATGTCGATAGTGGCGCCGGCAGCGGCGAGTGTTCTCACCACTTCCAAGTGACCAAAGGCCGCCGCGATGTACAGAGCGGTTTCACCTGAACGGCGCTGAAAATCCAGCTGGGCGCCGGCCCTGACGAGCTCCCGGACCACCGGCTCGCGCCCCTTGTCAGCAGCAGCGAACAGAGGCGTTTCGTCGTCGTTTCTGGCGAGCGTGAAGTCGGCGGCTGCAGCGATCAGCAGCTTGACAACCTGCCTCACCGAGGCGATGAGAAGCAGAGTGGCGCCACTGATTTGCTGCTGATTGACATCCGCCTTTGAACCAATCAGGTGTTTCACAACTTCAAAATGGCCATTCTGCGCAGCCATGTACAGTGGCGACGAGCCAATCACTCTGTGCGACATGTTCACATCGGCCCCGGCTTGCAGCAGAAGTCTTACAACGTGAATGTGACCGTGCTGGCTTGCAGCCAAGAGCGGCGTGAACCCATCCCTGTCGAACTGATTCACGAAGGCGCCAGCTTCAATCAGGCAGCTCACCTCATCCTCATTGCCCACGCTGGCTGCTGAGTGTAACAGACGGATATCATCACCCGGACTTGAGGCAGCAGGCTTTGAAGTGCACGCGCCGGGGTTCATGAACTGCCGACAGGATCCGCTTGGTTGGATCTGTCTTTCAAAGCTCATGTTGGCCTCGTTTTTGGAATTTCAGCTGGCGGAATGGTTTAAACTTGGAGCCCTTAAATACGAAAAACGTCGAAAGTCGTCGTAGAATTCTGAGATAAGATTAGAGCGGCATTCAAATTGCATGCACACCAGCAGATCTGCCTGATAATGGATATTCTGGATGGTCCAAGGATCAAGTGGAGCTCAAGGATCACTTGAAATTAGGCTTTTTAGCTGTCATTGGCTGAACTTGGCTTCACCTGCTGCCACGAAATTACTTTAGTGATTGGTACCTTTTCTGAGTAAAGACTCAGGACATTAAAAATGTATGAAGACTTACATTTTAATTCATACCGTAGTGGTGAATTTCTTGCTGTTGCTTTGAAGTATAAAAATATTTGTTTAAATCACACAACAAGCCTTTTACTCTCAAGCAGTTACAGTTCAGGCAGTTTTTATATTTAAATTTTTACATTATGATTTATAGCAACTTCAGTGCTACTGTAGCGTACATTCGGGAAAATTCCATTAAATTAGTAATTCGAATATTCTTTGGTTTTTCAGAACTTTCTAGAAATCATTTATTTTAGCTCCCATGAATTTTTTTGCACTATTAATTTAATAATTACTCAGAAAATATTTACTTGCGCTGTCTTATGAATAGCAACATATTAAATAATTGTGATTTTGTTATAATGTTAGAATCTTCTCGAATATTCCGGCGACACTAAAAAAGTATAAATATACGCTGCCTGCGCAATTATTATATTATTTTTATTATTTTACGCTGACTGTTTCTTCCTAAACAGTCTTCGTAAAGAAATCAATTGAAGAAAAGACGAACCACCGACTATCCATCTTATTAATTCCTTCGCTACTCTTGTAAATAACTTTTTAATTCATTGTGTAAAATTGTTTCTAGCGGTATTTTCTACGGCATATTTATTACTGGCGGCTATCCTCAAATCATTTTTGCTGCCTATATAGAAAAACAAAATATTGAGACTCAAGCCAAGCAGTTGCAGTTTCCAATTTAAATGACAGAAGTTTATCAATTCTAAAGGCGCGCAGCTGCACAGCTAATCGTACATTCGTAGTCGTATATTTCTTATAAACGTGTTCAGAAACAGAAAACTTTGCCGACATAATCAGCCAAAACTTTTTCAAATAATAAATTAGTAAGTATCGAGGAGCACAGCAAACTAAAAATACTCATGGGATTAAAAAATCTAAAATTTGTGAATGATTCAATACAATCATCAGGCACGAAATAGGAATTTGAAAAAGCTAGTAAATAATCAGCACAGATTAACAAATGATGCAAGGCTACGGTAATAAAAGGCTACTAAAATGCACACAGCTCAAGGCTTTATAAAGCTGTTAGGAATTCTTTTCGATATGAAGGTGACATGAGCATTGGTTGGCCAATCCTACGCATGTACTTTATGATGTCGCATAAAAATTGAAGATTATCTGAGGAACACAATGGGCTGAAATGAGTTTAACAAATTTGCTCAAAGTCAGTCGAGCTACAGTAAATCTTGGAGAATCAGCTGGGATTCCGTTTTTTTCCAACCGTCCAGTCACACAGCGGCGGCGGGAGAGGCGGCTGGCGGCGGATGCCGCAGGCTCTCGATGCGCAGGTCCTCGCTGTGCCTCTGCAGGCTGGCCAGGCTGCCTCGCTGCAGTGCGGAAATCGGTTTGAGTGGGCTCCGATTCCTCAGCAACAGAAGCACACATTCAGGGCATTTCATTTTTAAAGCCTCACCTTGAGAGCCTTCAGCTGGTCCTCCAAGTACCGGTTGAAGTCCTGCTCAGCTCGGAATGCGGACTCAGCCGGGGTCTGGCGGCCCGGCTGCTGCGGCTGCGTCTGCTGGGCTCGGAGCTGGCGCTCGTGGCTCGCAATGTAGTCCAGGAGGCTGGCGCTGCCCTGCCGGATTCGAGTATTTTTCATGAGAAACTGGTCGGACTGGCTGTGCCATGCCTGTGGACTCATCGCAGCGCCCTGCACTCACCCCATCCGCTCCGGCATCGTCCAGGTCAGGCGTGGCTGCTGCAGCGGCGCTCTCCGCCCTGGCCCGCTGAAGTCGCTCGGCCTCCGCTGCGCGCTCGCGCTTCGTCAGTTCGGCGAGCTGCTCCGCCAGCTGCCGCCGCTGCCGCTCTGCATCGGCCAGGTGCTCGCGTGCGGCCTGCAGCTCCGCCTCGGCCAGTGCTCGCGCCCGTCGCTCGGCCTCGCAGCCGCCAGTCGCCTCGGCCGCTCGAGCCTCGGCATCCGCTGCCCGCGACTCAGCCCGCTTGCGCAGCGCGCGCTGTCGATCGACCTGCTGGCGCAGCTCCGCCGCGCGCTCCTCCGCCGCCTGCCAAACAGATATGGAGAAATTTGGCTGCTCTTGCTAGTGCTTTAAAACCTAGGCTAGAGGGACTCATCGATTAGGCCTTGAAAAATGATTCATTGGTGCCCCACTAGCAACTCTGGCTCCAGTTTTCCTGCTAATAAAGTTCACACTCTGAGCTGAGGCGCAAATGCTCAACGAAAGCTGAGACCTACCTGAGCCGCCCGCTCGTGCAGCCGCTCCTCCTGCCGCTTCGCCTCGGCCGCTCGCTCAGCGGCTGATCGCTCAGCCTCTACAGTCGAGCGCATCGCCCGCGCCGCCTGCCTCAGCCGGGCGTTCTCCGCCGCAGCCGCCTCGGCCGCCGCCGCCGCACGCGCCCGCTCGGCTCGCAGCTCCTGAATCTGGCGGCGCAGCTCGACGGCCTCCTCCGAGCGGCGCTCCTCTGCTGAGCCGCGCGCCGCCAGCCGTTCCAGGTCCGCCTGGAGCTCTGCCGTTCGAGAGCGCAGACTTGCCTCTGACCGCTGCAGGTCGGCCAGCTCGCTTTCGCGCCGGCCCAGGTCTGCCTGCACCGCCTCCAGCTGGGCCTCCAGGGCAGCGACTTGCGACAGAGCGCCGGCGGTCTGCGCGAAAACCGGTTGAGTGACGATGATTCCTCCAGTTCTCCATCAATCGTCACCTGCTCCCGATGACTCATCCCAGTATCCGCAATTCCTCACCTGCTCCCGATGACTCATCCCAGTATCCGCAATTCCTCACCTGCTCCCGATGACTCATTCCAGTATCCGCAATTCCTCACCTGCTCCCGATGACTCATCCCAGTATCCGCAATTCCTCACCTGCTCCCGATGACTCATCCCAGTATCCGCAATTCCTCACCTGCTCCCGATGACTCATTCCAGTATCCGCAATTCCTCACCTGCTCCCGATGACTCATCCCAGTATCCGCAATTCCTCACCTGCTCCCGATGACTCATCCCAGTATCCGCAATTCCTCACCTGCTCCCGATGACTCATCCCAGTATCCGCAATTCCTCACCTGCTCCCGAAGACTCATCCCAGTATCCGCAATTCCTCACCTGCTCCCGATGACTCATCCCAGTATCCGCAATTCCTCACCTGCTCCCGATGACTCATCCCAGTATCCGCAATTCCTCACCTGCTCTTGCGCGCGCCTTGCCGCCTCTCTCGACTCGGCGGCCAGCGCCTCGGCCGGCCATCACGCGGCGTCGCTCCCGCTCCTCCACCGCTGCACAATGCGCCAGCAGACGAGCCGCCTCCGTGACAGCCTCCTCGCGACCAGCTCCGGCATCGTCCAGCAGGCCGCGCTGACGCCCCGCCGAGTCGCGCAACTGCCGCACCTGAGAGCGGGTTAGCACAGTTGGACGCGCTTGAATGACCGTGGCTAGCCTGGCTCAGGTTGAAAAACTCGGCCTCACCTGGCCGCGCAGCTCCGCCACCTCCGCCCTAAGCCGGGCGCCGGCCTCCCCGGCCTCTCTGGCCTGCGCCTCCGCGGCCGCCAGCTGCACGCGCAGAGAGGCCGCCGCCGCCTCGGCGTTCCCGGCCCAGTCCAGCCGCTCCTGCAGCTGCTCCACTTGCGTCTGCAGGCGGCCCCTCTCGAAGGCCAGCCGCTGCCTGCCCTCCGTCAGCTCGCGAAGCCGACCCTCGACGTCGGCGCCACCGAGTCCACCGCCGCCGCTGTCAACGTCGCCTCCGCAGGCTCGAAGCCGCTCTAGAAGGTTAGCGTTCTCCGCCTCCAGCTGGTCGCGGGCGGCCTCTGCCTCGGCCAGGCGGGTCTGCAGGCGGCCTACGGCCGAGTCCAGCCGGTCCCGCTCCGAGGTCATGTCGCCCAGCGCCGCGGAGACCTTGTCCTGAGGGTTTCGGGATTAAAAACTGTGTGTATAGCTCAGCCAAAGCAGGCGGGACGGATCTTTTGATAGTTACCTGCAGCATCCGCCTGTCCGTCTGCAGCTGCTGAGCGCTTCGCTCCAGCCCTCTCGACCGCTCCCTCTCTGCCTCGAGTTCCGCTGCCGCCTCGGCCAATCGGCGCTGAGCCAACTCCGTCTCCGACCTGGCTTCATCCAGCTGCGCCTCCAGCTGGTCAGCCAGCCGCTCCTGCTTCCTCAGCGCCTCACGCAGCTCAATCAGCCGCCCGGTCCCTCTCGTGGCCCTCGAGCAGAGCTCGAACCTCGGCCTGCAGGCCGGCGGTCTCCTCTGCCGCTTCTGCCGCTACGCGCTGCAGCCGCGTTTCAACTGAGCGGCGCGCCGCCTCAGCCTCCGCTGCCGACCGCTCCGCCGCGCTGGCCGCCTCGCGAGCGCGACCGGCCTCTTCGGTTAGACGGCGCCGCTCCGCCTCCCAGTCGGCCGTGGACGCCGTCGAAGCCGCCTGGAGCCGCTGGCGCTCGTCCTCCAAGCCGGCAATGCGAGCCTCCAAGCGGGAGAGCTCGGAGCGGCTCCGCTCGGCTTCCGCGCAGGCCTGCGCTCGCTGAGTTCGGGTGGGATTCGAATGGTTCAGCTGGCGTGACGCTTGGCTTTTACCGATCCTTCAGCATATTTTCTCCAACCTATAAGCTATATGTTTATATTCAATACTTAGAAATAATTAAGCTATTTAAGCATCACCTGCTCCGCCTCTTGCTTGGCTGCGGCTTCGGTGGCCTCGACTCGGTCTTTGACGGCCTTGGCCGATTCCTCAAGCGCGCGGCGCAGCTCGACTTCCCGTTTGGCAGCCGCCCGGAGCTCCTCGCAGCTGCGCCGGAATCGTTCGAGCGACGCCTCCTGCGACTCAGCGCGAATCGCCAGCTCGGACTGAAGTTTGAAATAGATTGCACGCCTGGGAAGTGACTGACTTTGACAAACTCACCGAGCTGCAGCAGAGCTCACCTCGCGCTGCTTAAGCGCCTCCTCGCTTGCCAGAAGCTCCTCAACCTTCGCACGCAGCTGCTCGGCCTCGGACTTGGCTGCGTCTCGTTGTTGGGCAGCGGACTGCAGCTGCTTCTCCCACGTGGCGTGTTCGGCCTGTCAGAAAAATGCAGTCAGGAACCGTTTCTTGATTAGCTAGGGGTCAACAAAATTGGTCAACATATTGAGAACAAATGAGCTATCGGCCTAATCGATGACGTAACTGAAATGTCATGTACTACAAAAAATATCTTGCCTGAAACAGCCGCTTGGCCTGGCTGAGTTTGCCAGTGATCTCACTCTGCGCCCGAAGCGTCCGCTCCCGCTCCGCCTGCACCGACAGCAGCTGCTCGCGCACGCTTCGAACGCTGCCCTCCAAGTCACGGATTCGTGCCACGAGAACCTCGCGAGGAGTTCGCTGGCAGCGGCTGCTGCTGGCCAGGCTGCTGACCGAGCCGCGTGGCGACTGCAGGGCGCTATTGCCGCCAGCTTCCTGGCAGCCGCTGACGCTGCCGATGTCGCTTAGCTCCCCAAGGAGCTTCTTACTCTCAGCGGCCGTCATCTGGAGCTTTTTCAGCAGGTTGTCAATCGTATGCTCGTCAACTTCCATGCTGATGCTGAAGAAAGATTGTGCAGAGTCTGGCTTAAGCTCAACGTGCTTTACCGTCTGGGCAATATTGTGAAAACTTGCTTTTTTCAAACTCGCGGTTAGTTTAGCGTTAATCAGCGTTTAGATGTTAAATGAATGATTAAATAATAGTAAAATAAACTAATATAAAAATGACAATTCATGCCTATCATCTCTCTAAGCATATTTTTTGTTTATTTTTTGTGACGCTGCTTTCAACATCTTGACAGCGTACTTTGTTGTTGTTCTTGTTGTTTGTTTAATAATCGATATAAGTAAAATAATCACGCTAAAGATAGTTATTTGATTTTTTGTGGCCGAAAAAAGCTAGGTAACTGACAATAAGCAGCTAAAGGTTTCACATGCCATCAATACGCTTATTTCACCTAGCTAAATTACTAAATTTACTATTCCATTATATGCATCTAAATCACGATAATTTAGACGCAAAAATGGCTTAAATTAAATGAACGCACGAAAATACCGAACTCGACAATTGCCGTTAAAACTTTTTTATGAAAGCAACATAATCATAGCGAAAAACGAAGATGAAGATCCCATCAGCAATTTCTACCTACTTTATTAACGCATGAGCTAAGGAATGAGAAATATCGCCTCGAATTTTGAAGTTGAAATAATGAATTGTCATAAGCCAAGAAACATATTATTACATGAAGAACCAGTTTGGTTTTTATTTGTATATTTTGTGTATTTTACAGGTGTAGACATTAAACTTTACTTGGAATGTAAAGTTGTTTATTTAGTTTTGTTTGAATGCTTCTGGTCAGCTGATCATAAAACAGCTATTTAGAAAGTTACATATTGCGTAAATAGGTACTAGAGTTTAAGGTAGCGCCCTGATACGATCAGTGTTTTACAAAACTAATACATTCGCTACGGTATCATTCAATATACTCTCCAATGAGTAAAATGAAGTGGCAATACAAAGAGGAGCATCCTTTTGAGAAGCGACGATCAGAGGGCGAGAAAATAAGAAAGAAGTATCCTGATCGTGTACCCGTAAGTATTGAAAAATAATTTGAAGGGCATGCAGAAATATATATTAAAGTTGCTCTAAATTATTTTGGTAGCGTTAAAAAAGAAAGTATTTTTTGTTTTCATTATCTGCACACTCATGACTTCATAAGGCCTAGTTCAATTTATTTTCCTCACAGAACATTTACTTTTATAAAAATGCACTGAATTATTGACATAGGCCTATAGGGAGTAGGCCTAGCTATAGTAAAAGGAAATTGGACCTATTCATTCACATAGTATTGTGGCACAAATCTTGGGTTTAATATCATGGTTTGCAGCAATAGTGCACTTTCATTCGCGTAATTATTTTTCATTTAAATTTCAAACTTTGAAACCAGAAAACAATAACAATGGCAAAAATAGATGCTTTGAACAATTCTAACGATTCTAACCTGTCATTGTGTTCTAGTGGCGGACACAGAGCTTGTCACTGGGCATTGTAGTAGTGGCGAATCCAGAAAAGCATGTTTCCAAAAGCACTGTTTGCTCTAAACAGTTGGCGCCACATAAACTCCTGGATGTGGCTAAGACTAAGGCATATATTAGCATATATTCTAGTTTCAAACTTTCAAATTTAAAGCTAAAAAGAGACACCTTAGTCTTAGTCTATGGTCAAAATCTGTAAGCATGCGTGTAGGATGCTCTATAATTATTTTTTTCATTAAATCTATGCTATGCCTTTTTGTGCCATGCTCAAATGCTACTTGAAATGCAAGTTGTCTGTGGAAAAAATAGTTTAAAGAAATCATTTAAATATTTCCTAATTTCCAAATTAAATAAATTTTTACTCAATGATTTTAGTTTCACCTAAAGTAATATTTTAAAGTTTCAAGTCTCAAAACTTGCCTTGTGGTAGTACTGGGTTTATTTTTTGTGCTATAGGGATGCTATAGCATCTTGACTTTAAAAACCTGCATCCTGAAATTTGATATAGGATGCAATTTTGCATCTAGATTTTTTTAATTCTTCACAATAAAGGACCTCTTAAATAAGACTTTTGAAAAATTGCATCCCAAACCTTGAAATCGCATCCCAAAATTAAGAACATGATGCAATTTCATATCCTGTACCCAGCAAAAAAATAAACCCAGTGGTAGTATAGGTTATGCAGTACTAGGCTTATAATATAATACTATATAAAATATAGATCTATGGTATATTTTTAAGCTAGGCCTACTAAACTTTTTTTAATTTTTTTTAGTTTGTATGTAATAATACTAAACTTATATATTTTTTATTTTGATTATATTGCAAGGAATTAAATGACCTTACTTTCAATAAGTCCCTATTCCTAAATTGAAAAATAGGTCACTAAAAATTTTAAGCTAGCATAAGTATAGGGGTTCTCTACTATCATTAAATTTTTATTTCCCCTAGGTATTGAATTAAGCTACAAAGATTTAAGGAATATAGAGACTTAAACTTCAGTAGGTCTCTATGCCTTCATTGAAAATTAGATCTTTATACTAATTTAGATATGGGTTTTATCTAATTGTAACCCCCCATTCTCCTAGAACCTAGGTATAAAAGTAAGCTACAAAAATGGAATTAAAGTTTGTATTTGTTTATCTTACTATCATTTAGATAAGTATGATTTACTAAATTTCCCCTTTTTTGCTAACTTTGCTAATTTGCTATAAATATTATTATTAGTTGCTAATGGGTACTCCCACTTTTTCTTAATTTAATAGGCCTTACAAACTTTAGGCTTTGTCATGCATTGTCATACATTTCCCATGCCATAGTATAGATCATGCATGTAATGCCAGAATTATTTGGTATCATTTGCTTTTAAGCCAAAAGTTAATTGTTAAACATCTAAGTGCAAAAAAGTTGGGTATACAATGGAGTACATTATTGGCATGCACTAAACTGCCAATCACAAGATTCGAGAGCTTTTATACTATTAAAGAGGTATGTCACAAAATCAGAAACATGTCACAGAATATTGCAAAATTGTATATAGTGAAAAGTAAGATAAAACTTCATTTTTCAAATATGGGACCTTTTTTGTTCCTTTGAAAATTTTTCAGATCTATTTTACAAATTTTGCTTAAACTAAATCATATTCGCATAAACAAATATATGCAGGTATTAGGAGAGAGAGAATTGCAAAGTGTATAACTTGTGAAATATACATGGGAAAAACCTCTCTCTCATCAATCTCTCATTGAAGTCAAGGGGGTTTAGGACTTGTATAGCTTGAGCTAGCACTTGTATTTGTTTATGTGTACATTAGTAATTAAACTCCCTTTTTTGTTTAACTTAGCTCATTGGAGTCATTAAGAGCTTTAGAAGCTAACCCAGTTTAGTGCAATAAGCAGTCTCATTATGCCCAATATATCTTGTAAATAAATTTGTTGCAAAAATTTTTTTTGGTCATTTTGCTGTAGCAGATAAGATGCACCCTGAAATAGATTTGGAATAAAGATACTTTTGCAACTTTTGCTTAAAAGCTATTTTTGCCTTTTTAGGCTTCTCTGTAATTCAATATAGGTTCTATTAAGATGAAAAAATAATTTTTTAGATCTAATTTTTTTTATTCATTGACAAATATAGCAATATAGCCAGAATTTTTACTGGCACTGATACCCCAAATGAATGATAGAGATGGTTCAAATATTTGGAATATTGGTATTCAAATTAAATCAACCAAATATTCAGATTGAATCAGGATTGGAATTTTTCTAATCCAAATACCAAATACTTTGATATGGGTCAAAAAATTGCCAATAGGGTAATTTTTGCCAATAGAGTAGAGATGGTTCAAATCTGTTGAACAGAGCATTTTTTTGTCTGTATGATTTGTGGTGTGACATAAATGCATAAGTTTATTACAGTTCAATGTTTTATATTTTTGATACTCCCTAATGAAAAGTCACAGATTAAGTAGTAAGTTAGGTAGATTGTTTGTTCAACTTGTATTTGTATTTGATATTATTCAGTATTTAGATCAATTATACTAGATATTTGAATTGAATTATATTGTATCAAAAATTTCATTTCAAACCATCTCTAGTATCAGTTTGAAATTCTGCCTAGAAATTAAAATTAAATACCTATAATTTGGAAATAGTGTATCATTTATTTTTATGAAAGAAAATTCCATTGAAAAAGTTTTTAATCATTTAAATTTGAGCTTGGCTATGTTCCTGGGCATAGCATGTCTTGATAGGTCAATGGGTTAAAAATTTATTTACTTTTTAGTTAAAACCTAAAATATATAGGTGCTACAAATTATTCCCTCATTGAAAAATTATTAAATTAATGTATTTTTGACCAATTTTTAGATGAGTGAAAAGTGTATTTTTAGATTTTGCCACCAGATTTTGCAAGCGGATCCATGCCTACCAAATGCCCCAAATGGCTTGGCCTCCACTTGTTCCTATGGAACCTAGTATATTTTCAATTGATCATTGAAATCATATCAGGGGCCAAAATTTAAAATAAATAATGCTTACAATCAAGAGCATAGTATTTTTGTCTCACTTCCAAAATGTTAAATTGTGCAAGAAATAGTTATAAAAAATCAATATATAATGCTATGTTGATTGTTATTGTTTTTTATGAATAATACCTGTGTAGCATGTGTGCGCAACTTGGAAAATTCGTTCAGCTGGTGCAACTTAGTTGAAACAAAATTTGCAACTTACTTAGGGCAAAGGTTGAAAGGACCAAAAAAGGTCCCATAAACCACTTCTTACCTATATCTTCCTACTTGCTTTGTTTTTTAGTATTATCTTTCAAATTTTATACTTACCCTGCCCATCTTATAACTCACCCTCACTCAACTTGCATCAGCAATTTTGCAACTTACCTTAGGTCAGCCACCAAATCATTCGGCTGGATTGGCCGGCTCAGCTGTACTCACATGTATGTTGTGTATAATTGTAAAAATAGCATGGTTGCAATTGCTAAAAATTTTCACTTTTTATTTATCTATAGGTTTTAAACTTTCATTGCATTTTAAAGGATTCTTTGCATTATAAAATGAAGATTGTGGCAGCCCTGCATTGCAAGCAGCTTGCTTTGCCTTTTTTGTATTTAGCATGTCTGACTTCTTTTATGTCTATGGCTGAAACACCTAAATAAACACATACTAGCCATGAAAGGGTAGGCTACAAGCCTATCCCTCATCAGAGCAGTTGGGCAGTTTGCCCCCACTAGTGGCTTACATATACAACTGCCACAAGTATGACTATAGAGAAGTAAAATGGTTTGAAACTTTATTAACTAAAAAGAAACTCTGTTAAAAAGTTTGATTTTCATCAAAAAGGCAATACTTTATAGAAATTGAGCAGAGCATGAAAAAAAAGTATTTATAATCCATAATACAGTGCATTAAGCATAAAAAATTCAAAGTAATGTATATCAGTCTCATGATTTCATAACTTTTTTATTTGGTTTTTTATAGTTTAATTAGCACTAACAGTTAAATTTCAAACAAAATTTAAATTGTATGACAATAAATGCTTTTATTATTCATATAAGGCAATCTGTCTCTCAGACGGCATTAAGATCTGAGCATAATTATATACTTTTTTAGTTTTTTTTTCAAACTTAATATCTTCGTGCATGAAGTCAGCAAATCTTTTATACATTGAAAAAATCCGCTTCACCAACTGCCACCGCCCAGGTGATAGTGGAGAAGGCTCCTAAAGCCCGCGTCGGCGACCTGGACAAGAAGAAGTACCTGGTGCCGTCCGACCTGACCGTGGGCCAGTTCTACTTCCTCATCCGCAAGCGGATCCAGCTGCGCCCGGAGGACGCGCTGTTCTTTTTCGTGAATAATGTGATCCCGCCTACCAGCGCCACCATGGGCGCTCTGTACTCGGTGAGTTGGCCTCCGCTTCGCAGTGTCTGCTTTTGGGTTAGCGAGGTCTGTCCGGACTTCGGACGGTCGTGCGGGGCGGTCCAGTTTCTTCCTCTTCGGATGTTACAAGGCTTTAATTACTAGTTTTCCCAAATCCCAGTCTTTTTCATTTGCCAAACCTTGTACATATAGCGCCTTTCGCATTGTTTAAAAATTGGGCACAAAATTAAGAAATTGTATTTAAAACGCATTGGCAGAGGCATTGCATTGTTAAAACACTGGTGTTCAAAATCTTACTCTTCAAACCACTTCTATCTCGCAGGACCACCACGAGGAGGACTTCTTTCTGTACATCGCCTACAGCGATGAGAGCGTCTACGGCTGCTGATGAGCAGTGCAAAACTTCGGATGACAATAAGATAGAACTCAAAATCCCTGCTTATAAACGAGCGAACTCGGATCTGTGTTGTAACGCAACTAGTGCATGCAACCCCATTTTTTATCATTTTCAATAATTTTTCTCTTCAAAAAGACAAAAAATTGTTACGAGCAAACAATAGCCTGCTTGCTTCTATTTCTAAATTCATGTACATACGCTCGCTATTGTTTTGTTAAATTCTCCAATTTTCTAATATTTCTATTGTTAATTCAACGCTATTTGTGATGAGTTTGCGCGGAAACCTGTTCTGCTGTCTGCCTAGGTGATGGTAAGATCGCGTTTTTAATTCTCGCTGCTTCGTCCCAAGGTTTTTGACGGGACCTGTGGCGAAGGTACATTACGAGGATAACAGTACAATTTCTTATTCAGACCGAGCAGGGTTTCACCCAGATTTTTGTTCAATCGTGTATCATATTTAACAGTACGTTTTTCCTCTTCATTTTAATTATACGCTAAAATGTAGAATAAATAATAATAAATAGCGAAGATATAATTGTTCGCTTAAAACAAAAAGTTTGCTATGTTTTGCATGGCTGGGTTTTCCTCACCCTGTCTTGGAGGGGCAATAGAAAATCGAATTTAAATAATCAGAATACTATCTGGCATCTATAGAAATCAAAGCTCCATACAAAATGCGCGCACTGATTGATAGTAGGAATGTCCGTCAAGCAGATAATCAGTTTTGCTTTGATTGGCAATCATCCATTCAGAATCCTGTTGCTAGGCTTTCGCTGTGCGTGCCTCTACAGCCTCGTCATCAGCTGACTGTCGACTGCAGCATCGCGACAGGGTCCGCCGCTTTCTCGTAGCTTCTCAGTCGCGGCGTCGACAGGCAAAACAGAAACTGTAATTGGGGGAGCAGCGGATGCTCTGGGATTTCACTTCTTTAACACCAGCACTCGCTTGATGGGCGGATTGACACATGAGCAGAATGACACAGCACAGCAGGCACTCACCAGCATGAGCAGAATGACACAGCAGACACTCACCAGCATGAGCAGAATGTCACAGCAGACACTCACCAGCATGAGCAGAAGGACACAGCAGACACTCACCAGCATGAGCAGAATGACACAGCAGGCACTCACCAGCATGAGCAGAATGACACAGCAGACACTCACCAGCATGAGCAGAATGTCACAGCAGACACTCACCAGCATGAGCAGAATGACACAGCAGGCACTCACCAGCATGAGCAGAATGACACAGCAGACACTCACCAGCATGAGCAGAATGACACATCAGACACTCACCAGCATGAGCAGAATGACACAGCACAGCAGGCACTCACCAGCATGAGCAGAATGACACAGCAGGCACTCACCAGCATAAGCAGAATGACACAGCAGACACTCACCAGCATGAGCAGAAGGACACAGCAGACACTCACCAGCATGAGCAGAATGACACAGCAGGCACTCACCAGCATGAGCAGAATGACACAGCAGGCACTCACCAGCATGAGCAGAATGTCACAGCAGACACTCACCAGCATGAGCAGAATGACACAGCAGGCACTCACCAGCATGAGCAGAATGACACAGCACAGCAGACACTCACCAGCATGAGCAGAATGACACATCAGACACTCACCAGCATGAGCAGAATGACACAGCAGACACTCACCAGCATGAGCAGAATGACACAGCAGGCACTCACCAGCATGAGCAGAATGACACAGCAGACACTCACCAGCATGAGCAGAATGACACAGCAGGCACTCACCAGCATGAGCAGAATGACACAGCAGACACTCACCAGCATGAGCAGAATGACACAGCAGGCACTCACCAGCATGAGCAGAATGACACAGCACAGCAGACACTCACCAGCATGAGCAGAATGACACAGCAGGCACTCACCAGCATGAGCAGAATGACACAGCAGACACTCACCAGCATAAGCAGAATGTCACAGCAGACACTCACCAGCATGAGCAGAATGACACAGCAGGCACTCACCAGCATGAGCAGAATGACACAGCAGACACTCACCAGCATGAGCAGAATGACACAGCAGGCACTCACCAGCATGAGCAGAATGACACAGCAGGCACTCACCAGCATGAGCAGAATGACACATCAGACACTCACCAGCATGAGCAGAATGACACATCAGACACTCACCAGCATGAGCAGAATGACACAGCACAGCAGGCACTCACCAGCATGAGCAGAATGACACAGCAGGCACTCACCAGCATGAGCAGAATGACACAGCACAGCAGGCACTCACCAGCATGAGCAGAAGGACACAGCAGACACTCACCAGCATGAGCAGAATGACACAGCAGGCACTCACCAGCATGAGCAGAATGACACAGCAGGCACTCACCAGCATGAGCAGAATGACACAGCAGGCACTCACCAGCATGAGCAGAATGACACAGCAGGCACTCACCAGCATGAGCAGAATGACACAGCACAGCAGGCACTCACCAGCATGAGCAGAATGACACAGCAGACACTCACCAGCATGAGCAGAATGACACAGCAGGCACTCACCAGCATGAGCAGAATGACACAGCAGACACTCACCAGCATGAGCAGAATGTCACAGCAGACACTCACCAGCATGAGCAGAATGACACAGCAGGCACTCACCAGCATGAGCAGAATGACACAGCACAGCAGACACTCACCAGCATGAGCAGAATGACACATCAGACACTCACCAGCATGAGCAGAATGACACAGCAGACACTCACCAGCATGAGCAGAATGACACAGCAGGCACTCACCAGCATGAGCAGAATGACACAGCAGACACTCACCAGCATGAGCAGAATGACACAGCAGGCACTCACCAGCATGAGCAGAATGACACAGCAGGCACTCACCAGCATGAGCAGAATGACACAGCACAGCAGGCACTCACCAGCATGAGCAGAATGACACAGCAGGCACTCACCAGCATGAGCAGAAGGACACAGCAGACACTCACCAGCATGAGCAGAATGACACAGCACAGCAGGCACTCACCAGCATGAGCAGAATGACACATCAGACACTCACCAGCATGAGCAGAATGACACAGCAGGCACTCACCAGCATGAGCAGAATGACACAGCAGGCACTCACCAGCATGAGCAGAATGACACAGCACAGCAGGCACTCACCAGCATGAGCAGAATGACACAGCAGACACTCACCAGCATGAGCAGAATGACACAGCACAGCAGGCACTCACCAGCATGAGCAGAATGACACAGCACAGCAGGCACTCACCAGCATGAGCAGAATGACACAGCACAGCAGGCACTCACCAGCATGAGCAGAATGACACAGCAGGCACTCACCAGCATGAGCAGAATGACACAGCACAGCAGGCACTCACCAGCATGAGCAGAATGACACAGCACAGCAGGCACTCACCAGCATGAGCAGAAGGACACAGCAGACACTCACCAGCATGAGCAGAATGACACAGCAGACTCACCAGCATGAGCAGAATGACACAGCAGACTCACCAGCATGAGCAGAATGAGGGAAAGCAGCACAGCCAGCATGACGGTCAGGCGGGTCAGCATGGACCCGGCCCACAAAGGTCCCATAATTGTGGCCAATCCAATGACGGAGCGCCTTAGGCCCTGTGAAAAGCCTAAAAAAGAGTTTTTGATTTGAGGGCATAATTTTCCAGCTGGTCCCATCTGCCATCAACGTGCTAAGTATTTTGCTTACCTTGAGTCGCTGGCGAGGTAATTTTAGAATACAGCGACACTGAGCAGGTGACAAGGAAGGGCAGCGAGATCACGTCCAAGAAAACGCCGCCAATTAGCATGGGCAGGTTGAGGGCGCTGCCTGCAACAGGGTGTAATTACGGGGCTGTAGAAAAATTCCACTGAGAGTTAAAATAATGTCTCTGAAAAGCTCGACTCTAAAAATTTATGTTGCCCCTAGAAAAACTAAAGGGCCAAAAACAGATACAGTTTGGCATGCATGGAGCTAGGAGTAGGACTGCTCACTTTCGCGCAATGAGCTGACACTCCGCAGATTTAATCACAAATATGCTTAATTCATCCTACTATGAGTAGACAGAACGGAAAAGCAAAGCAAATTTCTCTTACCCTGGCACTGCCAGCGGGAAGTAGGCCAGCATGCCGGCGATGGCGACCACTGACACGCCGGAGCCCATCAGGATGAGGCTGCTGTCGTAGAAGCGGCGACTGGCGCACCGAACTACAAGGAAGACTAAGATGACCTCGACACCGGCGCCCAAGTACAGCAGGCTGTTGCCCAGCTCGCCCCAGCCCAAGTAGTCCTTGGTTAGCGGGGTCAGCATGGCCTGCGTGAGAGGGTAGTAGGGCGTCAGTGCTGGTGCCGATTTCAATGAAAAACTGACTGGCAATGCGGCTCAGACTCACCTCCAGAGCCGTCTGGTTGAAGAATGTGCCAAATATGGTGGCCAGGATGGCCACCAGTTCGTGGCGAAGATACTCTGCAAGCATTGTGAAGCAGCATGTCACATAATTTCTGAGTAGAGGTGGCAGGCAACTTAAGCACCGCTCTGGCTGCGGCACTCGCTTCCTACTGATAAACAACAGAACAACAACAAAGCTCTCCCATAAAAAAACCGAGAGCAACAAAAGCAGCTGGCGAGGCAGCCACGCGCTAACCGTTGGCATAGTAGCGCCGGTCCGTCACCACCGGAGGCGGCTCGGGCTGGGACGCCGCGCCGACAGCCCCGTAGGCCACCCCGTCGCCGTCAGCCACCAGTCGGCGCCTCTCATCGCTAGCAGCGGCATCCGGTGGCGGCATCTTGTTGAAGTCAGTGTACAGGAACACGGTGAGCAGGGTGTGCAGCAGCCACAGGCTGGCCATGAACAGGCCGGGCACGGTGTAGGCGGTCAGGGCGTAGGGCCCGATGCTCGTGTCCACCGTGCGCAGGAACAGATTGCATCCGGGACCTGCCGGCGCGTTGATTGACAGACCCAGTTGGGGGAAAATGGAATTGACAAGTTCACTTTGATTGCCAGGCAGCCTCACCAATCACCAGGCCGACCTGCCGGCAGGCCATGAGCACCGCGATCACTCCGGTTCGCTCCGCCACGCTGGTGGTGCGGGCGATTTCCGACACGATGGCCGCGCCCGCCCCAGCACCGACGCCTGGGTGAAGGTGGATTTTAAATTATAGACAATGAATCACAGGGCTGAAACTTAATAGCTACTAATCGTTTGCACTTTGATGCGCCTCTTTACGAGTAACTAAAATAGCTTATCAGCCGCACCTCAATTCGCATGAAACTGCATAAATTATAGACCAAGCCAGGCATGTCGGCAACTTACCAGTAACAAAGCGGCTGCACAGCAAGAAGGGCAGCGAGATGCCCATGAAGTACATGATGTTGCCGCCAATCTCCCATAGGTTGGAGAAGATCACCAGATACTTAGTGCACCTGTACTTGTCCGATACTCTGCAAAAAATGCAGGTTTCGGCATACATTAAACTGGCAACGCCCACTCTCTAAGTTAGCGACTCACCGACCCCCTCACCTGCCATAGATAGGCGAGCAGAACAAATCGGAGATGCTGAAGGCCGACAGCATGAGGCCCAGGAAGGCCGAGGTGGCGCCGAAATTCTCGTGGATGTACAGCCACATGGTGGGCAGGATAACGGCTGCCAGCGTTTAGTGATGGGAAAGCAGAAAGACAAGTCAGTGTCACAGCTTTTACGAAGTAATAAAGGTCCAACTTTTGGTAAATCAACTTAAAAGTACTTCCACACCTGGCATTAAAAGCTCTCTTTCAAATAAGCAAATAGCCATCCTAATAATTTATATAGAATTCTATTTTAATGAGAATATCTACTTAATATCCTAATAAATGTCTTAAGCTTGAGGCCTTAATGATGCTTTTAAATACAGGAAAGAAAAGTACAAAAAATAAACTTACTTGTGAAGAAGTTGTAAGTTTTAATATAATATTAAACTCAATTTTTGCCTATTGCTAGAAATCCTAGACCTTGCCTATTTAAAATCTGGATAGGGTGAAGGAATTCAAAAGTAAAAATACTACTATACTTTAGTGCTTGGTTCTACAAACTAATCTTTCTTCCTTACTCTGGAAGAGGGCAGTCACCCCATCCAAGTTAAACTACTAAGGAAGGTATTAATATGTTATATAGCTTTTAAAACAATAGAAAGCTTTTAAAATATATTTTGTCTGTTTTAATAAATTAAATGCTGGTTAAGTAAAATTTAACCTGAATACTTTAGAAATTAATTCAGGATTTTCTAAGTAAACAGTAAACAAATGCCAAGTGCCTGAAATTATTAGTAAGGATTAATCATGTGAGTCAGTTAAATATTATGCACATTAGCAGTAATAAACAATTTTTCATAAGGGCAAATGGGTCATTTTTTCCATAAAAGTATTGAAAAATATGTTTATTCTATACCTCAAAATCATTTATTTATTTTATTACTTCTAATATTTTTTACTTTAGACAGGCCTAGTTAGACAAAAAATAAAATTAACAGTCTACACATACCATATTCAACTCCTGAGAGAAAGAAATACAGCGCAATCATAAGATAAGTTAGTCTTCGTTTTGTCTCCATAATTAAAATTCTAAATAACTATCATTATACATACAAAGTTCAGTACAATTTACTATCTATCGATTCTTCAGTAATATGTCTAATTTGCAAACAAATGAAGAATTAAAATGTACTAAAAGGTTGCTATCGCATTTCGAATCAATGTATGAATGTGAATTTAAGGAATTTAAACTTAAAATTTTGACGCAAGACAAATCAGAGCAAATTATAGTACTTGAATTATATATGATCCAGATCCACTAAATTAAATGCTGTAAGTGACGCACTGCACATTTACAGGAATAGAATTATAATTTTATCTCAAGATTTTTATGCAATTCAAGGCTTTAGATTTTAGAGAAAACCTTTGCAAACATGAGTGTAATGCATATTATCGTAGCTTTGTTTTACCTTGTACAGGTCTAAGTAGCTCGGTTTTTTTTGTCCAAATCTGGATGACAATTTGGCATCCCTGCTTAAAAATGGATGCCATGTCGGGAGCCCAGATGCCAGCAGACCTGCAGTCTGCAGTCTGCAGAGCCAGGTGCTTAAATCTTACGCTTAAATTTTACACCAGGATTTTTCAGCAGCGATAATAAATTACCTTTTTTCATGTTTGCCAATTTTTGTGATTCTTTTTAACTTATTTTGTCCAACTAAGGCTCGAGAATCGACAAATACCTCAAATCCAGGGCAAAAAAATCTGGATGCCAAAATGGCATCAGGGGTCAAATTTCAGGATGCTATGGCATCCCTATGGCACAAAAACCCAGCTAAGTACTCGTGTACATAATGAAAGTGTGTTGGGACGCACTTTTTCGCTCGCGTCGCAATTATTTTTTCGGCCACATTCTTTTCCTCTACTGATGGGCAGTAGTGTGACGCTTAACCCCGGTCCTTTTTCATTTTCATACAGACCAGTAAAGGTCTCTAGGTCCTTTATGTCTAGAGCCATAAATCACTGTTCCCAGACAGTCTGACCCCTATTCTGACAGCTTTTAGGCGCCAGGTGGTGTCTGCGGGACAAGTGACTGTGGCAACTTCTTTTGTTCTCTTTTGACAGCTAGACATCCCTTCCCCCCTAATTCTATTGTTCTCTTTTTGGTTTTTTCGATACTTTTTGACAGCTAGATTTCTGACCCTTAAAAGTACTTTGGGATTTAGGATTAGGACTTTCTCTTCAATTTCTTCAACTTCTACGCGTTAAAAGGATTAATCTGTATGTTTTTGCGTCTCTGTAGGATAATCTGCTGCGAAAACCCATAAGTCATTTTGCTCGTAAATTGTCATTTTTCGGGTAGGGTCACGTGATCAGACCATCAGCCTATCAGAAAATTACACGACCGTTATAACAAACGGTGCCTGACCAATTGGAAAAATCGGCGATCAGTTTAACAAATCGGCGCCAGGCGCGCCTATTTAAAGCGCCGCCGAGCGCGCTCGAAGAATCAGACGTCCCAGTGGTGAGGCCGAGGTCGGCCCTGGCTCGGGCCGACGTCGGCCACTCGGCATTCAGTCGGCCAGGCTAAGCTCGGCTAACCGAGATCGGCCCAAACTCGGCATTGGGTCGGCAAGCCGAGGTCGGGCAGCCGACGTCGGCCCATGGTCGGCAGAAGCGCGGTGTGCCGCGATTGTAAATTTAATTAGCATGTGGTATTGCAGTACACTGTCTTGCATTCTAACATTCTGTTTGCATTCAAAAATGAGCGTACATATACTGTACTTATTTAATATTAGCCATAAAACGTACAGATAAGTCCCGCATAACATTTAGACGTATCGGGACGTCCAGGGGACGTCTCATTTAGGTAATTTTGGAACGTTGCAGATGCGAGATTTTTTTGGTCAACAATGCGTGCCCAGCACGAATTATTTAGACGTATCAGAATGGTCGCAATTTTACGTAGAAAATACCTTTAAATATAACGCATATTTTACCTAGCAAATGGCCAGCTAGTCTGCTGCAGCACACTTTACACGTAGTAGCACCTCTGCAGACACTTCCTTTGTATTTTTTGTGGCTAATGATATATAGTTTTATATAATTGCTGCTGAAATCATTAAAATTTGAAAACAATGACATTTAAGTAAAATAAGGTAATTTTTAGGTACCATAATGAGAAATTACCTAGGGCTAGGTTGCATGGTATAATTTTCGATAAAGGCATAGTTAAGAGAAGCAAATGCAAATTATTACATTATGACAACAAGAATATAGCAAATGTATACTACGTAAATGTTGGAATCGCGAACCCTAGCAAAGTAATTTGCTTTGTTTAACAAGACTTTGTCTAGGTAATTACATATGACAGGCTAAGACGAACGCTTGCAATAGAAAGCTAACCGTAGACCAGAGAGAGCAGAAGGATTAAGAGTTTGAAAGGCAGAGCTAAGGCTCCTCAAATCATTGCTTTGTTTTGACTTTAGTAACAAAAAAGAAATGCGATTCAAAGCCACAGAAAAAAGGGGATGACAAGGTTAACCTACAGATCAGAGAGTCTACTGGTTGATGCAGTTTTTCAACAGAACAACTGAGTAATGTTATAATTTTTTAGTCAATTTTAATTTAGTCTACCCAACAGAGCTGGAGTCCATGCTGCAGTCAGTGCCACCATCAGAGCTGAAGCTAGCCCCATTGTCAGTGCTGTCATCAGTATTGGAGTTAGCAGTTAGCCTTGTGCTGTGGTTAGCTAGCATTGGAGTCAGCCCCATTGTCAGAGCTGAAGCCAGTCCCATTGTCAGTGTTGGAGTCAGCCACATTGTCAGTGCTGTGGTCAGCATTGGAGTCAGCCATATCATCAGCGCCATGGTTAACATCTTGATGCTACGAATATTTGTTGACCATTTTAAAAGCGGAATTTTACCTATAAATGTTATAAAGATTCAATATGAGTTACATTTACAATTTAAACAGCAGAGGTTAAAAATGAAAACAAATTAATTATTTGTCAAATAAACAAAATATACTCACATATTCATTTCAGCATTCACTTCGGCATATAGTGTCTTCTAAGTTCTTTTAAGCTCTCAAGTCTTCTTTAAACTTAAATTCACCAAGGTAGTCTTCATCTAGTTCTAGACTATCACTTTCTGATACTATAAGAATATTATTATGGCTAATATATAGAAATGAAGAATGTCTTCAATGTTGAAAAATCTTTATCAAAATTATCACCATTTGACTCTTCTTGTATTTGTAAATTCAATTCAGATAATAGAACTTGAAGCTAAGTTTCAAATAATTCCAAGCTATTTTAAAATGCATAATTTATACTTGAATTTTATATATCAATTGAAGACATAGTTGAAACAAGTTTTATAAATTAATTTGGTTTCTTTGAAAGATCCTTTTAGATTCCATGGACCATGGAGTTAAATGCCAATCAATTAATTTAATTTTTATATAAAGAACTACATAATGATGCGACTCGGCTTTTAGACTCACACTGAAATGAAAAAGTTAGTAAAATGTTAAATCATTGGTTAAAATAGTAAATGCATGAAATTATTCTAATTACTATCTATCACTAGAGAAAAAGAATTCTAGCAGAATTCAGCACAACTTTGACTTTTCCAAACAGCAGGAACACGTAACACGCGGTTTAACAAAAAATTCATTTGATAATTCCACCCCATATACGCGACGCATAGACACAGAATTTTACATTCCATCTTTTTATAAATTTAAATGCAGAATACTTCTCTAAAATATGTTATATTAGCATTTCAAAAACATTGCTATGCAAGCTACTTTCGTTTAAATTATTTAAATATCTTGGTAACTTTGTGACCGTTAAGATACGTATTAAATACGTAACGTAAAATCCATAATTACCCAAAATTGGGTTTTATCAGTGGGATAGAAAGAAAAATGTACAAATTCTTTCTAAGCAGCAAAAATTTAGTATTATAAATGGTATTACTTCGATAAACATTAAATTTTTTTACTTATCTTTTGGATTCGCATCTGCGACCTTTGGGGGACGTATAATTGTTATGCGGGAGTACTTTGCAACGCTTTTTGCAACAATTATATACACAGCCGCATAAAAAATCGCATCTAAAAAATAGCTTGTGTACAAACGAAAGAGGTGCCCCAGTAGCTGAGCTATACGACTAGCAATATGGGCACAATTATTTTGCGCAAAAAATCCGCTTCGGAAAGAGCATATATGGATTACAAAAAAATAAGCAGTGTAATATATTTAAATTGAAAGCACCAAAACAAAATACTTTGAATTTTTCTTCTGGGTAATGACAACTGTTATGGAGGAGAAGAGTGTATAGAAAAGCATGTTTTATCCCAGAAGTTAATTAAGGATTACTAAAAACGGCACTGTACAAAAAGTCAATTCAAATGCAAATGCGCTCGGACAGCATTACTGAACAGTGCAAATTTAGACTATGTTTTTGTTATTTGAGGGATCGTGTTACTCAATTTTCAAGATGCATTTCCAAACTTCCTGTGAAATGAATTTCAACTGTCAACTGTCATGGAAGTGGTTGTGATTGCGAGCAATTTTTAATTTGTAAGCCTAGTATTGAAATTCATAGAATCAAGTTGCATCATGTGATATGATATGATATCAATGCAATATTTTCATAGTTTATAAACTAATTGTTTAGTTTGCATTCTTTTTGACTTGTTAACTATACACTGCAGTTGATTTTTAGGGCTTTTAGTTTTGATGCCTGGGTTTTTTCATTGAAAATTTGAAATCCATATCATATGAAGCTTGCATCTAAGCCGAAAATCTAAGTGCTAATTAAAAAATCTAGGTACAGATTTCATCCATTTCCAAAAAAGTAGAAATCATAATTCATTGAATACATTATTTATTTTCTTTATTTTTACTTTAGGTATTAGCTAAATAGAAATTAAGACAACTCATTTTTATTTTTTATTTATATTATTAAATGGATAAGTTTTGACTCTATGATGTCACTTCTATGTACTGTCCATGTCATTCTTGGATTCAATTCTGGAAAATAAGTGACTGGTAACACAAGCGTGCAATTTACTAAGATATTTTACTCAATTAGAACTAACTTATATTAGATATGTCATTTACAAAAATTTTTTGTCTACATTCAATGTATGAAAATTGAAAGCCAAAATAAAATGTTTACCACTTTTTATTACCAACTTAAGTGTTAATAAATGTCTATTAAGTAATTATTAATGAATGAACTTTTCAGACATATATTTCCAACAATGTCAAGCGCCTGCGCAGCTGAAGGGAGTGCCTGCACGAGTCAAACTGCTGTCAACTGTAGCTGAATATTCAGCATTGAAGCAAGCCCTGACGGCTAAAAAAGAATCTGACCTAGTAGGTTAAACATTTCTTGTACTCATTTGAGTCTGCTGGTCATATGCATATTTCTGTATGCATGCTACGACATCATTGCAGGTTGCTTATCTAGTGACTGTTGGCGGGTTCGACTGCCACGACGCAGTCTGGAGGATGGTTCCCAGGCTAATGACTCACAGCCTGCAGAATAAGTGCAATCGTATTGGTAAAAATAAGGACATTGCCTTTAAGGAAACTTTGGAACCTCTTCTTAAGCGTAAGTGCGCTTGCATGGCTACATTGACAAAAGCCACAAATCCTAGATGGTAGTTACGTCTCATTTGTCTGCATGCATAATTTCTATTCCTTGTGTTTCAGGTGCTATCCTTGCTTTGGACATCGGCACTGATGAAATGAAAATCGAGCAACAAGTCGAGCGCTTCTTTCACAAGACGCAGAATGGGTGGGCGAGACGCTAGGCGGAAGCGTGCGCATGACACGGTTGCCGGCACACCTGAGCCGTCTGAGCGTGAGGATTAAACGGCAAATGCAAACGGTGTGCAGAAAAACTCACAATTTTATCAATTTCTGAAGAAAAAACTCATTTTTACACTGCTTCTTGTCATACACCTTCGTGCCTCTTTTTAATTCAGCCACTGGAACATGCGCACGCTGTAATTGCCATAGCAAATGCGCATTTATATTTTTGTATTGCTCAATCGCCATTTCAAATTAGTTTTTTTACGTCTTTTTCACGTTTTTATTGCCAATTGTTATTGTTCTGCTAAGTTATTCAGTACAAAGCAGTTTTTTCTTCCGAATACTAGTAGATACAGTTATTATATGCATAAAAATAAATATGCTACTATATGCACACTTTTTGAAAGTCAATTTGTATGTCTTGCTTTGGCACAAGTTTTATGCCATCAAGAATTTCTGCTTAGTTAAGAGCAGCTACTTATGTTTTTCAGCTTCTTTCATTTTTCTCTATCAGAAAATTGCGCGTGGAAGCGACTTAAATACTCAAAAAGTTACTTTTGAAACAAGTAGTAGGCAGACATTTTGGCTTCAAGCGGTCTAACATGTACAGTACGAAGCAGTGAAGTCGATGGCAGCTACATGTATATAGGGGTCGACAAACGGAGGACCTGCATTGCAAACCGTACGAAAGCACAGTGCATATAGCATTACCTGCGGCTTTATCTCGGCAAGCCGACTTCGGCCCGAGTTTGTCGGCCCGAGACAGAACCGCCGGTAACCCCCCCGAGGTCGGCCCGATCTCGGCGGCCCGAGGTCGGGCCGACCTCGGCCTTGCCACTGGGGTGTATTCTAGATCGGTCCCCTTTCTTAGCAGCTTAATAGGAATTGGCGCATTTTTCTCATTGCTTATTTTGTGCTGATTTAGGACAGTGAATATTAAGTAGTCATAATATATCGCTAAAGTAACTCATTGCTCTGATCATCATAGGCATTGAAAGCGATTAGGTGTGAAAGCTAAATAATTCAGTTTTTATACTCTTTTTGACTCTTTATTTACTCGCCATGCTGGCTCAGATGAGCAGCTAAATTAGTTGGCGCCGGTCATGGTGGACCAAAGGCGGACCAGTCATGCAGTCAGTCAGTCAGCAATTCATGCAATTAGAGTCCAGATTGAGGACTCAGCTTCGGCTGTACTTTAGTGCAGTGCGAGGCGGCGCGGCAGCCAAATTATTAATGTAACTTAATGTAATCGTTAGTGTAGTTAGGGCGCGCTTTCGGAAGAGGCTAATTAGGTCATTTCATCGCTTTGCGGCAGTTAGTTGAAGCATCGAGGCTAAAAGCTGAGATATTCCCTATCCACTCCTCTTAGTAATATAATAGTGCATTTCCGAGTCCACATAATCCGATCCATGCAAGAACCCCCTGCAAAAGTCCTCTCTGAGCCTGCCTTGGTCATGCGATCTAGTCCCTGCAGTGTCCCTTAGTCGGCTATGACTTCGAGATTGACAGCTAAAAGACACTAGTTGTAGGTGGAAATCAGGCCTCAATTAGTCGGGAACTTGGTTTCGACAGGGCTGTCTGGTGATGCAGTCCACACAAGTTGGTGGCGGCGGGGTTGTCAGCTTCCCTCTGGGGCTGGCGGCTCTCTACCTTTCTTTATCTCCGTGTCTGTCTCTCGCTGTCTTCTCCTAGCATAGGACCTAGCCGCTCGCCACATCTATCCTGCTACCCCTGGGGCTGACCTCGAGATCGGGAATGGGAGGCCAGAGTTGTCGATATAGGCAATAAGATCGGCGCTCTGAGGCCACGTCGGTAAAACGACAAGGCCGAAACCCAACAAGTGTATTTGTTGAAACAAGCAAAATAGTACATTGTCGTTTGACCACGGCGTGCAGGAATGCTTTTTTTCGATTTATTATCGTGCAGGAATGTCTGTGTCTATGGTAGAAACTCACTTGACAAACGTTAGCTTATCGTGCAGGAATGACTTCATTCCTGCACGATTTAACAATTTATTTTTAGAATCAACTGAATAAGTAATCAATAACAATATGGAAGAAGAACATGAATAATAAGTGGAACTAAGGAAAATCAAACAGTTAATGAGTCTGTAGACCAACTCACACCCCTCTCGGCCTTTACTCGAAAATAAACTGCACATCATTCGTTTCGCCGTTTGCCAAAATCTTCATCCGCTTAGTGGGGGCTGCTACAAGTGTGGTGGTCGATTCTTCAACAACCAGTGACTTCTTGACAGTTGACATTGACGCTGATCCGCACGGGTCGGTAGTCGCAACAGCCCTTGTAGGAGCGTCGCTCAGGGCGCACGGGTCGGTACGAGCGTAGTTGTAACAGCCCTTGCAGGAGCTTCGGCTCGAATTCCCACAATAGTATTCGGCGAATAGAAGCTGCCGTCTGACTTACGCAGAGTCGCATAGAAGTAGCGGATCCATTTGGCAATTTCCTCCACCGAAGCAGTCGCGTAATCCACTTTTAAATTATTCTCCGCCAACCAGGCCGTCAAGCGGTTGATCACAGCTTTCTCCTTAGAGACAGTCGACTGACATTCGTTGTCGCGTTCCAGTTGAGCGGCCAGACTTTCCAATTCGTCAAGGTTACACAAGGTTTCCGGATCCGAGCTGAAAAGTTTCTCTAATTCCTCGCTGAACGTGCAATCCGCTATCAATGCAGTCAAATCGTTGCCCGTCCTCTCAAACTTGCTGGACACACTTTCAATAAACATTTCGTCGCGACTTAATCCAGACACCGTAGCGTAGCGAAAATCAATTAATGGAGGATTCAGAGCCGAGTCGATTACAGACGCCATAGTCAATAAGCTTTATACACTTTTCTATAAACTCTCCCCTCAATTTTCATCTCTTCTTATCGTTTCTCGAAAACCGTGCAGGAATGACTTTGTCTATGGTCAAAAGACAATGATATTCCTGCACGAAAACGAGTGCATTTTGCCATAGACGCACTCGTTTTCGTGCAGGAATATTACATTCATCTACATGCACCCATTTACTGCAACATTTGTAAATGTGGAAAACTTTTCGCGTAAACTTTCGTGTGGAAGACTTTAGTGTGTCATATGCAATTAGCACGCCCACCCTTATTAATCACATCTAGCTCGTATAATTGGACAGTTATCATTAGAAGTAGAAGACAATCTAAGGAATGCTAAATCCAAATTGATTCAGCAAAAATGAACTAACGAAGAGTAAAACTGAAGCTCCTTCAACTATTGCTGCACCATTTATCATGCGCCCATCATTGCTCAAAAAATATGCTGCTCATCGGCTCGAGAAAAATTGTTCTAATGATTTAGAAAAAATTGGCTTGGAAGTGGAGCGTCCTGACAATACGAGCTATAGTTGTCCTCGCTACATGTACATGCATTTTGCTATAATTATACTGTACTGTGCACGGATCTGATTCGTTTTTTATTTTGTTCTTAATCAGTATGTACGTTTCTAAGCGCATCATAATTTGTCTCACCAAATCATCGCGATCAACCATCAGTATGGAAATTCACTCCTATTAAATTTAGACAGAAACTTTTAGCCCAAAATATAAAGTTCCCGATGCTACGTCGTGGCTGAAGTGATATTTAGATGCAAATAAATCCGTCCAGTTACGAGCGTAGTTCAAGGAATAAAAAACAGACACATTTAGTAATATTTTGATCCAATGATTTAATTGCTCAAATTTCCACGTTATATTGATTTTCATAAACCACATCACAAGGTAGGCAAAGCACGTCAACAAAGGCTACAGGTCCGGCTGGGGCAAATGGTTTGAAGAAAACTCCAACTCCGAATCAGGGAAGTTTCGGTCAAGGGCACTGCTCAGCGCTTTCCGCCGACCCTTGGCGCGCTGGGCTTCACAACTTTAGCCGCCTTCGGCTTCTGGCCGGCGGCGCCGCGCGACTGCTTGGACTCGGCCTGCTTCTGGGCCTTCTTCTCGGCCTCCTTGGCCTTGGCCTTCTCCTTGGCGTTGCGGACCGCCTGCTCGCGCTGCGCCTTGCGGAACTCCGGCTTCTGGTTGCGCTTGGCCATCAGGTCGGCCATGGACAGGCCCGCCACCTCCCGGATCGCCTTGTGCGACTTGCGCGACTTCTTCTTGACGGCCTCCTCCACCTGGCCCTTCTTGTGCTTGCGCCGGTACAGCACCGTCCAGCTGACCTCGCGCGGGTTCTTCTTCTGATAGTGGGACCGCTCGCACTTGGAGTTCAGGAAGTGGAAGGTCTTGCCGTCGGTGCGGATCAGCCAACGGCCGCGGCCGGGGTAAACCTTGAAGCCGGAGAAGCTGCACAGTTCGAGCTTCATGGCTGAAAATAGGCGTTGCCTTATTAAAATTAACGCACAGTTGACCAGCACACGCCCAATGCAGCGACTCTAATTGGGGATGGGGGAATTAACACTAGCGCTACTCAATCAGAATCGACTGGCAATATCAGCGGGCCGGCGCACAGACCGGCCGCAGTCATTCCGCCCGACGCCGATATTAATGACTCATCATTTGAGCAGGATGGAGCGGGATAAAATCGAAGCCTACCAAGCCGCACATGCTTGATTTTACTAGGGATTCGCAGAGGCTCAGAATCGACTGGCAATATCAGCGGGCCGGCGCGGAGTCCGGGCCCGTGGTCATTCCGCCCGACGCCGATAAAAGAGCTCATCATGGCCAGTGCGAAAAGGCTTGGGAGGGGCGAAGCTACGAGCTAGAATCGGTAAGACAAGGGCGAGTTCAGCAATCACACCGAGCTCAGCATCGACTGGCAATATCAGCAGAACCGGCCGCATCAAAGCAGGCCGGCTTCATTCCGCCCGACGCCGATAAGCGGATCTCATCAGTGCTGGTGTGAGCTGGCCAGGCCCAGGTCCGGGTCTAAGCATAATAAAAATAAAATAAGCCGAACGAGAGCAGATGGCAAAGCGCCAGTAGTTTTATTTGAACAGAGCAGAGGCAAAATCAACAGCAATTACACGCTAAAACGAAAGAAACGCATGCAGGAAACAGCGGGGCTTCTTTGGCTAATCGCTGAAGATGCTGAATAGAATTTGAAGGAAATCTATTACACCAAATCAAAAAGAATTCGGAATCCTAAGTTGCAGCGAGAGATCCCGTTGATTCGCGAGATAAAATACGGAAATTCAAATTAGAAGGCAAGAAAAGAGTAGAAAAAAAACTCCGCACTGCCGTCACAGGTAGGCAGCGCAAAGCATCACAGAACCAAATAAGCGGCAGCAACCAATATAACAGGCAAGGCAAGAAACCCGGGTGGCCAGCCGCTCTGGGCTGTCAGCAAAGCCCGGGCGTCCGTCTGGGGCGGCTTTGCACCGGGCCGCTTCATTGCGGCCACCCGAGCACCGCCGTGGTGAGTGGTGTACAGTAAGGCATGTCTTCAGGCGTCAGGCGCCACCCAACTTGCCGGCCACGAAAACTGTCGGACGGTCCTCGGGCCGATGGATCGCCCCCACCCCCCATGATGGAGTGGCGGCGACCTCAAAGCTGGGAGGCGCGCTTAGCCTCATCCGCCGCCGGAGCTGCTGCAAGGCGGCGGTCGGTATCGCGCGGCGGCGCCGGCGTCCCCGATAAGCGGGTTGTAGTCGTCTCGGAGGCGTCGCTTGCCGCTGCCGCCGAGGCGACGCTGCTGCTGGTTGGCTGAGGCGGCGTCGTCGTCCTTGCCGGTGTACTTCAGCAGCGACCTGCGCGTCTGGCCGGGCTGGCCCGGCACGTAGCCCGCATTGGCGGCGGCCGCGGCCGCAGCTTCTTCGGCCTGCTTTGCTGCCAGCCTCTCGGCGTCCAACTGCAACTGACGGTGCTGACGCTCGCGAGCCTCGGCCATGCGGGCCTGTCTGGCAGCGAATTCCTCGCTGTCAACCGCCGAGTCCGAACGCTTGGCTGCGGCGGAGCGGGCGCGCTGGGCAGCAGCGGCAGCCGCCGGGCGGACGTAGCGAGAATAGATGAAGGCGGCCGCGCAGACTCCCAGCAGCAGGGGCCAGCCGTAGGCAGCGAGGAAGTCTCCGGCTGCGCCTAGCATGGCTGAGCTGAGCTGTTGGCTGGCTTAGACTGAGGCAGCGGGCTTGCCCGGGAGCTGCGGATTAAATGGGATTGTAAATGTGTAAAATGGACGAGGCTATATAATATCACACAGGGGGAAGCTGAGGGTGCAGTATCTATCACACAGGGGGCAGTGGAGGGTGCAGTATCTATCACACAGGGGGCAGCTGAGGGTGCAGTATTTATCACACAGGGGGCAGCTGAGGGTGCAGTATCTATCACACAGGGGACAGTGGAGGGTGCAGTATCTATCACACAGGGGGCAGCTGAGGGTGCAGTATTTATCACACAGGGGGCAGCTGAGGGTGCAGTATTTATCACACAGGGGGCAGCTGAGGGTGCAGTATCTATCACACAGGGGGCAGCTGAGGGTGCAGTATCTATCACACAGGGGGCAGCTGAGGGTGCAGTATCTATCACACAGGGGGCAGCTGAGGGTGCAGTATTTATCACACAGGGGGCAGCTGAGGGTGCAGTATTTATCACACAGGGGGCAGCTGAGGGTGCAGTATTTATCACACAGGGGGCAGCGGAGGGTGCAGTATCTATCACACAGGGGGCAGCTGAGGGTGCAGTATCTATCACACAGGGGGCAGCTGAGGGTGCAGTATTTATCACACAGGGGGCAGCTGAGGGTGCAGTATTTATCACACAGGGGGCAGCTGAGGGTGTGATCAGAATTGATCCGAGAAAAAGCAGAGCTGCGGGATCACAACTAGAGCACTGGATAGCCTATGTAATAAAGACCAGTTTAAGAGACAAGGAAAAAGGCTGACCCGTCTTGTTTATGTACACAAAAATTAATTGTAGCATGAAACGCTGAATTTCGCATTTTATAGACACTAGTTTTACATGATAGTTGTTTAATTCTACAAAATTAGACAGCAAAGAGCAAAAATAATAGCAAAGGCGACAGGCTGCGCCAATTCTTGTCGCTATAAAAACGCTGCAGAGGTCGCAGACAGACTTAGGGTAGTTGGGTTCAGTCAGTTAGATATAATTTATAATTTCGCAATAAACATTCGCGTATTGCATATACCGGGCGGGAACAAAGACTAAATAAACCCGGTGCCGTTAATGACATATAGCGCAACAAAGAGCAGAGATAAATGTGCAAAAGTACACATACACTCAGGCACACATACACTTAGCCATAAACACAGGCCTCCTATTTCAGGCAGGAAAGTGAACATTACCCAACAAAGTGAAACAAAGAGCCAACCGGAAGGTGTTTAAAAATTGCGCACTAAATAGCTATGGAAAATGACGTAGCAACCGCAGGCAAATTCATACACACGAATGCGAATTAAACCGCTGTACACAATAAGTAAGGGAACTATAACTACTGAACAGTACAGTCAATCGAATTCCTAATCTCAAGGTTTCAGGCCAAAACTGGACGCGGGAGATGCAGCTACAACAGTGAAGATGGTGAATAAAAATGCCAGCCAGAGCGGCAGCGGGAATTCCCGAGCAAGTGAAGTCCCCCGCCCCAGCCAGCTCAGGCCAGGCCGGGAGAAACAAAATCAAGCAAGCTCAGTCGAACTGCGTGTTCAGCAGTTCCTGCAGGAACTCCAGCGTGATGCCCTGGCCGCCGTGCTCAACCTGCAGCGTGGAGCCGTCCGGCTTCGTGATGAGCAGCACGGTGTCGTCCAGGTCCTGCAGCGTGACGCCGGGGAACATGGCGCTCAGGTCGATCTGCACGGCCTCGCCCGTGTCGGCAGCAACGGCGTTGGCCACCGCGGCCTCCTGCTGACCGTCACTGGCGGCTGCGCCCGAAGTTGCCGTCGTGGTCGCCGAGCCGCCTTCAGGGGATTGTCCGACCCCCGTCTCAACGGCAGCAGCAGCGGCGCCGGCAGCATCAGCGCTGGCCGCAGCACCGGCCTCAGCCCCGTCAACGGCGCCATTCTTATCAGCTGCTTCGCCACCCTTGTCGGCCTGTCAACGCGGCGCCGCCAACAGGCAAATCTGCCGCCTCGGCGCCGCCCTCAACTGGCGCAATCTTGGCAGGCGAGGCGCCGGCAACGCTCGTTACGGTCACAGCGGCCTGCTGTGACGAGTCAGCCGACGACAAGGCCACAGCGGCTACCGGCGGGTCGGCCAGGTCCGCGGACTCCTGCATGACAGCCACTTGCTCGCCCGTGATGCGGTTGAAAAACTGCCCGGTGGCCACCTCGATCACAAAGTCTGACGGCTGGCCGCTCTCGTCGAGAACCTGCGGGCGGCGTTCAGTTGGGGATTCCGTGAGAGCTGCCGCCGCCAGACCCAGAACGCACGGATAAAAATGGGCTCACCTGATAGTAGCGCTCAACAGCAATGTCCTTGTCGGTGATGACCGGCTGTCGCTGCTGCTGCGTCGGCAGCTGGCGGGTCTGGACGGACTTCGGGCCGATCTTCATGTTGATGTCGAAGCCGGCAGCCGCTGCGTCAGTTTGCAGGCCGGATCCGCCCGTCATAATGTCGCCTTCAACCGAGTGCGGCTGCAGGGTGGCAAATCGAATCCCCTGGCCGGCGCCCGTCAAGTCCTGCTGCGCCTGCGACACGGCGGCAGCGGCGGCGCCCGGACCGCGGCGGGATTGCAGCGAGGCCCGGTGCCTGGGCGGCAGGTAGCCCTCGATGAAGGTGGACCGCACGCTGTAGTTGCCGGCCTCCACGCCGAGGATGTCGGCCTTGGCCTGGCTGTCGATGCAGACGGAGCCGAGCGGGCGCGGCTCGCCAGACGGAATTCGCACCAGGTGATCCTTCAGGAATTTGCGGCTGATGTCGACCAGGTTCACCTGCGGATGTGGGAAGGTAAGAAAGAGAAATGATTAAGGATTTAGCGAAGCTTATGTCCAATACCCATTGTATTACCAGTCTGCTACTTTAGTAAGCAGTGTTCAATAATAGAGAATTTCGGCCGGCTCACCAAGTCGTCAACCAGCATGGCCAGGTTGGGCAGCGGCGGGTCGCCCCGCTCAGACTTGAGCAGCAGAAAGTCGAACGGGTTGGCGAGCTTGGCCAGCCGGGGCAGGCAGATGTCGACCAGCTCCTCATCCGTGCTGGTCTTCAGTGCGGCTTTCAACGCGCTGCGCTTGCGCACCGGCACGTACTGGGCGCGCCGGTTGTCGCGCTGCTCGTGGCGCATCTGCACGTGCTTGAGAAGCGCCTGTCGCGACATGAACTGCAGGTCGCACCGGTCGCACTGGAATATGATGGAGTCGTCAGGGTACAGGTAGCGGCCCGGCTTGCGGCCCTCCTCCTCGGCGATGGGATCGAAGTCCGGGTCCTCCTCCTCGGGTAGGCGCTTTCCGCGGCGCCGCTTGCCGCCCGCCGGGCTGACTGCCGTGTTGTCAAGGTCGCGGAACAGCGACTTGGTCGGCGGGCTGAGGCCGCTGCTGCCGCGGCTGGCCGAAACCACGGGCGCGCCGGACGGCTTCTGAACCTCGCTCATGATGGACTGGTTGTGCAGCACCTGCGATTGGCGGGCGGAATAGGCTCAGTGCATTGGGCGCTGCGGAGCTGCATTTAATATTAGCCGCTTGATTTTATCACTAACAATTGACACTTACCGCCCCCTGAGCAATCCGATTCCCGCTGATACCCATCTTAAATTAGTTTCTTAAATTATACAAATAATTCCCCTCAAAAAACAATACTCTAAAAATTAAAGATAATATGAAGAACAAAACAAAATAACACACACTCACCTGAGTGATCTGGCTCAGCTGCTCCTCAGTAAGGTTCTGTGTAGTGATAAACCGATTTCCTTGCTGGATAATTCTTATGGGATTTTTATTGGAGCCCAGCGGCGCATTGGGATCCTGAACTGGTATAGATGCCTGAATGCGGCGCAGTTTCTCCATGTTAATTGTTGCTGGGGCGCCACCTTCTGTCAGGTCGGCTGTAAAAGTACTGTCGGCAGTGCTGTAATCCATGAAGGCGGCCTGGCAGTTGCAGATTAAGGCTGCTGAAGTGAAAAAGGAACAGCATTTACCACTGGGTACATCCTAAAGTTTTTTTAAAACAGATCAATTGACACTTGGTTGTGAAAAATTATGTGAAGTGTTCAAGTTACTATATCATGAAAAAATATGCATTTCTATTTTTGGGAAATCCTTTTAACAGTTTCCTTTATAGGTCAACTGAGGATTTGCTGAATTTATGAAATAATGGCTTTTTAAAATTATAATTGGCATACTTTTATTGTATACTATTATAATAAACAGGGAAAATATATGTTTACTACAATTTTAAAGGATGGTACTTAAATTTTTCAATCTAAAGAAATTGATCAATTTCTTAATTCTTAATTGATCAATTCTTAACATACATGCGCAATACCCGGCCAACCCAGCTGAGTGACAGGACTGCCAAGCAAGGGATGTTGCAAAATCGCCAATGTAAGTTGTAAAATAGAGGGGCTACATTGCAAAATTGAGAAGAATTGGGAAGCTTTAGGCAAAATTTGTTCGCGGGACCTTTTTTGGTCCTTCGAACTTTGACCCGAAGTAAGTCGCAAATTTTCTTTTCACTAAGTTGTACCAGCGGACCAAATGCAAGCAATGCCACACTTAGACTGAACAACATTGCACTTTTTGTCAGAAACAATGTTGCACTGGCCAGGTTCATGAGGTTGCGCATATATGATTCTTTATATAGATATATAAACTGCTTGTTTAGCTGCAATGCCTAAATATGAATAGTTTATGCCATTTACCTTTGTAACAAATCAAACCACTCAATAAAGAAAGATATAAAAATTGAAAATATATCCTGCATATATTTATATGCATACCATATTGCAATTTATAATTTTTGTTAAGTTTGAAACTTATTTCTCTCTCTATTGTAACTTAGCTCTGATTTTAATAACTTGCTTTTTGTCTTTTTTGATTTCTTTATTTATACCTTAACTTTTTATTTCGATTACTAAAGTTTTAATTTGCTTGCAAAGTTAGCTAACAACAAACAACAACAAACAGGTGCTAGTTGTTTTGTCTGCTCTGTAGATGAAATGGTTTTTTAGTTTTTAAGACTTTGTCTGCTGACCTTAACCAATAGGAGCAAGCCAAATTTACACTATGCGCCAGAAAAAATGGATACCCTCTTGCCCTGTCTCAATTTGCACACTTAAATTCAAGTGGCAGGCTGGCTTTTGGTGGATAGGGTGGGTGGGTGGTGGGGTGACTGGCGGAGATGATTTTCACTTCTCATTTGGTTCCTCCCTCTCTCACTTTGTTATTTACTTTGTTAGTCATGTGACCATGTGGTTGAAAAATTTTCCAAAAGGCTGCTTTCTAAAAGGGATATCCATTTTTTGATGCATAGTGTATTAGCTAATTTTATTATTTAAGAGGCATGGGATTCTAAATATTGATCTTCAGAATTTATGGTATAATGATGGCATGAAGTTCAGGCCAGGCTCACTAGAGCCCTATTGTCTGTCAAAATCTACACTATATGCAAATGTTATTTATAGAGCCTAACAGCCATTATTAAATAGATAAAAATCAATGCTTTTGTCTGCCTTAAACAATTCTTATCAAACTCTTTCATTCTAGTTCAGTTCACTCTTATTGGCTGCATGGCAGACAAAATGGTTGCAACTCTATCTGTCCAGCAGATAAAAAGGTAGCAGACAAAATAACTAGAAACCCAACAAACTAAGCTGTCAAATGGGAAAGTAGCATCATAGTTAGCTAGTTTATTAATTAGATTAAATAGATTAGATAGGCAAAGGCATGTATACAAAAAATTGAATTAAATGCTATTAAAAATTATTGAAAATCAGCCACATATCAGTTACTGTTAACTTAAAAATCTAATGCAAAAAACTAGGACCGAATAATTGCCAAGTTATCAAACATGGCATAGAATATATTATTTATATATGCAAATTAAAAAATAAGATTATTAATATTTTCCTATATGATTGTCATGCATGGGTATATTCTAAAATATAGAAAAATAATAAATATAAATGATAAAATAATAATAATTATGTCACTTACAACAAAGAAAATATTTAGGCCTAATGCAAATATGGTTTTAAAAGCATATAGTTTTAGTAAATAGATAGTAATAGAATATTAACTTATTTAGTTAATTGCTTAGACTTCTCAGAAATTTTCTAATAACCTTTATATAACATTTTGGTAGATCAGTAACAATTTATCTAGTATTAAATAACTTTGGGCTAGAAACTATGCTACCAGATCTATGTTAGTAGTATAGCTAGTATAAAGTTATTATTAAAAATAAACATCTAAAAACTGACACTTTTAATTTTACACCCCATACCTTTACTGTCAAGTAAAAATTGTTCCTAAAATCTAATATCTTAAAAAAAGCAATTTGTTAAATTAGGCAAAATATGGATTGTTTGGAAAAACATATGCCTTCATTAATCCAAATGCATTAAAGGGAAATTTATACTATTATCCTATAATTATAATGTGTATACTTTCAAGGTTAAAAAATTCAAAGTACTAGAATATAGAGTCATGATTTATTTTATGCAAATAAAGAAACTAATATACCCCTGCCCGGCTTTTAGATCCCTCGTTTAGTTAACAATACCTTACCCTATCGTGTATCGAGAAGAGCAACTCTGAATAATAAAGGTAATCACACTAAGTATTTTACGTTCGCGATCGAAATCGACGAAACAATTCTCGACGAACTTTAGCTGAAGCATTATAACACAAAATATTTTTGAATAGCGTTATTTCCTTCAAAAGAGGTTGATTAGACACCAAAAAGATTGAAAATTTTTTACTGGTTAGTGCAAAGAGCTGAAATCAAACAAAATGATTTGGTTATATCCCATTGGCTGTTTTAGTAATGTTGCGTTAGATTTCCAAGTAACCACCGATTAGCCAATATCGACGAATAATGCGGGAAAAAATAAGATTTAAATTTGACGCTTTGATATGCGCAAGAAAAATCGCAACTAAAAATTTAAACAAAGTGCAATGTTTTTACTTTTATTTTTTTTTAATTTAGCATTAATTTTAAATTAAACTGTTTTTTAATGTTTTTGCCTCAAAAACGTTATTTAAGAAAATCAAATAGTTTATCCACTTAGTTTACAGTTATTTAATTTAACTTATTATGAAGCTGCTATTAAATTTGCAGCAATACTTTATATTGAATTCAATACTTTTATAAAGACATAAAATTACTTATAAAATGGCTGAACTAGAAAGTAGTCTTACCACGATGGATTGGTTGTCCAAAATCCAACCCGAAGTAACTCGAGATCCGAGCCACTCGCTCGGAGCTAGTCTTTCTCTTACAAAGATGAAAGAAGATAACTCTGGCCAAATGATAGATTTTCAACATGAATTTAACTCAGACGGGAAGCCTCCATACAGCTACGCTAATTTAATTAAGTTTGCAATTAACAGTTCAAGTGGAAAGAAGATGACCCTTAAACAAATATATGAGTGGATTAGTGAGACGTTCCCATTTTACAGAGAGTCGCAAAGCAATGGATGGAAGGTAGGATATTAGAATTTTTTAATTGCTTACTGCTCCTACTTTATTAAAGTTTTTAAAGTGCTTTGCTTTATAATAAAAAAGGGTTTCGCAATGGACATGACATACCACTATTAAAGAAAAATGTACAAAATCATCCAAATTAAGTCAAATCAATCTTAGTGAGTTTTTTATCATGAATTTTTTTCATGTACTTTTCTGTGAAACTATACGTAAGCAGAAAAAAAGCTTTTAATGAAAAGCGCAAAGTTTTATTTTACCTTTCTAGGTAATTATTATATGTTTAACAACAATATAGAGGACTTAAGTACATGGAGCTCAATGAATGAGACTGAAGCAATTATTAGATATTTAGACAGAAACATAGTTTTTTTAGTTTTCTTGTAAACCGATAGCTGTCATAGACACTGCAAATAATGCATTATTGTACAGGAGTTATTTGCAGGGAAGAACTTGTGATGCATATTTATCCTCAAAAGTGCATTCATTCCTCATCTGTGCAAGAGATGCGCTGCTATAGTTTACATTACAATGCAAATTGTAGTTAAAATTCAAGTAAGAAAATTCTTGACTTGAAAAAGCACTGAATTATTTTGGTACACGTGTTTTTTTAATAAACTGGTGTCCAGCTTTTATATTGCTGCCATAGCAGTACTTTGCACCATCTGTATTCTGACAGAACTCCATCCGACACAATCTGTCGCTGAACAAGTGTTTCACCAAGGTGCCCCGCGCCAAGGATGACCCCGGCAAAGGATCCTACTGGTGCGTAGATAGCAGGGAGGCCGCCGAAGATTCCGGCGGCGGGAGCGCTGCCAGTAGCGGCGGAGTGCTAGGGCCGATCCGGCATCGCCGCACTCGCAGCGAGGGTCGGCAGCTGCTTCAGCCTTACAGCCCGGCCTCAGAATGGTCGAGCCTCCGAGTCCGGCGGCGCTGAGCCCAGGACGGTGAGTTGGTGAACCTGTTTGGGGCAGAAAGTGTGCGGCTATTAGCTGCGCCTGGCCAATAAACTGCTTGGGCTTCCCTAGTAGGAAAGCTGCGCTCGAATTGACAGGCCTTGCAGATGCCGCCGCCGCGTTCCGCCCAGCAGCTGGAAGCCAGCATGAGCTCCCTGGGCAGCTCCGTTGGCGCCTCCACGGCGAATCCTCTGGTGCGTAGTCATGGCAACGTGCAGCTGATGTCCGCCTGCTATGCCACCGCGCCGTCAGCTAACGCCGCTGCAGCAGGATCTTTGGCGCTGCAGGCTCCTCCCCAGCAGCTGCTGTCGCTCCATCAGCCGGACTTTCCACCCCAGCAACCACCACAGGAGCCGCAGCCACAGTTACCGGCACCTTCGGAGCAGTTGGACTTGAGCGCTTCCTTTCAGGCCCTCTACCAGTCCGTTTTCGCCGATGCCCCGGCCACTGCGCCGCCGCCAGCCCCACAAGAGTCGCAGCAACCTGGCGTTGCCGTTGGCGGCTTCAAAATTTCCGACAGCGTGACGGCCTCCTGCGACCTGTGGGGCTCCGCAGGACCTGCCGGGCTCGAGCAGGTGGCCACCGATCCCTCTGGGGGCACCTGCCCTGATCTGGGCGCCTCCTTTTCCAGCTTCTTTCCGCCTATTGGACTTGGCGAAGGCGCCGGTGAGACTGTGGGGATCAATTAATGAATCAGAACTGCGCTACCCGACCGGTTTCGTCAGATTTACCTGTCTGCGGCGCTGTATCCGCTTGCATGCTCTTGTGTCTGCCCTGCATGCTCTTGTGTCTGCCCTGCATGCTCTTGTGTCTCCCCTTGCATGCTCTTGTGTCTCCCCTTGCATGCTCTTGTGTCTCCCCTTGCATGCTCTTGTGTCTCCCCTCGCATGATATTGTGTTTCCCTCTTTGCCTACCCTGCTTTCCACTCGGAAATTAGCCACAGATTCGCATCTCACTTCAGATGGCAACTCAGCCTCTGGCTCCGTCCCCATGGCAACAGTGCCCTGTTCGTCCATCCCATTGCCGGCTCACCTCATCCAGCAGCAGCAGCTTGCGGGGAGCGGCTTTCAGCTCCAGCCGCTGCCGTCAGCGCAGCTTCAACGCCAAAATGAGCATCTTCAGCAGGACCAGCAAATGCATGTGCCGCACGCCGTATCAGCACTTCCAGATGTGGAGGATGAGGTTGAATTCAACTGGGACAGCATCATGTGAAGCCAGAAAACCAGGATGATTCATCGTTGCAATATTTTTGCCTTACCAAATCCCACTACAAGCTGATTATCTGTTACGCAGAGAAACTCGCGAAGTTAGATGTTTTCGTGCATGGCTACTCAAAACTTTTTGCAGTAGTGCTATGAAGACATTATAATATTTTTGTACATATTTTGTGCCTTTTTATAATTTGAATAAGTTTTATTTTAGCGCTGAGAAAGTCAGCAACTCTGTTCTTCAGCTCCTCGTTGGGATTGAAATCATTGCTTTGTGAATATTTTGATTGTCCAACCAAACTTTTAATCGATTTTGCAAACTTGCTGCGCTGAACGCGCAAGCCCCTCATGCAATACATTGTTTTACCTTCGCTTTGCCTCATTCTTTAGCGCCACCAGCTCAGGTTTGTGTCGCCATGCTGCCTTGGATCGCAAGATGTTTATGATTTTTCATTTTGTTCAATCTGGCCTTCATTCTAATCAGCCCATAGAGTTTAATGTGTTATAATTGTCCGCGAATTTATCTATTTATTTTTTGCAATTTTCTCGCGCCATTTTATCGCATTGCTGTCAAAAATATTTACTGTCAGTCTGTAAAACTTTTCGGTCAAGATGTAAATTCTGTGATGTGAGTTCCATATTTCTATTTTCTACTTTCTCAGTCTCAGTTCCATGCTGTTTGCCTAAAACTGCTGTAATACCCAGTCTGTGGCAACAGGGCTGTCTATCTGCTGTCCTCTGGCGTCCGTCTCTTACTTAGTCTCTCAGTCTGAAGCTCCCGTCCATTTAGTCTGAAGCTGGTACGCTGCTAGTCGAGCTACTCTCAATTCTGCCGGCAGCTGCTGTGCTGTGTGTCTGTAAGAAGTGTCTGTAGCTATTGTGATGCAGGTGTCTGTGATGCTGTGATGCAGATGTCTGTAGCTATTGTGATGCAGGTGCCTGTAACTGCTGTGATGCAGGTGTCTCTAACTCCTGTGATGCATGTGTCTAACTCCTGTGATGCAGGTGTCTGTAGCTGCTGTGATGCAGGTGTATGTGATGCTGTGCTGTACGAGCGTAGATGTCTGTAACTACTGCCCAGTATATAAAAAAACGTTTATGTCGTGAGTGATTGCTATCTGTCAGTCATTCCGCAACTTTCAGTGTAGGTCAGTCCGCTTAGGCACCTCTCCCATGCTGAACTCTGTGATCATTTTCTCCCATTTGAACGCTGACTGTGCCACAAAGTCTGAGGTGACACAACACAAAGACAAACTTCTTGAAAAATCTATTTAGGCAGCCGGTGTAAAAGCCAGAGAGATTTTCCTCAGTTTTGCGGCGATGTTTGCAAAAAATAAACGATTTCCATAGAGAGCCGCCTATCCCATATATTTTGCTATAAATTTTCCTTTTTGCCAATCTAAACACTTTGAAAAACATCCGCATAGCAACTCTTTCTGACTTATTTTTTCATGACTATTTCACTGAGCGATGCACAAAATCCGACAGGAAAAACGACCTCCCATGCTTCTTTGAGAGGCGGTGAAAAAGCCGACTTTCTGATCTGCTTTCTTCGGGGGGGGGGCGGTTTGGCAACTTCGGTGAAATTGACTCATCAATCACTGCTGGCAGCATGGGAACTGTCAGAGCTGGGATTTTGAGGATATTCGCTTGGTGCAGGGGATATTTGATATCTAGAGCTGTAGGTGCAAGCTAAACCAGCTGTGAAAAAACTCCTCAGTTCCCTCACGGGCGCTCGATTTTCCCCCTGGCTTGAAAGAATGCCGCCTCAGCAGCAGCAATCAATTTCTGCCTGATCCCACGGGGTGGAGTAAATTTTTTGTTAAGCTTCAAAATCAGAAGTCCAATGCGGAATTGCGGACATCAAAATGCAAATATTTATGGTCAGTGTACAGCACCAGCTGCATGAACTTTTAGCCCTTCAATTAAATTACTAAAACATTCTTTATTGAATATGAACTCCAGCTGAATTTCAATGCTTTGATGCTGTCACGACTAGGGTGCGTTTCAATTCGTGTCAAACAGTTCTTAACGTGCGGCTCAGTGAGTCCAATTATTTGGATTAATCCTCATAGTCAGTGAGTCCCAACCCGTATATTAGTCCCAATCCGTTTGTTAGTCCCAATCCGTTTGTCAGTCCCAATCCGTTTGTTAATCCTAATCCGTTTGTCAGTCCCGATCCGTTTGTCAGTCCCAATCCGTTTGTTAATCCTAATCCGTTTGTCAGTCCCAATCCGTTTGTTAATCCCAATCCGTTTGTTAATCCTAATCCGTTTGTCAGTCCCAATCCGTTTGTTAGTCCCAATCCGTTTGTTAGTCGAAATCCGTTTGTCAGTCCCGTCCCAATCCGTTTGTTAGTCCCAATCCGTTTGTCAGTCCCAATCCGTTTGTTAATCCTAATCCGTTTGTCAGTCCCGATCCGTTTGTCAGTCCCAATCCGTTTGTTAATCCTAATCCGTTTGTCAGTCCCAATCCGTTTGTTAATCCCAATCCGTTTGTTAATCCTAATCCGTTTGTCAGTCCCAATCCGTTTGTTAGTCCCAATCCGTTTGTTAGTCGAAATCCGTTTGTCAGTCCCGTCCCAATCCGTTTGTTAGTCCCAATGAGTAGCCTTTAGACCAGCCATATGCAGGCAGCACTACTTAATGGAAAGTCCAGATCGGAACGGATTAGCGATGTCTGGCAGAATTTCGAAGCAAAACCGCAGGTTAATCCCCTGTATCTGTGAGCGCGTGCGTTTCCACCCATCGCAGCGAGCTGAAGCCGCCCTGCAAAAGGCAGAGCGGGCCGATACTTAACCAGGTCTCCGTAATACCTGATTAACGACTTAATTAACAACTGGCCAGCTTCACGCTAGGCAGTCCAGCCAATGCCCACGGCGAGGATGATGAAGAGGAGATTAAAGGCGGCGGCTCAAAACGGGAGGGAGACCCGGATTGACTCATTGTCAGAGCGTCAATTAGGCGAATCCGTTTTCGACTCGGCTGCACTTTTTGCCACTCAGCTATTGGACGGCCGACCCTATTGGGCTGGGGCCCGGACTTAGGCGGTCGCGAGAGGAAAGAAAGGCGAGGTAATTTAGGCATGAGGGCATGAGGAGACGCAGGACATCCGCGTGGTTTGGATGTCTTTCCTACCTTGGCCTGATAGACTGTGCCGAGGGCTCTGCTCAAGACTCCCCGTCCGCGCGTCCCACTTTGGGATTTCGTCCGTTGAAATGACTCCCGGTGCGCTTGAAGGCACGCCTTAATTCCCTCTGCTTTCCCCAGCAGTGTGGGGCAGACTCTGAGTTTCTCTCTGGCATGTCCGGCTCAACTGCGGGCAGCGGTCGGCCAGGCCGGATGCCGCGGAACGCCTCGAAAGGCTCGGTGAACATCCCGCTGAGACCGATGAAGCAGGCCAGCAAGATGGACACCCTGGAGCGGCTGTTCCTGGAGGCGGTGCTGCGCGGCGACAAGCCCACCGTGGCCCGCTGCCTGCAGGGCCCGGCGCCTGTGAATGTCAACTGCACCGACATGGTGGGCCGCTCGGCCATCCAGATCGCCGTGGACAATGAGAACATCGAAATCGTCGAGCTGCTGCTGACGGTGCCCGGCATCGTGATAGGCGACGCCATTCTGTACGCCATCCAAGAGGGCGTGTACACCATCGCCGAGATGCTGGTCGATCACCCGTCCACCACCAAGGAGATGCTCGGCGTTGACTGGTCCCGGCACTGCGGCCGGCACGCGGGTGAGAGCGCCGAGTTCAGCCCTGACATCAGCCCGGTGATCCTGGCCGCCACCTGCAACCAGTTCGAGATCCTCCAGCTGCTGCTGTCTCGCGGTGCCACCATCGAGCGGCCGCATCAGCTGTCCTGCGGCTGCGACCGCTGCAAGCAGCTCGTCCGAGATGACTCCCTGCGTCACTCG